>CM061532.1:167641863-167736763 GCA_030545055.2 Neoaliturus tenellus | reverse complement strand
TATGTCAGATTGGAATCGGAGTTTGTGACCCTGATTCGTGCGTGAAGAAATCAATTTCAGTGATTTGAGTACGATTGGACATGTATGACATGTATGATCCAATTCAGAGCAACACCAGACATCCCCAGGGCGAACGCCTTCTCCACCAGTCTCCACCAGGACAGAAGGGGCGACACAATCAATCGCCTTCGACAAGTCGGCAAAGCATCCGACCACGCCGGCCCCGCCGTCCATGGTGTCGAGACAGTCCTCGATGAATTGGATCAGGGCTGCCTTGGTAGATTTATTACGTCTAAATCCGTATTGTCTAGCAAAAAAAGGGAGTTTGAATCCAGAAAATCAGCTATATGATTTGAAACTACTTTTTCCAGCACCTTTGAGACCGTTGGTAGCAGGGGACTGTTGGTCATCAGAGTTTTTCTTGAAAATTGGTTTAACTGTACCAGTTTTGAATATTAGAGGGAAATGGCCGGAAGACAATGAACTATTGATTACGTGAGATAAGGGGGAAGCTATTTCGAAATGGCAAAATTTAAGAGTCTTTATGGAAATACCATTTATCCCACATGAGGTTTTGTTTTTGAACTTTGGTAGGATGTCCAAGACAGATGCAGGATCGCAGGGTTTGAATTGGGAGAAAAGTTTCTCCGCTTCTAGAGCGAACCCTCTATTGGTTTAAAGAGGGTTATTAATAACAAAACGCTTCTAGAGCGAACCCTCTATTGGTTTAAAGAGGGTTATTAATAACAAAATACTAAATAAATTTGATATCTCTCTCTCTTGCACTATGTTTACATTCTGCTGACGCATTCTCTATTTGGAGTGCCCAATTTCAGTTTACATTGCTCCCAGTGTAAAAAAATTGTTTGCCACTTTTTAACATGGGATGTGATCTTCTTTATTTTATTTTATTTTTTGTATTCATCGGCAAACTACAGTGAAAAACACAGTACCGTTACAATTCGTACTATTTTACCTCAATAATTATTTTTAATATTTAAAAAAAGTATTTCTTCAGCTGGTTTTAAATTAATGCCTCTTGCCCGATCCAACCTGTATGAATGGGTGTCTTTCATACCGAATATGTATTTAATCCATAATATTTTCAGGGAACAATTTTTCAAACTATCATGTATTTAATTTGTTTAGCGATTCATATATAAAAATGCAGTATCCGTCCCAGATGAGCTCAAAGAAATCATGGATCAGTCTACTTATACCAAGGCCAGAGTTTATGGCCTGGACAAGAACCAGTTTGCAATGGTCAAAGAGTTTTATTCAATTTTGATTACAACAGTGAGTACATACAACCTTATTTATGTAGTCAACTGCATTAAAATATTACATAATCGAGCCTACAAAGACATTGAGATGCTTAGTTAGGATTTTAAGGTCCTCTCTTCCAAGTTACACTCCATCAGGCACTAGAAGGAGGTTACCGTACTTCCGCACTTGCAAAATACCCTGGTCGAAGCAGACCTGCGTACTCAGCGAATTTCCAATGGAATTTTGGTATATTTTCTATTTCCCAATAAAATCCATGGGGATGAGAGTATGTAGGTTTGCCGCCTGGGGGTTTGTTGGTAAATAGGTATAAGTTAAACCCTACCTAGTGAATGTACATCTCAAATTTTATCAGGTTAGGGTGTTCTTTTTATTTTCGCCATAAACCCCATAGGGGTGAGTACGTGGGTCTTGTATTAAATATAAGTTAATCGCTTTCAAATGAAAGATATGTCAATGAACAAGCAAGATAGAAGGTTTTGTTGATTTCCCAAGAATAACATAGAAAACATAGGTTTTTTTTCTCCATAACCATTTAAGCAAGATAAAAAATTCAAAATACTAGATTGTTTGTTTGTTTTTTTCAAGTTCTTTTATATGGCTTAAGCTAAAATTGTTGAATTTTATAAATTAAAGTAAAAGCCAAAAACCCATTTTTTACACTTTTGAAACCCCATAAAACCCTGTTCCGATGGTCCGATCATTCTGGTTCGCGAACTCATTCAAGTATATGCATAAAAATACATGAAAAGTAAATCTGTTTAGTAAAAAAATCTGAGTATATGGAAATGTTTTTCAAAATACCGTATAGATTTTTTATTATTACGTATAAAATTTATGGGGTTTCAAGAGGGTTAGGAGAAAATATTCAAACCTAAACTGTTAACTTAAATTGTTAACTATATTTCGGATCTCGGTTGATTGAAGAATCAAATGGAATCAACGGTGTTATGGAATAACAATCAAGACAAACGATATTTCCATTTAATTCCGCATTATTGACATCGGCGAGCCAATATATTGGGTCATCGGAATTTTCGGATGAAAGGTGAGATCCAGTATATTGGATCTTAGTACTTTTCGTGAAAATAGCCGTGATCGGATATATCGTAACCAAACACTGAAAGGGTTTTAACTGGTTATAGAGAAGACCCAAAAGTATGTCTACATGTAATGCTTAGGGGAAGTCAACAAAACTTTATTTAATTTATATAGCCTAATGAGATAACTTGGTAAAAGAATTAACTTAAATTTGCTTATGTTTGCCTCATGGCTGCAAACCTACACACTAACCCCCATGATGTTTATCACTTTCCACTTTTTGGGAAGTCAGGGAAACAAATTATGGTCAGGGAAATCAATGAGCTAATTATTGGGGGTCTGTTGGCTAAAATTATGATGGTTAGGGAAGCTTTAAATGCTTTATTCTGCCCTAAAACTGACTATTATAGCATTTTTCGGGATTTTTCATAAACAGTTCAATTTTACTGTCTTACATTTGGGCTTTAATTGTTAATCCTTTTCTTTTTTGGCTGTAGATTAGTCCTTAGTTGTACAATGGCTAATATATAAAAGAAAAATATACATAGGAAAATCGATGGTAAATGGTAAATGGTCAGTAAAAATCAGGGAAAGTCAGGGAAATTAATGTCATATTTTCTGTGGACATTCTGTTCATGGGGAAAATATAAAATCTCACGTTCCTTTATAAATTCACGCATGTATGCTGCGACGGGGGTATTTTTTTGAATTCAGTGCACTCCTTAATTAATCACAAGAAGATTATCGGCCTTATAGCTTAACAGCGACAGCCCAATTTTTTTAACAAGTTTTTCGTTCATTGATTATTTTACTTTCTTATTGATCGTTTTTTCTCATTTCTGTATTTAGATGCACTGATTGTAACTGTTTATTTAATCGGTAAAACATGTGATTTAAACCTGAATTTTTTTGTTTCAGCTTCTGATAGTTTTTGATGGTCTTCTACTGTTTTGGTTAAAAGCTGGTGATTTATTGAAATACTGCGGAGTTGAGCATAATGAGATACTATGCAGTGCTGCATTTTTGTTTCTGATGAATACATTCAACACTGTTACCTCACTGCCTTTCAGCATCTATCATCATTTTGTTTTAGAAGAAAAACACGGATTCAATAAGCAGGTAAGAAATGATTTAGGAATTACCATCTTCTTTGTTGTTGACATCTATCATTGGATAGGAATAGACTGGGTCATTTGATTAAAAAAAACCATACTTTTCACCCAAAACACAAAACAAACATTTACCAAATATTTGGTTTCCAACTAGTACATGGCGGCACAGTATTTACATTTTAACCTGGACCTAATAGATTTAAAAAAGTTTTATCATAGTTGAAAACTTCTTACAGAAGAATGAAATGACTTCTTCATAATGAGGTGTCCTGAAAACTCCAAAGCAAAACACTATCTTCCTGCAATGGTGCACAATACAGGCAAAACTTTCTTCAAGCTTAGATATAACAAATATTGGGGGGACATAACAAATATTTATACATTATCACAATTTACCATCTAATGCTGGTGCTAAATATTTGAATAATTTGCCAGAAGATTTTAAAAAATAAACAAAACTAACTACTGTTTAAAAATAAATTTAAAATGTTTTATAGTTGAAAACACCTTATATAGCATTGGTGAATTAATGGATCATTGCCAAAATACATGAACTAAATTTATTTCAAACTGAATTCAACTACATGACTGGCATTTTAGAGTTGTGGAATTGAACTAGGTTAAACTAAAACTGTTATTTTAGGAATATTTGAATCTAAGTTTTTAATGTCGTATCAAAATTATGGTATTATTTAACATTGATTCCAACCATCTTGTTGTAATAGCAATAAAATTATTATTAGTAATAAGTTAATACTAAATTATTCCAACTCAAATCTTTCCATGTACTCTTTCCACGGTCGGAACAACTTTTGGCCAGATGACCCAACCGTAGCAGTAGGTGGTCTGAATCTTTCCAGTGGACTTTTGGTTTACTCAATCATTTCCGCACTTGAGTAGGAAGATGTATTGGAAATACAAATGGGAATGACAAATTACCAGTCACAAGGCTCTGGAGAGGAATACCAAACTATGGATAACATCGTCACCTGGTGCCCACTGAGTGCTGTCCTTGAAGGGTTGGTTGGTGCGCATAATGCAAGTGAATCTAGGCTGCAATGGCTTACCACCCTGGATTTAGTTCTATAAATAGAGATCAACAATTTTATTGCTCTGCACAGCAGAATTTCTTTTACTATTTTGCAAACTTGGTGGCTGACTAAAACACTCATTCAATATATACAGTCATACAAATTTTTTATATAAATTATTTTATAAGAAGGCCAAATAATTTAAAGGTTTTTTAATCTTTCTATTACAACTGACCTTTTAAATGCGGCCGATCTTTCTGACGTGGCCGTTCTTTCTGATAGGGTGGTCTTTCTAAACCAATTGATGTGTCTACCACGGCCGAATCTCCTGCTGTAGCCAATTCTATCATGGCCAACATTTGTGACTCGGCCTTGCTTTCTGATAAGGCCATTCTTTCTAAAGCAATAAATTATTCTTACACAATCGATCTTTGTACCGCGGCCAAGTTTCCTGCTGTGTCCAATCTTTGGGGTGTATGTTGTACTTATGGGCCTGCACCCCTAGAACTGGGAAGTTCACTACCCAATCCCAGCTCAAAGTTCCGAGTTGGGTAACGGGCGTGGCTCCCTTTACTAACTGAAGTAGGGCAGCTTCGGCTGTTCCGAGCCCTGGCGGAGGTGGCCTTGTGTCAATCGCGCGCTTACTGGGTGTCTCACTCCAGCTCCCCCCAAAAGGGAGGTAATGAGTCAGGATGTCGGGGATCTGGGGCTTCCGTGCCTTCGGGTGCGGTTGCAGTGTAGCCGGCGCCTTTGGCGTGCGGGTTTCCAGTGACCTAGTTATTCCGCTTGGGAACCACCCATGACCCACGTAAAACCTAAAATGGGTACCTCGGGATCCGGTTCAAGCCCCTGGCTTCGGCCAGTCCGGGTATTGGGTTGGACTCGAGGGGGTAGAGATTGTCGGTATGCTCGGCACACAGCTTCGGCTGTGGGGGGCCCTCCAGCCTCATCTGGGGGCGTTGCTCACAAACGAAAGCTGAGAAGTTTTTTTTTTTTATTTTATTTTATTATTTTTTTTTTTTTTTTTTTGAGGGAGAGGCGGAAAAATGCATTACGCACACAGGTGGCCAGCCTGTAGTGTGGGACTCCCCTAAAAACGGGTTTACCCACTAAAAAACCTCCTCTACTCTTTAGGAATCTAACCTGGAATTGTTTGTCACATTACGTCAGGCTAGGCCTAAATTTGGCTTACACCTGTGGGGCTCGCTCCTTATCCAGCCGCTCGATCAAGGGATCTGGGCCACTTCGCGGTCCAGATCGGTTTTCTTTTCCAGGAGGATGCCCCGGACGAACTGTGACAAACAATCCCAGTTGCCCTCATCCTCCAAAATCATTTGGCAGACCGAGTCCACCGAAAATGCACCAAAGATTTGTGTGGCCTCCAGGCGGGGCCCTTCCCAACGGGGACAGCGGAAGAATGTGTGTTCCGCATCGTCGGGAACACCCGGGCAATAAATGCAGTCCGGTGAACCGGTCTTTCCCATCCGGTTCAGGTACGACCGAAAATAGCCGTGACCTGTCAAAAATTGGGTCAGGTAGTAGTCAACCTCCCCATGCCGCCGTTCCACCCATGGTTGGACCTGCTTGATAAGTCGCGCAGTCCATCGTCCTCGGGTGTCGTGCTCCCAGCTGTGTTGCCACTGCTGGAAGGTTCGGGAGCGCTCTTCTGTTCTTGCCGTGTCCTTGCCGATCTCGCCTTGTCTCTGATAAATCGCTTTCCTCTCCCCTGCCAAGAGCTTGACAGGGATGACTCCGGCGACCACCAGGACGGCAGGCTCGGACACTGTCCGGTAGGCGGAACACACCCGGAGCGCAGCTTGACGCTGAACCCGGGCGAGTCGCAACCTGTAGCACTCCTTATCTAGAGCGCCTGCCCACACCTCTGCCCCGTAAAGAAGCACGGACTGGACCGCGGACATCAACAGACGTCTTCTGCTGGATCGGGGACCCCCGACATTGGCCATCAGCCTACTAAGGTAAGTCACTACCTTAGCGGCCTTGTCCGCCGTACGGAAGATGTGATCCCTCCAGCTTAACTTGGTGTCCACCATAACCCCGAGGTATTTGGCGGCACGAGTCGATGTGACCACCTCCCTTCCCACTCGAAACGGGACGACGGTGTCGATCCTCTTCTTCGTAAGAATCACGATCTCCGTCTTACTGAGAGCAAGTGAGAGACCGTGATCGGACATCCAGTTGTTGACCATAACTCGGTTCAACTTCAGTTGGGCCAGCTCAACGTTGCGTGCAGCAATGAGAGCTGCGACGTCATCGGCGTACCCAACCAAAGTGGTTTCCTCAGGCATCTCGGACCTCAGGAGGCTGTCATAGGCAACGTTCCAGAGATCCGGGCCGAGTATTGAACCTTGTGCGGCACCAGAAGTGACTTCCATCGTCCGCGTTCCGTCCCTCGTGTCATAAATCAGGCTTCGAGAGCGTAGATAATCCTCGATGAGCCACAACAGATATGCAGGAATACGAAAGGTGTTGCGAAGCGCATCCAACATATCGACCCACCTCGCCGAATTGAAGGCATTCTTGACATCAAGCGTAACAAGAAGCACTACTCGGCGGGAGAAATGGTTGTGGCTCTCGGCTCTCTCCACAGCTCTCTGAACTTCGGTGACAGCGTCGATCGTTGACCGTCCCTTTCTGAAGCCGTACTGACGGGGGCATAAGTCCCCGGCAGCTTCCACGGCAGAAGTCAGGCGGGAACGGATCAGCTTCTCGAACAGCTTCCCAGCCGTGTCCAACATGCAGAGAGGCCTGTGGGACGACGGCAGCTCGGGATCACCTTTGCCCTTGCTGATCAGTACAAGCCTGGCTGTTTTCCAGGGAGCCGGAAACACCCCTTCTACCAAACAGGCATTGTACATTCTCAACAACAAGTCAGCGTTGATTGAAAATACTTTCTTTAAAGCCTCACTGGGAATCCCATCCGGGCCAGGAGCCTTGTTGCTCTTCAGGGAGAGAACGGAGGTTTCCAGCTCCTCGAAAGTGAAAAGTGGAACGTCCTCTACCCGTCCGAAGTCAACCGGCGGTCGCTGTGGATGTTCAGGAAACAACGCACCGACGATCCTCCCCATGGTGGCGCTCTCCATGATGGAAGGTGGAGAGCGGGCGCCGAGTTTCTGTGTTACAAGTTTGTAACCCAGGCCCCAGGGGTCGGAATCAACGTCGTCACGAAGTCTCCTCCAGCTATTCGCCTTGCTCCTGTTGATCGCCTGGCGGAGAGATTTTCTCGCAGCTTTATAGGCCTCCGACTTACGAACTCTGTCTGCGGGAATTCTCGCTCTAGTGGCGGCTCGTCTAGTTCTTAAACATGTTCTTCTGAGTTCCGCAATCTCTTCAGTCCACCAGTAAACGGGTTGTTTGTCGCGTCGGGGTTTCCTTCGCGGCATAGACTGGTCGCAGGCCGAGACGATAAGTTCCATCGTGGATGTTACTAGTGCCTCGGCTCCAGCCTCACCAGGATTCCCCTGCGCTCCCCGAGAGATGACTTCGGTGAACTTGACCACGTCCAGTTTGTTGAGAAGTAAGCTGAGAAGTAGCATGGGTAGTGCTGCCACTGTCACTCACAGCGGATGGTCGATTTGGGTTCACCGCCGGTTGAGTACCACAGGCCTAGTGAATTCCGGGTTTTGTGGGGGTCTAATCCGCCTTAATGTGATTTGGGGCAATTGTTCCATAACTCCCCTTGTCGTGAGACAAGTCTGGTATGGCTAACGCTAGGTACGGACTGCCCGTGAGGGTAGGGGGAGCCACCACTAGGTTTACCTCGTGGATGGAGTCTAAAACAAAATGGAAAAAATGGAAAATGTGTCCAATCTTTCTGCCGTGGTCAATGGTCCTGACACAATCGTTCGTTCTGACCTTGCTGTTCTTTCTGATAAGTTCAATCTTTCTAACACAATAAAGTTTGTTTTTCATGATAATTTTGCTTTATGAATCGGAAAAAGTACAATTTTGATGTAAATATATTTAATATTTTAAGTTATAAAAATATTTTGACATGTGTCCTGTCATTTTTGTAAGATCCAAGCTTTTTTTAATTAATGTGTTTTAAATATAACATGCATTGAAATAGGAAAATAGTATATTTTGCTAATTAAAAAAAAAAAAAAAAAAAAAAAAAAACTATTATAACTTAAATACAGAATAAGTCCAAATTAAAAAGTTGTTAGAAATCAAAAGACTTTTAAAATTATGTGACTTAACATATGTTACTATTTAAAAATTTTGAGTTCTGACCACATACAAATTTAAAAAAATTACAATTTTTGGTAATTTTATTTTTTCAAATAATTCTTACATGTGGCATATCGTGGTAAAGCTTAGTTGGTAAGGATTGCAAATTTTGAATCAGAGTGATCTAGTCGCATTGGTTACAGAAATACAGGCTGTACCATAACAATTTATATTTTTTAAAGAAATGGCCGCCATTTTGAAACACGGTTTAAGATATGTAACTTCTGTTTTCACCAAAATGTTTATTTTTACAATACCTTTAAAATGATGTACAACATGGCATATGTTAACATTTAAAAATGCTGGGATTCGAACATGTGACCCCTTGTTTTTGGAATACCCTGTGCTGTATTTATACATAGTTAAAAATATTTTTACGATATTCCTTGGGTTTGATTGGGGTTCTATTGTGTTTAAATTGATTTTATCTGTGATTTCCCTACTAAATGTATACATTAATTTTATGATTGACATCATCTTCTCTGGAATAGGCGATGATTGACCATCAATTTTGCAATTTCAGACAGCCGGATTCTATGTAAAGGACAAACTGAAGGGCTACGTGGTGTCGCAGCTAATATCCATGCCTCTGATCGCTGCAGTCGTGTGGATTGTCAAGGCCGGAGGCGACTATTTCTTTGTCTACCTGTGGCTGTTCGCCATGCTCATCACATTCTTCCTGCTCACCATATATCCCGACTACATCGCCCCTCTCTTCGATAAATACACACCACTGCCTGAGGGGGAACTAAAGACTCGCATTGAACAACTAGCAGCCAGCATTCATTTCCCTCTCTATAAGCTATACGTGGTTGAAGGTGAGTTCATAATGGTTTATGAGCCAACCTCTGTTTTTAAATATTAATAGTTTAAAAAACTAAACTTTTTGGCCATATCACAACCACCAAAAACATTCAGAAATTCAAATTCTTAACCATGTGTCAACATTAATCATTACCTCTTTGATGTCAAATATAAACTACTGTACATAAAGTTGAGATATGTAGATTTCCTAAATTATTTTTTGGCAATCCAATATGATTGATACTATACTGGGGCACTCCAGTTTACAGTGGATTGCGTAATGCCCCTCTCCAAAAAAACTTGATAAAATAGGACAACTACTCTTTTTGGGACAACAACCATAAGCTACATCAAACTCTTCAGGATTCTCATAGCAAATATTTAATCGCAAAAAACAAAGAAGATAAAAGATTGTGCTGTAACATTTAAAAATATTATGAGCACGAAATAAAAGAAAGAAAAAGCAGATTTTTTTTAAATTGAAGGTAGGAACAAGGAATTTTGGAATGTTATTAATACCCCCGTCGCAGCAGACCTGCGTACTCAGCGAATTTCCGAATTACTAATATTAATTTTGACCAGATGAACCCAAAATAATAATATATTGCCAAGAAGAATTGGTAACTCCCATCTTAAGTATGATTAATACACCCATAGCACAACACTGTACGTGATAAAATGAAAGTTTATTTAGTTCACCCAAAATTTAAGAACGGCAATCTAAACTTCATAGAAAAATATTAATTTATTTCAGTCTTACCAACTCTTTTGAAATACTTAAAAAAAGTTGTAGATAATCAACTTGTAATAGGGATGTGCCATATTATATATTTAATAATATTAGTTACCGGTACTTTGTTGTGGAGAAATTTTAGTTATATAAACCAATACTGATATAAGGACGCCTGGCAGTGCAGACATACCACGCACAGCAGTAAAGTATTGGTTTTTAATAACCATTGAAAGTTTTGTATAATCTAATGCAGTATTGACTGTTTAAAATACAAAAATTAATACATTCTGAAACTAGAGATAAATTAATTGAACGCCATATATAAAAATTTAAATTACAATATGGAGTATAATTCTTATTTGTTTAAAGAATTATTACTAGCAATAAACAAACGTAAATTAAAATTTATTTAAACATAAAAACACTTGAACTCAAAATATTTTTACTCCTAGATAAATCCTGTCTGGACATGAAACACAGACAGAATTTCACATCCATCCAATTGGTCTATGCAGACGGCAGGCAGTCCCGCATTAAATAAAATTTGTATTCGAAAAGCTAATATGATGTCTCGTTTAATCACTAATAATGCTCAAGAACTTAAAACTTAATGCAATATTTCTATCTATTAATACGAGTATAAAGAGAAACCGAATTTAAAAAGCTGTTTTGTGCAGAATTGAAATGTCAATGGTATATGGCATAAAGATATTAGTATCACATTTTAGTTCCTCTAACCGAATGTAATATTTACTGTAAATAATGTGAGTATTAGTTACTCAATAATGCATCAGTTACTTTTGAAAAACTAATACGAAAAACCTAAAACTAATATATTTGGCCATCCCTAACTTGTAAACCACCTTAATAATAACCATCAGGGTCGATTTTGTAAATGTTCCTGGTGGGCCCGGATCCAGAGGCACAAGACCATTTAATTTTGTTGGGGGTGCAAGCAAAAGAAAATAATATTTGTAATCGTGCACTAACTGAATCCTCCCCATTCTCGGTCTCACTTATGACTCATCATTGCCACTGACTGCGTCCTCCGTGTTGATATTTGGTTGTTGGCAACATTGTCTTTCCTTGTCAGTTTGTTTTCTCCCCACACAATCTTAAAACTAATCTCATTTTACCTTTTAAAAATTGTTCTTGATTGGTGATGAAGTCTGAATGTAAGTAAAAATTACATTTTATTGATTACATTTTATTGCTTGACAATGCGACGGGTACAGTACTCTTGATAACGATCAAAGAAAGTGAACACAATAAAATTAGTTCTGTCATTGTTATGTTGTGAACACATGTGTCAAACTATCAAATGCCTTTGGCATTAGGGTGTTTTTATTTGGCGATTCATATCAAGGGGAGAGGGGCACAAATTTTCTCGGGCCCATAGCGCGTCACATACAAACCGCAAGCCTGATAAAGTTACATCAGCAAGATAAGTTTGCAGCAAGAATTAACGGTATCAGTTAACTGACACATACTTTCTCCCAACAATATAAAAAAAGATGTTATAAAAGCTTCAAACATAAATGTCTTGATGACTTAGTCGGATAGCTACCAGCTGAGCAGCGCGAGTTTGACCCTACGCGCGTCTGTGACTTTTAACAACGTACTGCGTTTACCGCTAAACGAAAAATTGAATTTTCTCCGCAACCACTTGACATAGAGCAAAAATTTTAAATACTGGATTATTTAGTTTTTTGAGCTTGATTTAATGGTGATAAGTAAAATTTATTTCTAAATAACAGCTATTTTGAAAATCCAAAAAATTGATTTTTGAAACACTTATTACGCCACAACTTTTGAACGAGCATTTTCTCGGAGATGTGGGTGGTGTCATTTTATTCACCATTTTAAGCTTAATAACCCACAAAATTTTAATCAAAATCGTTAGAGCCGTTTTTGAGAAATTTGGATTTTTCACGATTTTTGAGGGTTTTTGGGGGTAAAATACCCTTAAAAATCAAAAATTCAAAAAAATGGAAAAAACGCCTGGAATTTGACGCTGCGTTTGGACCTACATACCAAATTTCACCAAAATCGGACCATTAGGGCATCCTCTAGCTCTGTTTACATCCTGACACACACACACACACACACACACACACACACACACACACACACACACACACACAGACATCACTCGAAAACAACTTTTTTGGGCTCAGAGGGCACCAAAACGGATAAATTTACCAACAACTCAAATTTTAAAATTTTGACGAAACCAATACTTTCTCAATATATACATTTATAGGGGGAAAGGGTGCTCCAAAATGGATATATACATCATCAAACTAATGCGAAGTGTTTTACGAAAACAATACTTTCTCCATATACTATGGTATAGGGGGAGAAAGTAAAAATCTATCAATTCAGCTTTAAAACAATGGCGTAATCACCAACCAGTGGAAGGCAAGAAAGCAAGTAGCGGGAATTTTACTCGACATACAAATGGCATTCTTTTCTATAGATGGAAAGAATTCTGATTAAAAAACTTAATGAACTTAACACCCAAAATAATGTCCTGGATTAGACTAGAAGCTATTTCCTAAACTGACAACAAATCACAGAATTAGAACATACTCAATATAACACAATAACAAAATATAGATCATCTCTTTTAAAAACCACACAAGGAATTCCCCAGGTGATTGGTCTTAGGACCCCTCTGCTTCCTCATCTATATTAATAAATTTCAAAGCCAACTAACAGCAAAAAGGAAATGTCTCATGTTTGCAGATGACACTACAATTCTATGCCCAGTTGAAAAATCTTTAAACTTCAACATTAAAATTTTTGAAACCATACATGAGGCATCCAAGTTCTGTGAATCCTTAAACCTGCTCTTTGCACATAAATAAAAACAAAACAGTTCACACAAATTTCATAAACAATAACATAACACTTATGACCTCTACTACATCAAGTACTTAATGTAACATAATAGAAACAACATCAAATTTTCTTAGCATACCTGTCAACTGTAACCTTTCATGGCTAAATCATTTGGACATCCTACACAGCAAACTATCATCTGCTCTCTATGCATTAAGGAGACTTAGAACAATTACCAACAAGGACACAACCAAGATAGCTCATCCCACCTTATTCACATCCTATCTGCAGTTTGGAATCATAGCCTGGGGAGCTGCAAATGAAACTAGTCTTTAGAAAATACTTATCATCCTTAAAAAACTGTTAGAATAATGGACTGTTGCAACCTCAAAAACATTGCAAACCATAGTTTGTTTCAAACCAAATCCTAACCTTAAAATATACCTACATCCTTTTAACTGTAAAACTAACTAAAATAAATCCACCAATCTGTAGAACCGGAACCACAAATTCAATATAAGAAATAAAAATAACTTTAACCTACCCCAGGACAGCTCCTGAATAAGCAGAACCTCATATTACGAGGTATATTCGGAAAGTAAGTTCCGTTTTTAAATAAAAAAAGAACAAGTACAGATACAGCAAAAAAATTTATTGCATTCAAATCTACAACTCTTACATTATTTTTTGACATAACTCCCGTGATTTTCCAGGCATTTTTCATAGCGTGGCACAAGTTTTTGTATACCCTCTTCGTAGAATTTTGCCGCCTGTGTAGTAAACCATGATGTAACACGTTCTTTCAGCTCTTCGTCGCTGTTTAACCACTGACCGCCAAGGAAAGACTTCAATCAATAAAGATGTTTATTGCGAAACGCTCAAGAAACTGCGCCGCGCAATACAGAACAAGCGCCGAGGAATGCTGACAAAAGGCGTGGTTTTCATTCACGCTGCCAATGTGACAAAATCACTCCTTCAGGGCTTTGGCTGGGACGTGTTTGACCATCCGCCGTACAGCCCCGACCTCGCTCCTAGCGACTTTCATTTGTTTCTCCATCTGAAGTCTTTCCTTGGCGGTCAGCGGTTAAACAGCGACGAAGAGCTGAAAGAACGTGTTACATCATGGTTGACTACACAGGCGGCAAAATTCTACGAAGAGGGTATACAAAAACTTGTGCCACGCTATGACAAATGCCTGGAAAATCACGGGAGTTATGTCGAAAAATAATGTAAGATTTGTAGATTTGAATGCAATAAATTTTTTTGCTGTATCTGTACTTGTTTTTTTTTTTTTATTTAAAAACGGAACTTACTTTCTGAATATACCTCGTATATGAGGGCAAAACTAATCAATACTCTTCCCAAAAACTTATAATCTAAATAATCTCAACATTTTCTGTAAACTACTAAAACAATACCTTCCTATTAGGCCTTATCATAATAGACAAATTTTTTGAAGAAGACAATCACCATAGAAAGGCCCTAAAGCTCAAAAAGATGCTACTCCCCACAACTAATTAGGGCAGTTAAGAAGAAACCCACCCTGGGCAACACTCTGGTCTTGAATACTTCAGAGAAGAAAACATAGTAAATTTAAATGGTAGTGTATTTAAGTCAAAAATGTTATGTAGATAATAATCTTGGTAAGCCTCTTATCTCTCTGTTCTTTAGAGAGTGTAAAAAGTAAAAGAAAATTTTAAATTAAAAAAGCAAATTCTGGTAAACTTACACGTTTCTTTGTATTCTATATGTTTTTCAGGTAGTCCACCCAAGGTAAATTTTGAAAGACATTAGACCAAAAGTAATAATAAATTGTCAGTTTTTGAAGTCCTCGAGTAATATTTTACCCACTCAGTTTAGGGCAATACAGTTAAAACCAATGAAACTAGTTTTTCTACGCTGCTTAGGGGCGTTATTTAAAAGTAGTTTTTTATTTATTTAATTCATTTATATTATTGTATAATATCAAAACTGATTGTAGAATGGTTGTTTCAGGTTCTAAAAGGTCAGTTCACAGCAACGCCTACTTTTTTGGATTTTTTAAAAACAAAAGGATTGTTCTATTTGACACCCTGTTAAAAGATTATTCAAAGCCAGACTCTGAATCCTCTGAGAAGAAAGGCTGCGACAACGAGGAAGTTTTGGCTGTTCTAGGGCATGAGCTTGGCCACTGGAAACTGAACCATGTTTTCAAAAACATTGTCATCATGCAGGTACTTATTTCTTTTATTTCATAAGTATAGAAATAAACCTTGGTTTTCATCAAAACACTCTTTTATCAGGCCATCTAATTTATTTTCAAGCTACTAATTTTCAAAAGTAGTGGAGCTACACTAACGCTACTAAAAAAGTAGCCGCGCTACTCCCCGACATTGTAAACCCCTATCGAGTGACCCCTCATTTTAAACGGCTTATGAAGAGAAATAACATGGCTCAAACCGGAAGTCGATATCTAACCCCTAACCAAAATAGCAGCCATTTCAAAATTTGAGATGGGCAAGCAAGCTATAGTGTGGACACCCCCAGTTAACTTTTTAACGTGTTGCAGTAGGATAACCAAACTCAGCACATGTTAACAATACAAAAAAATGTAATTTTTAATCAAAGTCACAACTTTGCCCCGGCCCCAAAAATGGGGTATTTTGGGAGCAGCCCAAATTTTCAAATGTAAACCCCTATCGAGTGACCCCTCATTTTGAATGGTTCATCAAAAGAAATTAAATGGTGCAAACTGGAAGTCGATATCCCACCCCTAACCAAAATGGCAACCATTTTAAAATTCGATGGATTGATTGACATTCGTTAAAATTAAATCGGAAAATAGCTACCGTATCTTAGAATTAAGAATTTTTGGAATTCTACTAGTTCACTAGTAGGTTTAATTCTAAAATAATTCTGAAAATTCTTTATGCGAAAATAGGCCTAGCTATTTTTTGATTTAATTTTAACAAATGTCAATCAACCTATCTCGAATTTTAAAATGGCTGCCATTTCGGTTAGGGGTGAGATATCGACCTCCGGTTTGTGCCATTTAATTTCTTTTGATAAACCATTTAAAATGAGGGATCACTCAATAGGGGTTTTACATTTGAAAATTTGGGGCTGGCCCCAAAATACCCCATTTTGGTAGGGGCAAAGTTGTGACTTTGATGAAAAAGTGCAGTTTTTTTATGTTGTAAACATGTGTTGGGTTAGGTTTTCCTACTGCAACTCCTTAAAAAGTTAACTGGGGATGTCCAGACTTTTGCCTAACCCTGTACATTAATAGGCAAGCATGTTTCTTTTCCTCCTTTTTTTCTCAGCTTGTGTGCATCGTAGGAGAAATCCGCGCATACCGTTAGGAAGGTATTGTGCTGTAGATGAGCAGAATCATTTTTTAATTCACACCGGTCCCCTGGGCTACACCCTACAGGCTCTCAAAGTTTTGGTGTTAATCTTATGGGAGAAGATAATTGACAAAATCATTTGTAATAACAAATGGTAGAAAGAAAAGATGTTTCAGTTATAACATTGTTTTAACTAATTCGTTCCTGGTCCATACAGTCCATATGAACTGAAAAAATATTGGTTGAATTTCAACCAGGAGGCGATCCCAAGTAAAAACAATTGAAAGTCGATCACTGTTATGTAAGGTGTCATATTTTAGGGGGGGTAAATAACATGTCTATGTAAACAAACGCTCAATACTCACCCAGAATAAATCACATTTTACAAACTAGGATACAGGATAGGCTGGGATATAGGCTAGGTTAGGCCTACGTCGTGCCTCAGCCCAACCCTAGGACCTTCATAATAATATTTTATTAAACATCACAGATTTCATTATAATTAACCACCATTACTGTTGACAACAAATTGCCTTCATTAAATACACTTAAATACTTTTATTTCAACCATAATCTACGTAAATAACTGCCAACAACCGAACTAACTTCATGGATCAAAACAATAACATAACCTCAAAGAGCGTTTGTTGAGACTTGAGACCCGGCGGACGTTAGTGACGTTGGGACTTTTCTTCTTCTTCGCGTCAGCTGGTGAACCCGCAGTTTTTTCGTCAAACGCCGGAAGTCGAACTCGACGTCATTTTTAACCAGCTGATCCCTCCGACCGTGGTGGGGGAAGGAAAGCTCTGACCTCGTGTGGAAAGATTATTCTTCTACCGACTACGAAACGAGCAGCACGACGAGCTTCGTATACGTTATTTCGCCTTCTCCCCGGTACGTTCTATCCGGTTAGATTATTAGTTTTCGTTCATATTTCTTTTTCCGTTAATTAAAATCAGTATTTCTAAATTATTATCAAACCATCACGACAATTTTATTTCGTTTTCTCCATAGTTTATTTAATTTAATTCTTCGCCGGCTAACCTGTCACGGTTTGTCCGGGACGACCGTTCACCGAATTCTATTCCTTATTTTCATCACAATTCCCCGTTGAGCTTGATTTATCCATTTTAGTTTCTAACACCCAAAAGACGTTATTCGTATTTCTCCAAGTTATCGTTTATTAATTTTCATCTTAAGACAGACACGCATGCCTGGTAACTGCGCGTAACTGCCTGGTTTTCGTCTGGTATCTGCCTAACGTAACTCAAATATATTCTTATATTTGGGTGAGGCCTACGAAACCATCTACCCGCGAACGTTAATTAATCAACTGAACCTTTTAAATCTTTAGTTTACGTAAATTCCAAGATATTTTTCGAGGGCAAGGATGAACATACCCAACACTTCGAATTGATCGTTATTTTAGTTACGGTTGGGTTCTGAGCCCTGTGCGTTTTATTTTAATTTTCTAAATTCTAATTGGCATCGTTTTAAAAATTATTTCAAATCCAAAATTAATTTAATTGACCCCTGGAATTTTTGTTTGCTCCGTCTGAGCATTATCTGTGGCATTTATTTCGGTGACGTATTTTCGAAGTTAGGAAACCATTCGGACGTTATTTATTTTTCCCATCTCCGGAATTACGTCACATTTTTGGCGCCACCGAACAGGGACTTGAGTTGCCCTATTTTTAAAATTAAAAACTTTCATCAGAAATATATCATGAAGAACTTGGAACTTTTCTTACGACCCTTCAAGCTTTTGTTAGCGTTCAACGTGATCGAGCGCGACAACGCCGGTAGTAAGAACCCCGACAAAACCGCGAAAACGAACCCTACGACGACGACGTCGACGGTCCCGACAACTGAGACGGCGACTTCGTCTGTCTCGGTGCATGGGACGACGACGGTTACGACAACGGCTCAGACCCAATTGCCATCGGGCAGTACGGACAAATCTCCGCTGGAGGATTCTCGTGTCGGGTGGATCCACGAGTTAAATAAGACGCAATTGATCGCGGAAATGGCAAAATTTAATCTAGACACGGAAGGTACCGTGGCCGAGTTGCGGAAACGGTTCTGCGATTTTTGGAAAAACCCATTTGGAGCTGCCGGCTCGCTGCCATCGATAGTTCCAACTTTGGGTACGCAAATGCCGACCATCCGCCCACGTGACCACGACGACGAGGATCGACACGGGGATTTGTCAAAGCAAACTGCTAGATTGCCGCCACCGACCACCGCGGCCCAATGGCTAGTACCTCCCGCGCCGATAATGCACGAGCTCGCCAGCGTCCGGGAGATCTTAGGCCTTTCGCCGAACGCGGACTCGGAAGCCGTTCGTCGGACTCTGGTATCGATTACGAGGAAAGAGGCAGTCTCGGGTGATTCGTTATCACGTAACCCAGACTTCCATTTAGCCCCACCGCGCACGGCAGCACGTCCTACACTCGCGCCCGATGTTACGTACAGCGAATGGTTTCGCGAGCCGACGCCCTACGCTGGCCTGCCGAGGCCGACAGTCACGACGTGCGACGAGCCGCCCCGACACTTCGTTCCAGTATACGGTCCGCCTTTCCTTCCGACCCATCCGCCATCGCACTACTACGACACTCGCTTCCCTCCAACGGTTTCCACTGCACTCAACCCTCACGTTCAGGGTGGAACCAAGGCTGCATACGACTTTCCGAAGCTTTGCAACTTGGTTCGCAAGTGGAACTTGCGGTTCGACGGGAGGAAGGACGCCGTTTCCTTCCTGGAGAGATTGGAGGAGCTGACCACCGCTTACTCGATCTCTCCAGACGAAACTTTGCGGGTGATGCCGGAACTGTTGCAAGGTATGGCGCTTCTCTGGTACCGAAACACCAAGGACCAGTGGCACTCGTTCGCCGACTTCAAACGGAGCTTCGAGGCCCAATTCCTACCGCCGGGATATCGGCACGATTTGGACCAAGAAATTCGTAAGCGGACTCAGGGTGAGAGCGAGTCGATTCGCAACTACGTCACGGCGATTACAACCCTGATCCGCCGGAGCGGCACTTTCTCCGAACAAGCCAAACTCGACCTTGTCTACTGCAACATGCGCCCGGAATATAAGGTCATGGTTCGTCGCGGTGACTTTTGCACTCTGGAAGGATTGATGGAACACGCCGAGGATTACGAGTTATACCTGCGAAGCCGTCAAAGTTTTCGTCCGCCGCCGTCGCCTTCTCTCGCCTTTTCTCTCGTGACGGAAACGGCCTACGCCCACAAACGCAAGTCAGACAAGGCCTACGACAGCGCGGGCGTAGACCAAGACGCGCTTGGTAGCGTCGCCAAACTCGAGGTTTACTCCAAACCGAGAGAAACCTCGGGTGACCGACGCCAGTCACGGGTGACTTTCCGTGACAACTCGCCCCGAGGCACGTCGCCCTCCCGTCACGACCGACCGGCGAAGACGGGGTACGCCCGGCGCGCCAGATCACCCAGCCCGGCTGGGGCCCGGTCGAAGACTCCAGACCGCGACGACCCGGTCTGTTGGAACTGCGACGAGACGGGCCACATGTTCCGCGAGTGCGAAAAACCAAAAGTTTTAAAATGCTTTTGGTGCAAGCGGGAAGGCATCTCGACACGCCGATGCCGTTGCAGGTCGGGAAACGGAAACCGGACTCAGTCGGCCGGAGGTCCCCTGAGCCCGCACCGAAACAGCGCACGACCTCCGAGGAGTGGGGAAAATGGCTCGAGGCCGTAAAGGCGTTCACTGGCACCGTCGGCACCGTAGAGAACCCCAGCGACACTCGACCTTTTGCCAACGTGGCGATCGAGGGCGAGACGTTTCGGGCCCTAGTCGACACCGGCTCCGTGGTCAACTTGATAGGACCTCGGGCAGAAGAGCACCTCCGCAGCAGCGGCATAAACCCCAACGTAAAGAGGGTGGAGCTGCGGATGGCCGATGGCTCTAGTTGCCGAGTCGCCGACTCCTATCGCGTCGACTGTGAGGTGAACGGCCGACGTTACGCCCTTGACGCCATATTCGTTCCCAGATTGACGACAGAGGTAGTACTTGGTATGAGGTGCATCACGGATCTCAACCTCGTACAAGTACGCCTTAATAACGACGACGCCCCAACGCTTAACGACGATACACCTGTACTTGACGACGACGACGATACCCACCTAATATCCGACGATGACGCTTCTACACTTGACGACCCTACCCGCGACGTAAACGCTTTAAGCTGTCTGACGACCGACGAAGACACGAAGCTTGCTGCTTTCTTGGGGAACGAATTACCTCTGTTCGACGCTGTTGAGGGGAAGACGACGTTGGCTGAGCACACGATACGTCTCAAAGACAACGCAGTCCCGTTAAACAGCGTTACTACCCAAGGAACCCCGCGATGCAGACAATCATCAACGAGGAGGTGGCGACCATGCTCCGCGACGGAATCATCGAACCGTCCGATAGTCCCTGGAGTTCGCCAGTGGTACTGACGAGGAAGAGCAACGGTAAATATCGTTTCTGCATCGACATGCGCCGCGTGAACGATAGCTCTATCCCCGACGCGTACCCGCTGCCCAGAATCAACGCGATTCTCGAGAAACTGAGGCAAGCGCGATACATCAGTACCCTGGATCTTAAACAGGGCTATTGGCAAGTTTCGTTGGCAAAGGAGAGTCGACCGATAACGGCATTCACTGTCCCGGGACTGGGGCTCTTCCAGTTCACGGTGATGCCGTTCGGCCTCCATTCGGCCGGAGCGACCTTCCAAAGGCTCCTCGATAAGGTCATCGGACCTGAGCTAGAGCCGAAGGTCTTCGCTTACCTCGACGACCTCGTTGTTGTATCTGCCACGTTCGAGGAGCACTTGCAGTCTCTCCGGGTGGTCTTCGAGCGCCTTCGAAAGGCGGGCCTACGGTTAAACCCGGAGAAGTGCAACTTCTGCAAGAAGGAACTTAAGTACCTCGGACACGTCGTGAACAGCGAGGGTATCTCGACTGATCCAGAGAAGGTGCGGGCCATCGAAGAGTTCCCACGCCCGTCTAACGCCAAAACGCTTCGGAGTTTTCTCGGTCTCGCGTCGTGGTATCGTCGCTTCGTCGATAAGTTCGCCGATGTAACCGCACCGTTGAGACAGCTGTTGAAGAAGAACTCACGGTGGCGGTGGGGATCGGAGCAGGAAGCGTCGTTCGAGGAACTCAAACGCCATCTTGCTTCCACTCCCATCTTGGCTTGTCCGGACTTCTCCGTGCCTTTCGTCCTGCAGGTCGACGCGTCGAACACGGGATTAGGCGCTGCTCTAACTCAGGACAGAGAGGGTAAGGAGGTCGTCATCGCGTAGTACGCCAGTCGCTTGCTCACGGACCCGGAGAAGAACTACACGACAACCGAGAAGGAGTGCCTCGCGTTGGTTTGGGCGGTTCGAAAGTTCAAGCCGTATCTCGAAGGCTACAAGTTCATCGCGGTAACCGACCACGTTGCGCTGAGATGGCTCATGAAACTCCATGAGCCGAGCGGACGATTGGCTCGGTGGGTGATGGAGTTGCAGCAGTACGACTTCGAGATCCGGTATCGGAAAGGAACTTTAAACCGAGTCGCGGACGCTCTTTCAAGACAGCCCGTTGACTACGGTGACCGACCCGACCACGCCGACTCACCCTCTCCAACTCTGGAAGTTGCAAACGTGACGAGAAAGCGACGAGGCCAACGCCCAAGCCGGAAGACGACTCCCATCGAAAATACGCCCGACGGGAAATCGGAAGCTGCGATGACGGACGACACAGCTGACAACCCCGAACGCCTGGGGTGATACGATCACCTGTTTACGGCGGTGACCACGCACCCAAACCGCCACAAACATTATCGGATCGTCTCGAACCGCCTTTATCGCTCGTCCCAGAGAAGAGGTGACAATAACCTCCTCTGGAAGATGTGTGTACCCCCGGACCAGATAGAGGCGGTGTTACGACAAAATCATGACGTCGCCACAGCCGGACACCTCGGTGTTAAGAAGACCCTTCGTCGAATCGGAGAAGAATATTTCTGGCCTGGATGGCGAAGAGATGTGAAGAGCTACGTGCGGTCCTGTGATACCTGCCAGAAATATAAAGTAGCGCAGGAAAAACCAGCAGGGAAGATGTATTTCAGGAGCCCGAAAGGCCCCTGGTACTGCGTTTCTGCTGACCTGGTAGGCCCGTTACCCAGGTCAGGTAGAGGTCATCGATTCCTGCTGGTGATCCAGGACACGTTTAGTAAGTGGGTCGAACTGTGTCCAATCGGAAACGCTACAGCCAAGAACGTCACGGCCAAAACTAAAGAGGTGCTACTACGTTACGGAGCCCCGGAATCGATCATCGTTGACAACGGGACTCAGTTCGTATCAACCCTCTTTAGGAACTTGGCTGCCGATTGGAACATCCACTTCACTAACACGGCGCCGTACAGCCCACAGTCGAACCCGGTGGAACGTACAAACCGGGTGGTCAAGACCATGATCTCCCAATTCGTCAAGGAGAATCATAGGTCGTGGGATCTCCATCTTGGTGAATTTCAATTTGCCATTAACACCGCCGTCCACGATTCTACGGGGTATACGCCGGCGATGATATGCCTTGGTCGTGAACTTAAGGTGCCCAACGCAATCTCTGGGCCTGCCCTGCAGCAGGTGACCGAGGGTGACGAACCCTCGGTAGAGGAGACACACAAGAAGCGTCTTCAAGAGTTTCGTCGAGTCTATGAGAAGGCACACAGGAACCTCAAGACCGCTTACCAACAGCAGGCAAAGTACTACAACCTCCGACGTCGGGAGGTGACGTACAAGAAGGGAGATCGGGTGTTGCGCCGCCTGCACACACTCTCTTCAGCAACGGACGCCATCGTGGGCAAACTAGCGCCCAAGTTTGGTGGCCCATGCGAAGTGACAGGACGTCAGGGAATAAACCTTTACGAGGTGAAAGACGTCCAGACACAAACGACGCACATCGTACACGTCAAAGACCTGAAGCCCTACCACCAACGCACCGTTGCCGATTAGAAAGGTTTATTTTCGTTCTCTTTTCCCAGGTGGGCTTTTTATTTTGTTTCTTTTCTTTCGAAGATTTCTTTCTTTTCTTGGAGTACGTTTTTCTTTTCGTTTTTCTCTGTCTGTAACAAGTAGACTTGGTGGGCTTCCAGCGTCCTCGTGGCGTATTTTCTCCAAACGTGGACCGCTTTTTCGATTTGTTTCGTCTTCACGACGAACGCTTTCGCACTGTAACCCCGACGTAAGAGAACTTTTTTTCTCTTTTTTTTGCCGAAGTTCGTAGGGGGGTGTAAGGTGTCATATTTTAGGGGGGGTAAATAACATGTCTATGTAAACAAACGCTCAATACTCACCCAGAATAAATCACATTTTACAAACTAGGATACAGGATAGGCTGGGCTATAGGCTAGGTTAGGCCTACGTCGTGCCTCAGCCCAACCCTAGGACCGGCATAATAACATTTTATTAAACATCACAGATTTCATTATAATTAACCACCATTACTGTTGACAACAAATTGCCTTCATTAAATACACTTAAATACTTTTATTTCAACCATAATCTACGTAAATAACTGCCAACAACCGAACTTACTTCATGGATCAAAACAATAACATAACCTCAAAGAGCGTTTGTTGAGACTTGAGACCCGGCGGACGTTAGTGACGTTGGGACTTTTCTTCTTCTTCGCGTCAGCTGGTGAACCCGCAGTTTTTTCGTCAAACGCCGGAAGTCGAACTCGACGTCATTTTTAACCAGCTGATCCCTCCGACCGTGGTGGGGGAAGGAAAGCTCTGACCTCGTGTGGAAAGATTATTCTTCTACCGACTACGAAACGAGCAGCACGACGAGCTTCGTATACGTTATTTCGCCTTCTCCCCGGTACGTTCTATCCGGTTAGATTATTAGTTTTCGTTCATATTTCTTTTCCCGTTAATTAAAATCAGTATTTCTAAATTATTATCAAACCATCACGACAATTTTATTTCGTTTTCTCCATAGTTTATTTTAATTTAATTCTTCGCCGGCTAACCTGTTACGGTTTGTCCGGGACGACCGTTCACCGAATTCTATTCCTTATTTTCATCACAATTCCCCGTTGAGCTTGATTTATCCATTTTAGTTTCTAACACCCAAAAGACGTTATTCGTATTTCTCCAAGTTATCGTTTATTAATTTTCATCTTAAGACAGACACGCATGCCTGCGTCGTCTGGTAACTGCCTAACGTAACTCAAATATATTCTTATATTTGGGTGAGGCCTACGAAACCATCTACCCGCGAACGTTAATTAATCAACTGAACCTTTTAAATCTTTAGTTTACGTAAATTCCAAGATATTTTTCGAGGGCAAGGATGAACATACCCAACACTTCGAATTGATCGTTATTTTAGTTACGGTTGGGTTCTGAGCCCTGTGCGTTTTATTTTAATTTTCTAAATTCTAATTGGCATCGTTTTAAAAATTATTTCAAATCCAAAATTAATTTAATCGACCCCTGGAATTTTTGTTTGCTCCGTCTGAGCATTATCTGTGGCATTTATTTCGGTGACGTATTTTCGAAGTTAGGAAACCATTCGGACGTTATTTATTTTTCCCATCTCCGGAATTACGTCACAGTTAACAGAATTCATTAAATGTTCACTGAATATGAATATCTATTTTTGTATTAAATTATTGTTTGTTTTTTTATATTTTTTTTATTTTTATTAAAGTTTAACTACATTAAAATATCTCAAACCAGAAATCTTTTTTATTATTTCTATAGCTATTTTCAAGTTATGTTTGCTGACAAAGCATAATTAAATATGATGTTGTTCTTTCATACTTTAGACTAGCCTTGTTTACACATTATAGATTCATTGACTCAAACTCTTATTGACTTAGAAATTAATTTATGCTTGTACATTTCTACTTCCAGTAAAAGGAAATTCTCTTTCGTTTCAGGTTAATCTGCTTTTGTTGTTCCTCGCATTTGGGTATCTGTTCAAGTACAAGGAGTTGTATCGGGCATTTGGATTCTACAATGAACAGCCAGTGATCATTGGTCTACTTGTTGTCCTGGTTTACATATTTTCTCCTTACAATGCTGTAAGTTCAGGTTATTCTCAAAATTCTCTTAAAATAATTGTTAAGTTTAAAATCATGATTGCTTTGCTTAACACAGTGTTGTCTGAGTGTAACCTTCACACTGTATCTATGTGCAATTAAGATAAAAACTGCCATGAGAAACATTGGGAATGTACATTAAGATAATTTTACATTATTATAAATTTTAAAACCACCAAATAATAACAGATGAAAAACTGTTGGGTTGGGATTTTTTTAGTTTTAGTTTTATTCCCCTAAGAAGATCCTTATTTATTTTTACTTGATTAAATAGAAAGCAATTAATTTTTTTTCTTCATTTTTATTTTATTTTTTATGAAAACTTATTACCACGACTTTCCAGAAAAAGTTTACTAAGGTAATGTGTTATAACAACTGATCGGAAACTCACTAATAAGCGTATCCAGGATATTTATGTCACAAATGGGACACATAGATAAAAGATTAGCATTATGGCTCCGTTTTGCTTCGACCATCCTACATAAAATTTTGGATATGTTGCAAAATCATAACCCTTGATTTTTTTTATATTCAGAGAATATAAAAGAACAACTAAAACTAAGCCACTACCAATTACTTTAGAATTACTTCTTACATACTGTACAAGATAAACTCAACTAAAGTATAACCTTGATATATTGAACCTCAATATATTGAAATTCTTGATTTAATGAAGTTTTCACATTCCCCTGAAACCTACCCATCAATCTAATGTTATTTCTACTTCAATACATAGACAGATTAGCCAGGATAACTCCAATATCACCAACATTTGTAGCGCCGATGCAAGACCTAACCATCTCCACATATAAAAAT
This sequence comes from Neoaliturus tenellus, assembly GCA_030545055.2. Lineage (NCBI taxonomy): Eukaryota > Metazoa > Arthropoda > Insecta > Hemiptera > Cicadellidae > Neoaliturus > Neoaliturus tenellus. Next base: position 167,710,410 of record CM061532.1, on the reverse strand, counting down.
TTATACTGCCAAACCTCAACATGTCGTAATTAAAAAAGAACAACAAATTGAATCATTAAAATCATCCATTTTTTTGTGTTCAACTTGACGCTTCACTGACATTGCCTTTGCTGTGCCTTGTTCTTGTGTCCCGAGATTGCAGTTAACTTATCGTGTCAGTGTTATTCAAAACTCTCAAATGTACTGTTTGAATGCCCTACCCATGACCACAGAATAAGACATGCGTTAGACTTCCGCTCACCAATCCGCTCACCAAGATTAATTGAAATGTTTTCAACTACAAATTGTTTATACATTGCTCACATTACATACAGTAACTTACCGCGTGACCTACGTAACTCTGACAGCAACAAACTGAAACATACAAAAAGCGTTCTTAACTGGCACAAGGAGGTGGGGAGGGAAGGCACTGAAAGGATTTTTTGGTTTCTACAAACAGACAATGACGAGCAACTGATAGCATGCATGGTCACGTAGGTGTGTGTGTATGAATGGTTGGCGGTGTTAAGGGAGGGGTGCAGTCTGTCAGTCTGTCTGTCAATGGTTTTTATTTTTTTTAGTTAGGAGAATAAAGAAGCTCATAATAAATTAATAGATTCATTCTCGCGCACAGTATTTTTCCGATGTGAGAATAATTTTGCACACTATATTTTTGTTTAGTTATTAAGTCATTGGTTATGTTTAATCTAGTCCTATGTGTATTTTTCTTCATCTTATATTTTTGCAAAATAAAGAAAGTTTGAGTTTGTTTGAGTGTCGTTCCATTCATTACACAAAAGTGTTGGTTAAGAGGCCGTTAGCATTTTGTTTAAATGCATGTTACATTATTCTTGTGAGTACTAATTTTACAACCCCATATTTATTGCATGTATAAGGGTACAGATCTAGTCCCGATCAATGCTTATTTGTGTGTTTACAGCACTGTTTAGTTTTCTTCCCATTTATAGTCTTTGTCCTGATCAGCCCATGATAAAAACTCCATAGAAAAGTTGATAAACTACATTCAATAGACAATAGACAAAATTTTTTATTGCCGTTAAACATAACATTACATATGCAATAGGCAAAGGACAAATGTAAGAGTTACAAAAAACTTCTTTTTTTAAAATTCTTATGTACATAATTCTTAAAAAGGCAACGTACTATAGAAACAAACAAACTTAACAAATTGGAACAAATAAATAAATAAATAACACTTAACAGTAGTTTTACAGGTCAGACACATTACAATAAAAAAATTCAGGTACAGAATAAAAAGCTTTAGATTTTAACCACTTACAAAGTCTATTTTTAAAAATTGTCAGTGGAAGTAGTCTGATAGCTTGAGGAAGTTTATTGAACATTTTTATTTGTTGGTAACAATGGCTATTAATATTTTTGGTGAGCCTAACCTGGGGAGTTACAAGTTCATCCTTATGTCTAGTGTCATGATGATGAATATCCTTTATGCTTTTAAATTGGCAAATATTTGTTTTAACAAATAAGAGATTTGAAAGTATATAAACCGATGGCAAAGTTAATATTTCAAATTTTTTAAAACTTTCCTTACAACTTTCCCTATCAGTTAAACAAGCAATAACTCTAATGGCTTTTTTCTGCCAAATAAAAGCACTTAAAGATTGATTCTTTTGTGCAATGACAAAATGTTGGTTATGTAATCACAGTAAAACAGTATCTATTCCTAAATAGCTATAGGCTTATTGGAAATAAGTAATGGTATCATGAGGTGGTCGTGAACCTCAGTATATCAAAGGTGGTCGAAATAACCTTGATTTAACAAACCACAGTAAATTGAAGACCTTCACAAATTATGATGTTAAGTTAATACATTCCACTTCAGGCTTGATATATCTAGGTTCCACTGTATTTTCCTCTCTAAGTTTTATACATGGACATCATATAGTAAGAGTGGATTTGATTGTTATGAATCATTCAATTTGTTTCACTCTAATTCTTTATTTTCCTTTCAGGTGCTCAGTTTTGCCCTCACGTTCCTCAGCCGAAAGTTTGAATTCCAGGCTGATGCTTTTGCGAAATCTTTAGGCAAGGCAGTTTATTTGAGGCGGGCACTAATCAAAATAAACCAGGACAATTTGGGCTTTCCTGTTTATGACTGGCTGTACTCGATGTGGCATCACTCCCACCCCCCACTCCTCGAGAGACTTGAGGCACTCGACAAGTCTGAATAACACCAGCACACTTTGTGTCATTCCTGTGTTAACTCTAGTATTATTGCATTGAATCTTGTAATGATCAGGTATTGTTTGGTTTTAATTTATTCTATACAATAAATTTTTGTACAAACATTCTCCTTTTTTTACCCATGATGGTAGTTTAGTGTAGTGAAGTAAATGAACGTAGTAGTGTAGCACAGGGTAGTTGAAAAGATCCTACCCACTGTTGGGGTGAATAATAAATAAGTTATTGGTATTACGTAATAAAATAATGCTATTATTTCAACTTTTTTTAGATTTTACAATACAACGCTTACAATTCTTAATCGCACCTCCAGCGATATAACTCCCAACCACCATTCACAAAACATTTGTTGTTCTTGAACAAACTTGCAGCAGTGGGTAGGCAGGGTGCATACCAACCAGGAAATCTAGGAGCAAGCCGGGAATTAAAAAAGACCAGGAAAAAATCAGTAGAAACTCGGTAATTTTATGACTGTTCCGAGATTTTTAATTGAGCGCTCTGTTTGCCAATCAAGATGGTATCTGCCTACCGGAGATGTTTAGGACTGCCAATCGGAGATGTTCACGGGCCGCCGATTGAAGATGATCACTTCCGCATACCGGAGACACTTGTGTCTGCCGACCGGAGACACTCACCATCGCTGATCAAGACGCTTGCGGCCGCCGATCTGAGACGCTAGTGACGATTGAAGTAATTGATATTGAATAAATTGAAACCCTTTATATTCTTAAGGCAAGTTCACTACCCTGTTACACATCGTACTTAATTCATTGGCAGTGTTGGTATTAATTTAGGTATTTATAAGCACTCTACTCTAAGTATTGATTTTATAAGAGGTTGTAGTTAAAAAATTGATATTGAGTAAATTGAAACCCTTTATATTCTTAAGGCAAGTTCACTACCCTGTTACACATCGTACTTAATTCATTGGCAGTGTTGGTATTAATTTAGGTATTTATAAGCACTCTACTATAAGTATTGATTTTATAAGAGGTTGTAGTTAAAAAATTGGGGGGGACACCAGGGTAGGAGGCGACAATGTTAACCCTGAAACCGTGTCAGATATCTCTATTGGGACTTACAAAATTTATTGTTTGAGTTTAATCTAATCTTGTACCATGTGCAATCATTGTAGTCGATCTTTCGGCATCTTGCCCATACGCAGAGACTCATCATAGTGCATCATAGAAAAAATACATTCTGAACTAAATGTACTAAAAAAGCTGTTAATTTATCTGCTGACTATGGTCTCAACTCCACAACAAAACACTCTACTTATTTACACTTGTACAATAAAATACTCAACCCAATCCCAATGTTATTCTAAAGGGAAAATTTCAAATTTAAATTATGGATTACATCTTTAAGTCTGATTCTCTCAAATTTTTGGCGGAAACTACTACTGACCAAGCTATTCAACCACACCAATAACTTGAAAATCAGTTGAAAATTGTATTAGTAGTTCCAACCATAAAAACCCCATAGAGTATTAAATAATCATATAAATATAAATCAGAGATCGCCGGTGGTCGAAATTCAAACAAAATTTCAGTTGGTTTGTACCATAATAGTAAACAATTATTTTACGACTGAAACATATGTTCTTCCTGTTTTTCCCTCATTGGTTATTAAAACAGCTGTCTAATTAAATCAAATACCCTTCTTCCGTAAGATAAACATTGAAAATTTATAAAAGCCTGTAGGGTGTGGGTTTCTGCTCATCTACAGGATAGTACCTTTCTAATAGTATCCTCGGATGTTTTCTACCACACACACAAGCTTGGAAAAAAGGATTGAAAGAAACATGCTTGCCAATTAATTTACAGGGCTTGTAACAGGTTATTATTTTTATTTTTTATTTTTTTGCTCTTGGTTATTTTTTGTTATTTTTTAGGAAGTTGGTTACTTTTTTATTTTTTGGGGGATTTTGGTTATTTTTTAGGGCAATTAGGTTTTTATTTATTGATTCTGATGAAGCTTGTAAAAACAAAATATAAATGTTTAAAAAGGAAAAAATGGAAAAAAGTAAGAGGAGGATGAAGAGAACTTTTTAAAAATTTTTCATTATTTATTATTATTATTGCTTTAGTAGATAATCACTTACCTAGTTCAAAATTATCCTACATCATTTTTATTGCCTACATATTTTTAATATCCCTATAAATCGCCGGTTTTTGGAATTTTTAGCAACATTTTGGGTCTATTCAAGGTTATTTTTTGGTTATTTTTTTCTACATTTTGGTTATTTTTTATATTTTTTTAACCCCGAGAACTGTTACAAGCCCTGAATTTATAGATCACTGTTGGTTTATATAGCGTCCTAAATTACAACCTAGAATGAAGAAATCAAATAAATGTTTTTATTGGTTTTCTATTTTATTGCAATGTTAGTGTGAAGTGCAGTTTAAAATTAAATTTATTTAAAATTATTTTTAAAAAGGTCTATTAGGGTTACTTTTGTTGAGAGAAGAAAGAAAAACTAAACTCTTATTTTACCCATTTTTATCGTTTTTTTTTATTTTTTATATATATATATAGATTTTCACAAGGATTTGAAGCACACTTCATTTTATTTAAGTGGCTTAAATTTTCAAACTAAAAGACAAACTAGACCTTAAAAGATATTTATTTTTCATGTCAGATGCCTTCTATAATGTTATCACAGTTACTGATAATAATAATAAATTTTATTCCGCTGACAAATTTACATCGTATGGGAATTTACAAAAAGTCTTTCAATCTGATTCACAATTTAAAACTCACAATTCCGGATTTTTCAACAAGATAATTCATTGTTAATTCATTTAATACTCTAAACTTTTTCAAGTCTTTCAATTAATTTTAATTGCTTTTTTCTTCTTTCTTTCTTCTTCTTTTTTCTTTCTTCTTTCTTCTTTCTTCCTTCTTCTTTCTTCATCTCTACATTTATTCACATTGGTTTGTTTGCCTATCCCTTAATTTGGATTTTTTTAAATTATACTCTTCCTTCCTTGAACTTTCTCCTTTCTCTGTTGTCTCCTTTCCAGTTTGGGCGTCTCACCGAGAACAAAACAGACAAGGACGAAAGAGTGTGTAATATTTATGATTTTATTATTAAAGACAATTATTATGTAGGCCTACATATTTGTTATTTATGAATAAGTTTTTTATTATGTTATTAGGTTGTAAATTATCTATAGATATTTTTTTTCAATAATATTTTAATTAAATTTTATTTTGCCTATCAATTGATGGGAAACAATCAGCATCACTACAGCCCGGATGCTTGGGATGCGTTGCTATTATGATAGTTGCTAATCATTTTACTATTAAAACATTTATTAATTAGTCATTAGTTAATTAGAAAGAAATGTGGGATTGATCTAGAGAATTATGCTAAAATTTGTTTACAACATTAATTTTGTTTTCTTAAGTAAAATTATAAAATCTTAAAGGTAAGAGATTCCTTTCTAATAATAAGCATAAAAAATCAAACCATTACTCAAGCTTAACCTAAAATGCTTGTGAGCCACTGCAGTACAGTGGTTTTTTAAAGTATTTTTTCCTCTTTGTAGCTGATTTTGGTGAATTCATTTTACCGTCTGTTTATGAATCTACCGGGTTTTGAAGATTAGTGTTTAGTCACAATAAATTAATTGTTTTAGTTTTAAGTAACGATTTCTTAAATTTTAATTAAGATACTCAAGTAGTTTTATTATTTATATGGAAATATTCTTTCTGTATCAGTAGTAGACACTGCAACCGCAAAAAAATTTTAACATGGGGGTTATTTGGTTTTTAACTCTCGTTATCAATCAAGGGGCAAAAATATAACCTTGAATTTATGGTAATCGTTTATTTTTCTTCACTTTGATCATTCATAAAAGCGATATATCCCGAAAAAGTATCACAAGAAATTCTAAATTCTCTGTTCATAACCCAAATAACATGCAGTCTTAATTGCATTTGGCCAAGACCCAGATTAGTGAGCTTAGAGGCTATGAAACAATGATGTTATCTTCTATATATTAATAGGCAAGCATGTTTCATTTCCTCCTTTTTTCTCAGCTTGTGTGCATCGTAGGAGAAATCCGCGCATACCGTTAGGAAGGTATTGTGCTGTAGATGAGCAGAATCACGTTTTAATTCACACCGGCCCCCTGGGCTACACCCTACAGGCTTTCAAAGTTTCAATGTTAATCTTATGGGAGAAGGATAATTGATTTGATCATAAGACAGCTGTTGTAATAACAAATGCAAGCAAATAAGGAATAACAGATGTTTCATTTATAACACATTTTAAAATTAATTAGCTCAAGATCAACTGAATTTTCGGTCGAATTTCGACCAGTGGGCGATCTCTTGTGTAAATTAATTTTTGAGGATATGTTTGTACAAAGAATATTGTTTTGTTGGATTTAACACATTATCTCGTGGTTATGGGAGGGGAGGGACGGAAATTCATTTGGCAGAAAATTTGAAAAGCTAGCCCTGGATATATCGTTTCTTGGCACTATTCAGATGAAAGGCAAAACACGATACAGAAGACGTCCTCAAATCCAGCCACCTCGGGACCGGACCCCTGGCCTAAATGGCCGCATTAAACGGCGGGTTATCAAACAAATTGAACAGAAACCTATGTATACTATTAGGGTGTTATGGATATTTAGGTGAAGAATAGCACTCTTACGTAATAAATTAATGCTTTGTTACCGACTTAACAGTCATAAATTACTTGCTCAGACTTTGTACCAGGGAGGAAATGACGATTGAACGATATTCCTGTTAATTATTTGTTAAATATTTATTATGCTTTGTTTCATATTCTGTTTTAAGTTACAGTATAATTTTATGGGGAAATTGCTCAAGAATATCTGAAGTGTTAGTACTGCAAAAGAAAGCCATCAGAATAATAACTAATTCAAATGTAAGAGATCACTGCAAACCACTCTTTGTGCAAACTGGAGTAATGACTGTAATTTGTTTGTATATTTATACTACACTTTTGTATGTCAAGAATAATGAATCAAGTTTTATAAGGAATGGCGAAATTCACTCTTATAATACCAGAAGTAATTCTAATTTATATATTGAAAGAGTAAGATTGAGTAAAACACTCAAGAGCCACCTTGGCACTGGCATAAGATTGTTTAATCATTTGTCACCCCAAATAAGAAGTCTGCCTTTCAAAAATGTCAAGAATAAAATTCATAGAATTCTGGTAGCCAATCCATGTTATAGTATTAAAGAATATTTTGAAACCTCTTTTAAATAATATTGATGTTAAGTTTGAAAATTATATAGTTCTTGTTATTCAGATTATTTAATATTTAAATTGTTTCATTGTTAATATATTTTATTTTTATTCATGTTTTAACAAGTATGTTTATATTCATTATTTATTTTGTTGTTGGATTTAATATTGACGTATTTTTAACAAGTCTATCATTAGTGACTAGGTTATGTTTTTTTCTTTTGCATAGTTAATTTTGGTAAACCATGACAAGGTCTCATGCACAAATTTTGTAACGTGTTCTTAGACCAATAAAGATTCTGATTCTGGAACAACAGACAAGCAACTGCTAGCGATGAAACTGTGTTCATTTGGCGATACTATTACCTCTTGAATGTTTTAGCTTACTACCAACGAACAAGAAAGGTCCTAACGTATAAACAGGACCACAATGGTGACGGAATCTGTCTCATGACCATAAATCTCTCTTCGGTGTAACCCTGATGATAAGGTTGTTCAGTATTCTAAAAACGGAATTGACATGAAGTTGGCAGTTGAACTGAAATGTATTAGTAATTGAACATGGAACCAGTGGTCTCTTGTCTATTTTAGCCGTGGGAAATATCTGGGCCGAATGTTTGATTTCCTGTAAACCGGGGCCGGATTATTCAGTGGCCAAACCACCCGAGGCCAAATTAGAGGGCTTCTACTGTATATCGTTCCTTAGCACTTTTTGGGAATAAGACAAGGAAGGATATTTTGTTCCTTAGCACTGAAAGAGTTAAGAATACAAGGTTGGCTAGATTGATGAATGGACACCCAAAAACTGAAATTCAGCAAAATATCAATGGAATAAAAAGTAATAAAGATGTCAGGAAACTTTCAGTTGGCAAAGGAATTTTCCTTGACCCCTTGTTATCCATAAAAACGGTCGCCACTTCTGGTACTATTTATTATTAAGTCCAATATGACATTTACTTAGATTGGCAGTGCTAAAAATTGATCATTTTCAGCAATTAAATCACGTTACATATAATGGCACGTAGCAGTCATTTCATGGTGTCTGCTGAGTCTTGTGTAGAAGATATGCTGAGTGGGGTAGCTGCCATGTTCCCTTCCCTCACCGTCGATGTCAAGTCTGGGATTATCCTACACTCTGAGGTGATTTCCTAATCAATTCTACAAGTCTTTTTTAGTTATGAAATAACACCTGCAGCAGTAGACAGACTAAGTAACGAGCGAAGGTTAATAGAAGCTTTGGATAAAATGTTTGTTATTACCGCTTTTTAAAGTTGATGCAAAGTATTATCAATCATTGACTATATACACTAACGTGAGTAGACTTCTCATCCAATACATTTTGTTTGATAACGAAATTTTGAAGGTTTGTGTTCACTTTGTTGCAATCAATGTTGTAATTATTCAGCTGGATTTACAGTGCTGCAAAAGTGCTTCATCACAACATAAACATAAGACTCAGTAGTAGATATGAAACAGCGGTTCTGGCTCACCTCGCCCTTCCGATTTTCGGCCCTCGGTCAACTTCATTTTTGACAGGTTTTGGGCTAGTTTTTATCCGATTTTAGGCTAATCCAAACCACTTTCCATCAATTTTCCCGCATTTTTCCGGTTTTTGAAATCGTGAAATTCCAAGTAAGTGCGAGGAAGGGTGAGGAAGGGCGAGGAAGGGTGAGGAAGGGTGAGGAAGGGCGAGGAAGGGCGAGACGCACTCTTCACCGAACCCTCGTAAACCTCATATTTGACTGGTTCTGGGCCAGTTTGTATTTGATTTCGGGTTAATTTCAGCCATTTTTCAGGTTTTCAAATGGTGTATTTAATCCACAAAAATTTAATCCAGAAATTTAATCCAAGGAAGGGCGAGACGCACTCTTCACCGAACCCTCGTAAACCTCATATTTGACTGGTTCTGGGCCAGTTTGTATTTGATTTCGGGTTAATTTCAGCCATTTTCAGGTTTTTCAAAATGGTGTATTTTAATAGGTCACATGACAAGTAAGAGCGCTTGGTAATCACCGTTACTTTAAGTCTGAGGCTGAAAAAAAAATCTCGAGACATTTTTGATTTCCAACATCATTTTTTATAATTTAATCAGTTTACACCGGTGCTTCCGAATCCGCCGTCTTTACGTTCAGTCTGTTCAACTTTGTCCAACCTGATACACGGCGGCTTTTTATACATTTCGCAGATGATCTGCGCAATCCTATCTCCACGACGCACATGAAAATCGGTATCGGAATTGTTCATCAAGATAACACCGACATTCCCAGTATAGTCCCGGTCTATGACACCCGCATTTACACTTATACAATGTTTTAAAGCTAAGCCAGATCTTGGCGCTATCCTCCCTTAGCACCCATCTGGGAATTTGAAAGTCAAGTCAGTTTTTATCAACTGTTGACCACGTTTTGGTACAACATAATCATACGCGCTTCTCAGATCAAGACCGGCTGCATCCGGTGACCCGTTGTACGGTTCAAATGCGTTTTCAGTCAAGCAATAATAACCGTAGCTTTCAGCCATTATTGATTCCTAATGTATGGATTACGGGTTTCCACATCAAATAAATTAAACGGGGCATTTTCAAAAATGTATTTAAATTATGTTTTAAAAAACTATTTTTATTCGTCAACCTTAAACTCGATACTGTGCTTGAATTTATTATCTGAAAGTGTTATTTTACCGTTGTACAGCAAATAGAGTTTCCCCTTATAATTCAACAGTTGTTTGATGTAGTTATTCGTCAACCTGTCATTCCAGCTTTCGGGAAGATAGAATTTCACATCATCGCATGTGACTAATATTCTCATACCGTATGATGAAGAGATTTTATCCATATTTTCCACAAAATATTTTTTACCGACTTCCAGGTCACCCACCCTGATGTAAGACTTTCCATTGATTTCTTTCAGTAAATCATTAAAGTTAGGACCGTTCATTTTTACCTATACAAGGAATAACGTTTTGCGGCGTCGAATAAAAAAATAGAAACAACCGATTTTCAATAAATTAAAAAATACTACACCCGAATCAACTCCAAATAAATATGCACATTCGAATCGAACATCTGCAATAAATTGTTATTTTGGTCTGTAATGTAAATGTTGATTTGTTGGATTTTATTCAATCCTTTTTTCAACGACACGTAAAGCGGCGGCCGTGGCATCACAGCAATTTTATTACCAAATTCACCATATGGAAAGAAACTATACAACACCGAAGACTCTTTGTGTTTGTGCCAATGTTCGTCATGATTGACAAAACAATTTTCCACGATATCACAGTGGACTTCAATCAAGTCCCACGGTCTTATGTTGTGAGGTTTTTTCGCATTGTACGTGTCCAAGTATTCGGGGGCATCAATTTCATCGAAACCCAGCAAACGCCGCAGCGGATTTTCCATGTGAAATTTTATAGGTGAAGTGATTCTTACACGGTACCCCGTAGTTTTAAGTATTGAAACGACCGTGACTTTATTCTTTTTATCATCCGTTTTACCTCGTAACAGCGGATCCACACCTTTTTGTATGTGTTTCTGTATGGCATCAAATGTCCAAAAACCTTTACCGAAACCGATTTTCGTTCCACCGTCAAACAAAACACTACAACCCTCAAATAAATTATAAAAGTTGTATTCGCAGAAAAGTCCGGTGAGTGCCAACTTGTACTCAGCATCCAAGTGAATGGGATGTTCCAAGTTCAAGGTCAGTTGTGAAGTCTTACCTGATAGTCTAAATGTCGTCATTTCTATGTTAGGAAAAATGTTTTCCATCATAATGGTTTTATATAAAAAAAATAAACAACAACTAGTTTTTATTCATCCTGCAAATATTAAATACCATTTATTCAAACCGGTCGATCCACGCGAATTCAGGTTTTTATTTTGAATATCTCTGAGCCACTCAACTAGGAATCATCAAAATACATTTTGTGTTCGTCCAAAAATCTGCTAGTTACATTTTGATACAACAACACGTAATTCCAATCAATTTTACCTGCAAAATCGTGAATAAACTTTTCAGACAGCGTTTGATATTTGCACAGGATACCCCAACATTCATCGAAATGGGGGACCATCTCTCTTAGGAATTCCTCCGAAAATTTAATACGCCTCAACAACTTGGCCCAATTCACTCTGTGCGGGTACATCCGCAACATCTCGATTGGAAAATCATAATGGGAAGAGAGCAGATCCCAGTTCAAATACCGATCGAACCTCATGATGAATTTGTCAGTCAAAACCCCTTTGGGTTCTCTGGGCTCCATGGAAAGCAGGTTCCATGCTTCTGACTGGTTAGTTTGACTCGATGATCTAAACGTTGACATTTCTATATTAGGAAAACAGATTTTCGGGTGGTAATAAATTATTAAAAAAATAAAAATGGTATAAACAATTTATTGACGGGGGCATCGTAAAAAAGTGTCGAACCACCCGAGCCAAGCGTATTTATTTTTATTTAAATCGTCTTTGACTTCATCATATGTTTTTCCATTTGAAAACTGCCTTAAAACTTCTAAACAAAGATGCCCGCAGATTGGCGGATCGCCATAATCTTGAAATCGGTCCGAATTATAGCGAATGTCAAAACTTCTCATGTACTTGTCCAATTCCAAAGGTGGTGGCGCATTTCCATAAGAATCGAAATAAATTACATTTTTACCATTTTTATAATAACACGTCCAATGTGTTCCGGGTGTGTCCAGATCACCGAGATTGATTATACCGCACTCGTTTTTCCAACATACGTCAGGTAAAAGCTCTCGTCTGAAAACACCGCGAAAATTCTTCAATTTCAATTTATTGGCCCAGACTTCCAGATCGCTCAACGTCAACGGAATTAATTTTTTTTTACCCGTACATCGTTCAAAGCCGCATTGAGTCGGTTGTTTATCATTTGTCTTAATCCGGCACCTGACGGATCTTTTTCTATAATTGTATCCAACTCGTCGTCAATCATCTTTTTCAGCCACGGAACGAATTTATCTTTTATAGCTGGTGCGACTTTGTCTTTGATCAGGGGTGAAGCGAATTTCTTGAAATAGGGGATACTCGTTTCCGCCAACTCCAGAATCTCTTTCAGTAGACCCCCTTCAATGTTGTTCTTCAACTGCGAATGGCTCAATATCAATCTCAAGCCTTTATTGTGTTTCATGGCTCTCAACACTTGTTTATGTTGTTCGTCCGTCAACATCACCTCGACATTCCCGTTCGTCAACTGATCTCTGTTCAAAGTTAAAATAGCGAGTTTCTGCTTTTTATACGCGACACGCAACTTGTTCTTTTGACCCTTGGTCAACTGGATTTTATGTCTGTGCTGCATCTCGTTTCTTATCCTATACATATAACACACAATCCACGCAAATGTACAATTTATTTAAACGACTTTGCATTTGCAAATATTTTATTTGACTTCAAAAGTAGCTGCGCATTATTAGACATGGAATTTCATTGCAGAAAGTGTAAAACAAACACACCATCCACGGATGTCAAAACTGTCAAAACGAGAAATAAAAGGTGGCTTGCGACATCCAATTGTGCGATATGCGGCAGTAAGAGAAATTCGTTTATCAAAGACCCGCCGGAAGTTTTGGAAGCTAAAGAGCTGCACAGACCCGTCGTGAAAAAGTTCATAAAACGCCGAATCGTCACGAAAGGTATCGATGATTTGTGGGCGGCCGATCTGTTGATTTTGAAAGAATATGCTAGGGAAAACAAGTGGTATAAATACATTTTAAATGTGATCGACACGTTCAGTAAGTTCGTTTGGTCAGAGCCCTTGAAGAAAAAAGATGGTCCGGATGTGTCATCAGCTTTTGAAAAAATAATTGCCCGGGCCAAAAATGACGGTCATTCACCGCCTAAACTCTTACACACCGATAAAGGGACAGAGTTTAAAAATACGCATTTTAACAAGTTGTTGAAAAAACACAACATTAAATTGTACCACACCGAGAGTGAGGAGAAATCCGCAATAATCGAAAGATATCATAGAACGTTAAATGAGAAGTTGAAAGTAAAATTCCAAGTTAGAAATTCGCACAAGTGGCACGACATATTGCAAGAATTGACCGACGAATACAACAAACACGATTTCCACCATACTATAAAAATGAGGCCCGCGGATGTGAATAAAGGCAACGAGCAGGCTTTATTGAAAATGTACAACGAATTGGAAAATAGAATACCCCGTAAAAAGGCGAAATTCGATGTGGGAGACAGAGTCCGCATTACGGCGAAAAAAGATGTTTTCGCGAATAAATACAAACAGAACTGGACGTCCGAGATTTTTGTAATCAAGCAAGTTTTAAACACGAGACCCACGACTTATAAGATTGCGGATGAAACTGGTGAAGATATAATTGGAGGGTTCTACGAGAAAGAATTACAACGTACAATGTTTTAGGTATTATTCAGATAGTTCTATGCTGGGACTATTGTTTTTATTTTTCAGATAGTCCGGCATGGGGACTATTGAATTTCAGATAGTCCGGCAAGGGGACTATTGAATTTCAGATAGTCCTGAGTGGGGACTATTGAATATCAGATAGTCCTGCATGGGGACTATTGAATTTCAGATAGTCCTGCATGGGGACTATTGTATTTCAGATAGTCCTGCATGGGGACTATTGTATGAGATAGTCCCGCGTGGGGACTATTGAATTTCAGATAGTCCTGCGTGGGGACTATTGAATTTCAGATAGTCCTGCATGGGGACTATTGTATGAGATAGTCCCGCGTGGGGACTATTGAATTTCAGATAGTCCTGAGTGGGGACTATTGAATATCAGATAGTCCTGCATGGGGACTATTGAATTTCAGATAGTCCTGCGTGGGGACTATTGTATTTAGATAGTCCGGCATGAGGACTATTGAATTTAGATAGTCCGGAGTGGGGACTATTGAATTGCATTTTTTATTTAGATAGTCCGGCGTGGGGACTATTAATGGTAAATTTAAATATGCAAAATAATAACGGTAAATACATTTTATCACCATCTTTTCAACAATAAAAAACAACACAAAAAATGTCAATTTCTATATTAGACAAAATGAATAATGAAATAGACATTGTGAATAATAGTTTTAGTTTTGGAAAAGATGAAATTACCATTATATTCGATGCTGATAATAAATTCTGGTTTAGAGGAAATGATGTATCCAAAATACTTGGATATAGGAGGCCTAGGAAAGCTATTTATGACAATATTAGCAAAAAGCATATTATTAAATATTTAGAGTTAAAAGAACACGACAACTTTCTCCGTTTCGCCGATGAACATCCTGATACTGCATATATAGACGACTCGGGTGTTTGTTCTCTATTGGGAGCGAGTAAAAATAAAAATGAAGAATTTAAAGAATGGATGTTAGAGGAACTGTTACCAACGTTACGAAAAGATCATTATGGATTACAAAATCTGATAGACGATAATAAGAGGTTGAAAGCGCTGGTGAAGAGTAATAGAATCCATCACGTGTTGTCTATTCTCAAAGCACGTAAAAACGAAGACGACGTAAAGCAATACAAGTACATTGATATACAAAGTAAATATTTTGATAAGGAGCAAATTGTGACTGGCGAGTTCGATTATTGTTATGAAGTCGAATATATCCCCGACGGTAACTTGATTAACAAGATTTTAAAAATGATGGATGAAGTGGGCGTCCGATATGATCACGACCGAAAAACGAATTGTATATCGGTTTATGGTGATTTCGATTTTATCAGAGCTGTAAAAAATGCAATGAAAGACATGTGTGTTTTGTGAATAATTCCAATGTCGTCAATTTTAAAAAATAATTAAATTTTGAAATAATTTCTCCGCTTTCATTTTTTACTTAATGTCCAGAGGTCGTTTCACCCACATAGTGATGGATATAGTTTTATATTACAAAGAGGCATTCGAAGACAACCTGTTGCCCAGCCCATTGCGATGTCTCATAGTGGGTTCTTCAGGCAGCGGCAAAACCAATTTACTGCTAAATTTCATTTACAATAAAAACGGTATTATATTTAAAAACCTTTACGTATTCAGTAAATCCATAGAACAGCCGGCTTATGTTGAGCTGAGAAAAACCTATGCGGACGCGGAGAAAAAGTATAAAAAGAGAATCGCGTATTTCTTCAACAATTGCGATGAACTGCCGGCGGTGGACGAGTGCAAGAATAACTCACTTGTGATATTCGACGATTGTCTGATGGAAGAGCAAAAAGGCATTAAAGACTATTTTATCAGAGGCAGGCATAAAAAGATTTCGTGCGTCTACCTGAGCCAGAGTTACGGCAAAGTGGACATGCAGGTCATACGGAATAATATAAATTTCCTTTGTGTCTTCAAACAGAATAAACATTACACCAAACGGATTTACGACGATTTCGTGGGATCGGACATGACTTTCCGCGAATTTGAAAATATATGCAACAAGTGTTGGAATGAGCCTTATGGGTTTCTCTCCATAAATATGACGAAAAAAGCGCGGTGTGGAAAATACATGTGCAATATGAAAAATGTTTTTAATAAATAACGTCCGCGAACGTTTTTCAAAAATCGATGTCTAGACGCTGTTTTTAATAAATAACGTCCTCGAGCGTTTTTCAAAATCGATTTCTAGACGCTGTTTTTAATAACTAACGTCTGCGAACGTTTTTCGAAATCGTTGTGTAAACGTTATTTTTTTAATGAAAACGTTGTCGGACGTTTTTTATTCGATTCAAAATTTTTGTGAAAATATTCGTCACTTTTGTATTTTGATTATCCAATTTAAAATGTACTACTAAAAACCCAACTACCTATATTAGTACGATGAAGAGGAAAAGCGATAAAGAGATTGTCAAGACGTTAGTTAAAAAACACAAGTTGGCCGACAAAATGTGGCCCGACGAGATGACTGCGGAGGAGGGTAAAAAAATTGAAAAACTACAAGACAAATGGGTCGCGGAAAATGAGGAAATCCGAAAAGAACAAGTGAAAGAGCGAGCGGAATTGTTTCGTAAACATCCGCCGATACGTGAGCAATATGCACCCAAAATTCCTTTCATACCGATATCTGCACATAAGCCTTTAACTGTACAGGAGGCTAAAAAATTGGATAAATTGCAAAACCAATTGGTCAGTGAATCCCAAGCAGTAAAGATTCGTGAAGTTGAAGAAAAACGTGAGATTGAAAAGCGACAGGAACCGGTCGTCAAAGCGATCAAGGAGCAAGGTTCCGATAAAAAGACCCCACCGCAACGTCTGTCCGTGTCTAAAACTATACAACGAAAAAAAGACATTTTTAGACCCCGCGCTTTCAGTACACCGGGTCGAGAATTGATGGCGGCGCGTAAGGTGCCTTTACCTCGTGAAGATGAAGATGTGCTCGAACCTCCACCCGGAGAATCACCTCCACCCGGAGAATCACCACACATCGATCCTTTACCGTCGGAAATAGAATCGCCAGACGAAGGCAGGATAAACCGTTCGATCCGCGAATTCACTGAAAGGCAAGATATTGGTGATATCGCCAAACAACATCTCGCTACCAGCAACGATAGATCTTTCGGTATTCGCTACGATTTCAACTTGAACAAACTGGCCATCGGATCGAAGACTATTACGATTGAAAATGATGATATCATATTAGACAGCACCGGAGATAGATATACCGGCACACCGGGATTGTGGAGTCTGTTGACGAAAGCGGAAATCAGTGGCTCGTCTCCGGGTGAGGGTACGACGAGAGAAAAACTCATAAGTGCAGGCGCTTTCACAGCCCAGGACTTTAATAATTACAAGGATATACTGATAAAATCCGATGCGATTTTTCAGAACAACGATCCAAAGTTGAAACGCCCCAGGTCCAGTCAGTCTTGGAAATGGGTGAATTTGATCAGTGAGATCTGGAAAGAATTTAAACAGTCATCAGGCAGCGGATTGTTGATAGATTCACACGCCCCCGTCGAGTACAAATACATCGATGACGATGATAAATTGATTGAAAGATTAAAGTTTATACGCGCCGAAGAGGAAGCCGGGAATAACGCTTTTCACAATGAAAAAATCGCCATCGTAAAGTTCATACACGATAAGATGGAAAAACTGGTTTCTCAGCCACGGGGTCTTGACTACGTTGAGCGATGTTTGGATGTAATAAAAAATGTTGAAGAGAAAAGGGTTTTTCGAAATCTCGGGTTGAGACGTTTGAACATGTATAAAAACGTAAAACTGTTCAAGTAGTCGATTTCATTAAGTGATCAGGAATTCGGTGTTTTTTATTTTTTATTGCTTTCCACAACAGTTTTCTTATTTTTCATTGGAATTCGGAAACCCTAAAAACTATATTAGGAATGGAGAAATATTACGAAGAGGCATCGGATAAGATAGCGAGATGTGAATACGTCACGGTTCTACCGGTATCGGACTTGCACTTTAATTCACCAAATAATTTCACCACATTCAAACTGGACCACGGGGATTCGTTTTACAACAACAGGATATTGTTTCACATCCAAGGTGATGTTGTCAAGAAATCCACTGGCGCTAGTTACGCCAGCAAGGACCCCATCAAACTCGTGGACAATTTTGCAGCCTATTTGTTCAAGAGTATCGAATTGAAAAAACACAACCAAGTCATCGATTCCGTGGATAAAGTCGGTATCACGAGCACCATCAAAGGGTTGACCACGTACAGCAGATCGGAGGAAAACACGTACTACAGCAGCGGATTCAAATCGGTTTACGACAAGGGCGGCGGCAAGTTCGAAGCACTGGGAACGCTGGCCCACCTGGGTCTGGGATTCTTTGACAGTCTAAAGTATCCCATGTACAAGGGTGGATTTGAAATAACGTTCACCCGTGCGGAAGACGATGATGCCATCTACCGCTGGACTGAAGGTTCCGGTGCCAATGCTGTTGACGCAGCGGAGGGAAAAATAAAAATTTCGAGTTTCGTGTTGAAAGTCCCCCTCGTGGATTACGACCCCTCCAAGAAAGCCGTGCTCATCGATGGGCTTAAGAAATTGAGCGAAAAAGGCGAATTGGTATATGAATATTTCCGTTGGGATTGTATTGAAAAATTCGGTGTGATAGGCTCCAATTACACGTTTGACATAACGAATCTCTACCGGAACATACTCAATCCGGTCTTTGTGATAATCGGCTTACAGACGAGTCGCAAGAACGATCAGACCAAAGACCCCGGTCAGTTCGACAGTGTAAACATAAAGAATTTCCACGTGAAAATAAACGGACAACGGTACCCGCAGGAGCAGCAAAATTTGAATATCACGGATAAAAAGTACAGGCTGCTATACGACAGCTACTGTTCTATGAGACAAGTCATGTTCAAAAACGATGATGTATATCTCAATATAAACGATTTCATCAACAAATACCCGGTGATGGTGATAGACACACATCTCCATCCGTTTTCGACCGAGAGAAAAAGAAACGATATCCAAATCGAATTGGATTTTACAAACGCGGTTTCCGGTCCGGTCGCTGATAAAGGCACTACGGCCTACGTCATCGTGGTATCACAGACCATGTTCACTTATGACGTTAAAAAGGAATATGTACAGATGATGATTTAAATGTGTAGGAAAATAGGTGGATAGTATCATAAAAAAGTCCCAACAAAAATAAGCAATAATATCAGTAAATTGGAAATTGGAAATAAAAAAAAGATATTGATTAAAAGAAATATTTTTTATTCACAAATAAAAACAACTTGCTCTCTATTCCAGTGAAATGTTGCTGTTCAAAAGCAATTCGGCTTCGACATCCTTGGGTATCTTGTAGTGTCCCCACGGCAGACTGGTGATTCCGTCTTCCAAGATGTATCGCTTGTCATCAGTCGTGGATAGTACTTTTTTATACATTTCAACGCTGTACAACTCATGCCCGTGACTTCTTATAATGTTCATCGATTTGTATAGTTCTTTCTGCTCGAACAAACATTTCTTGTAATCCTCGAAGGTGACTTCATTTTTTACAACAGATTTTTTCACTCCTTTAGATTTTTTTAGCTCGTCACCCTCCAAAGTATAGTTGGCATACATCTTGGATCGCAGTCCTACGAATTCCTTACCAATTACACCACCGAATTCGTCTTTCATCGTTCCCAATTTTTTTTTATTCACCCGGGGCATTTTGAATTGGTTATACTTCTTGTAGTTGGAGGTGTCGTACCTGTCGAGTGTCAGTTTCATATCTTCATAAAAATTCGGTGTCTCTATCAGATACTCCAGACTGTCGGTATCTGTGTACTGCAATTTAGCTTTATCACCGTATTTAGCCTTTATAAAATTGTAATGGAAATCGTATACGAGTGTCTTGGATATGTCCAATATGCTCATCCCAATGTAAATCGCCTTGTTGAATAGTAAACTCATTTTCCTCATGTGCACCGCCGAAAGGTTTTCTGAAAATATCGTTCTGTGTTTGAACTGCGGCTTCGCGATCCATTTGTCGATCTGCTTGTCCTGAGTCGCCAGACGTATGTCTACTCTGTTCCTTATGTTCTCGACAGTTTTTCCATAAATCGAGTTGTTCATCAGTTTGAAAAACTGTTTAGCCGATTTATTCGTTTGCTCCATCCACATGCCCATGTTCTTATCAATGTAGGGTTCCAACCATTTACTTTGACTGAAGCGCAACACTCTGTGTATCTTGGTAAGTTTCATTCCAAGTGTTAAATACAATTTCAAATTTCGATAGTGAATAACATATTTCTCTTTGTCATACAGAGTGGTAAGGAGTTTAACCTCCTTGGAACCGGGTGGGCAACGTTTTTCAGGAGCGAGAGGAAACTCGGAATGCAAATCGTGCAGTTCTTGGGGATACTCCAAGTCGACTTCCAGAATATATCCTTTGTCAGAATCATCTTCGATCTTCATAACATCTATATCCGTATCAACCCATTCGAAATCACCATACGGCATTGGTTGAGACATCGCCCATCCGTATAGGTTCACGGCATCTAAATACATCAGATAAGTAGTCGGTTCGTCTTTGTTATAAAGAGGCATGTACGGGTTGTTCGCCTTCGCATAGCGATTGCAGCATTGTGATATGCCCCCACGGATGCCTTTGGTGATCATCAAAATCATTTCATAATCGGACAACAGCTGAAGTTCTATTCCCGTCTGCTTCAACATGGCACTCCATGAAAGCCCCGGGGTTGTGAAATACCATGCGGGGTCGAGTGAGTAAGTTTCTATGCAAATGTTCCTGAAACTTTCCATAACATCGGCTAACAATAACACGTCAGCTTTATTATAAAGTAAGGTGTACTCTTTCATATTCTTTATCTTGAATCCCTCCCAAACCTGTTTTGCACGTGAATAGTCCAAATCGCTGATCCCGCATTTGTTCAGTTTATTGTAAAATTTTTCTTGGCTTGGTAAACTGGTTTCCAAATATTTATCATCGCTGTCCATATAATCGTATGGATAAACACCTTTTTGCCTAAGCATAAGCGCCTGAGTACCCCAACCCCCATATTTACCTATGTGTACAAATCGGTCCAAGTTTTTTACCAGCGTATCGAGTGAGTCAATGGTAAATTTGAATGAATCTACAAATCTTGCTTTTATATTGATATTGAAATCAACTGTGTAGGATATGTATCGTTCCTCGTTATTCGGGATGACATCTATCTTGGTTTTATCATCTAAACGCAGCATTTTTACAAACAGATGAGTGTCGTATCCGGTCAGGTTGTGTATGAATATGGGGACAAATTTCGGAATCTGATAGTTCAAGTTACAAGTTGTGTGCTAATCCACGAAATTCACCCGTCAAATGATCGTGATCGAAGACAAAATCAGTTACCAAATCTTTACCGCATATATGACATATCTTTGTTTTTTCCGCCTGCTCTCTCTGTTCGTCAGTCAGCGGTTTCATGGGTTTTTTGTTTGCAAGACAAAATTCTTCAATAGCTTCCAATTCAGATTTCAACACTTTTGCAAATTGTTGAGCAGCATCCACACCGAAATATGTTATCGGTTCTTTATAATCACCATTAGTATACACCGTGTATAATACGAAGCTTCTAGCCGCATGGTGTTGATATTTATTGGTGTACGATGTGCCGTTTTCCGGTGGTTGACAAGTGTCGATCGGTTCCAGTATGCACTCGAAACCTGCATACATGACGAACGGAATCTTCATCTGACATCTATGATGGGTAAACTTGACGACATCACCTTTTTTAGGCATTCTGATTTTCACCGCTTCGTGTTCCTTACAGAGTTCTTTGTGACTTTGAAGCAGATCTTCTCTTATGAAATGCTGTAAACAACGCCTGCATATAAAAGTTTGATGTGCAAACCTACTGATTTGATTTCTCACCAACCTACTCAAATTTTTTATATAACAATAGTGAGATTTATTTGCCGTTTTCATATACAAGAGGTCAACGTGTTGATCTTTTTCATCATCAGTCACAATCAAAGGATATACGTTGAGTTTATTTTCTCCTGCACAAGTATAACCATAAACATTGATGGATATCCCACTGCGTCTTTCGAATTTTTTCACATCATCCAAACTCACAGGAAATTTAATGTCTTTCAACGCTTTGTCAAAGTCGTGTTCGTATTCACGGTATTTGCTAACCCTTTCTGCATTTACACCAACAGGATGCAAAGCTGCGAGTACGGACCATAGAAAACATTTCTGGTCATTGTTTTTAACATTTATGACAGCTTTTTTATTTTTAATGACGTCTGGCAGTTTAATATAGCTTGACCCTCTGAATGGCACATATTTGTTTATTGCCAGTTCTAAAAACAACACTTCGTGTAGCGTCCAACCTGACCCCCGTGCCTCGAATTCTTCCATTCGAGTTAATAACTTCGCTATTGCATCTTTAAACACTTGATGTAAGTCGGTCGTCTTATATATGATTGTATTCTCAGTTTTGAAATACATGGTGTCTATTTCCAGCTGCTTATCCACACCAGGAACATTCCCTCTGTAGTTGGCAGCAAACGAAAAATTTACTTTCACATTGTACTGTTCCAAATGTTCTTCAATCTTAGCAACAATCAAATCTCGATATCTATTTAAAAATATCTCTGGGTTTTTTATACCACGGCAGTTTTTAAATTGGTATGTTAAAAGTCTATTACTAAAAGCTTTTTCCTTTATACAATGTTCATCTTCACTGACGGGCGGAAGGTCAACGGGGGGTTTAAAAAGATTTTTAATCGCATTCAGAGCAGAAGAACAAACCATGCTGACACTATTGCACACTTTCTGGATGATTGAAGAAACATTTTCATTTTCAATCCGTGGCTTTTTAATTTCAGGCTGTTCATCGAAATCATCTCTGTTCGGTGATGGTCGTTTATGTGTACCGCTCGTACTGGGTTGTTCATTATTTTGTATGGAAGGTTGGTTATCAGTAGTACCTTTACTACAGATTTTATAATGCCTACTAAAATTATCACTTGTAATCAATTTCCCACATTTATCACATTTTCTTTTACGTCGAGAGCTCAAGTCTTTATTTTGATTGCTCAAACACACTTTAAAATGACGTGAGATATGTGATTTAGATATTAGCTTACCGCAGAATTTACAATTAATTTTAATTGAAGACATCTTCTAATACGATCTATAAGAGAAAACACATACAACTGATTTGAATAAATTTAAAATGACAATATTTTTTATCACAATAAAAAATGTCCTTGGCAAAGGTAATTTTAAACGAATAACATACTAGCTGGTTAAGAAAAGCAATTTAATTCAAATAAACCAAAAGTCGCCCTGCACCACTTTATCATATAAACGCGACATTTTTTTAGCAATTGATTGTAGCAATTGAAATCAGGTTTACAAGGGTCGGTTAAGAGGGCGCCTCGTACTTCCCTCGTACTTCCCTCGTACTTCTCTCGTACTTCCCTCGTATTTCCCTCGTACTTCCCTCGTACTTCCCTCGTACTTCCCTCGTACTTCCCTCGTACTTCCCTCGTACTTCCCTCGTACTTCCCTCGTACTTCTCTCGTACTTCTCTCGTACTTCTCTCGTACTTCCCTCGTACTTCCCTCGTACTTCCCTCGTACTTCTCTCGTACTTCCCTCGTACTTCTCTCGTACTTCCCTCGTACTTCTCTCGTACTTCCCTCGTACTTCTCTCGTACTTCCCTCGTACTTCCCTCGTACTTCCCTCGTACTTCCCTCGTACTTCCCTCGATAAGATGACCCCTTATCCGTTTCTTATTGTAAATAATAAATATTATAGTCCTCATTGAGGAAAAGCTGGAATCGGTTGACGATAACTATATCAAACAACTGTTGAATTATAGAGGAAACTCTATGTGTTGTACAACGATAAAATAACACTTTCAGATAATAAATTCAATCACAATATTGAGTTTAAAGTTGACGAATAAAAATAGTTTTTAAAAACATAATTTAAATACATTTTTGAAAATGGCCCGTTTAATTTATTTGATGTGGAAACCCGTTATGCATGCATTAGGAATCAATAATGGCTGAAAGCTACGGTTATTATTGCTTGACTGAAAAAGCATTTGAACCGTACAACGGGTCACCGAATGCAGCCGGTCTTGATCTGAGAAGCGCGTATGATTATGTTGTACCGAAACGCGGTCAACAGTTGATAAAAACTGACTTGACTTTCAAATTCCCAGATGGGTGCTACGGGAGGATAGCGCCAAGATCTGGCTTGGCTTTAAAACATTGTATAAGTGTAAACGCCGGTGTCATAGACCGGGACTATACGGGGAATGTCGGTGTTATCTTGATGAACAATTCTGATACCGATTTTCATGTGAGTCGTGGAGATAGGATTGCGCAGATCATCTGCGAGATGTATAAAAAGCCGCCGTGTATCAGGTTGGACAAAGTTGAACAAACTGAACGTAAAGACGGCGGATTCGGAAGCACCGGTGTAAACTGATTAAATTATAAAAAATGATGTTGGAAATCAAAAATGTCTCGAGATTTTTTTTTCAGCCTCAGACTTAAAGTAACGGTGATTACCAAGCGCTCTTACTTGTCATGTGACCTATTAAAATACACCATTTTGAAAAACCTGAAAATGGCTGAAATTAACCCGAAATCAAATACAAACTGGCCCAGAACCAGTCAAATATGAGGTTTACGAGGGTTCGGTGAAGAGTGCGTCTCGCCCTTCCTTGGATTAAATTTCTGGATTAAATTTTTGTGGATTAAATACACCATTTGAAAAACCTGAAAAATGGCTGAAATTAACCCGAAATCAAATACAAACTGGCCCAGAACCAGTCAAATATGAGGTTTACGAGGGTTCGGTGAAGAGTGCGTCTCGCCCTTCCTCGCCCTTCCTCACCCTTCCTCACCCTTCCTCGCCCTTCCTCACCCTTCCTCGCACTTACTTGGAATTTCACGATTTCAAAAACCGGAAAAATGCGGGAAAATTGATGGAAAGTGGTTTGGATTAGCCTAAAATCGGATAAAAACTAGCCCAAAACCTGTCAAAAATGAAGTTGACCGAGGGCCGAAAATCGGAAGGGCGAGGTGAGCCAGAACCGCTGTTTCATATCTACTCTCAGTTACAAAATGTTTCATCATTGGTTAAGAAGAGTGATAGTACTGATTAACTTATAATGTGTCACTTCATGTTCATATGTACTTCATGTTCAGTGCGTTAAGTCACACTGTAAATTGGTTTTAAACATTCCTATGCTACATTAAAGAACAGTAGTTTTCACCATTAAGATGGAAAGTCGCTTTCTTCTGTGCACAGTTTTTTTTTTACAAGAGAGTTGAGCTTGGAAATTGCAGTCAAGCACAGATAAACACTTAAGTGTAGCTAAATATATTGCCTCAAATTTGATTCAATAAGAAAATATACAATACCTATCAGCTGTAATATAGAACACAAATCCTATACTATAATACGAGGAATCTCTGAAGGAATGTGTGTTCCAAGATCTCGAAATCTAGCTGTTAGATTTTGCTTAAACTTTGCATTAAAGAGTGTTTCGGCCCAAAAATAAGTTTTTATCATTCTGCACGAAATCAGACTGTTTTTTGTTCCCTTAATAGTACCAAAACCGATTCTTTTCTATCCTAGGACTGAAAAATCATCTGGAGAATTTTTTAGGTCCTAGTACTGAAAAGTCAGCTGTTTGCCAAGTATATTACTATTGATTTATAATGTTGAGGAGCAGAATTTTGAAATTCAAACGTTATGAAAAGCATTGTTTGTAAATAACAGAAATGTAAACAATGCGTATTACTTACTTTGTAAATATAACCTCGAAAATACGACTTTATAGTTAATATTTTTAACGATCAAAAGTCTAATTTTCGCATTATGATAAAAAACGTTGTTCATCACTCGGAGCAAAAGTGTCTTTTTTATGCTTAATCGTTTTTAAAAACTAGGCTGCGCCTCGTTTTTAAAACACGATTGCGCACCAAAAAGACCCACTTTTGCTCCTTGTGATGAAAACTACTATTAGAAACAGTCTCAATCACAGGAAAAATCAAATTTGATCTAAATTTAAGTTTTAAAATTGTAATTTTTAACATTGGTCTTATGGGTTGCTATTTTGGTAACGAAATAACAACTAAATGTAAACAAAAATAAAGGAACATTAATGTTAAGCAGACCTTTTGAAACAGCTGTTAACTGCGAAGAGGTATAGTTGGTTGTTGGTGAAAATATTAAAATTGAATCAAAACCAACGAGCAAGGCTCGGTTAACCTGGTACTGATTTTTAAAGGTATGATTTTACTTTTTTCAGAGCTCCCTGTTGGTGGTATCTCAGTAAAAACTGAAGGCAGAGATCTCTTACGATACCTACAATAGTAATGAACAGAATTATGAAATGTGATCATTCTTGTTTTTAGAAAAATGAATATTCACGGAGAAAAGTTGGCCTGTTGTCAGGGGGAGGCTCTGGCCATGAACCTTTTGCTGCTGGTGAGCATTAAAACTGAGAATATTTACTGTTCTAAAATGAAAAAAAAAAAAATAAAAAGGCTATTATGAAATTGATACACAAAATGTATGTTCTTATTAAGCCGCGTCCGCACTGACCGAACATTCGTGGCGAACACCAAAAATCAACAAACATTCGTAACGAACAATTACCGGCCATATGATTTCTATTTTAAAAGGCTAGCAACGAACACACAAAAGTTCGGAAGAACTTTGTTCGGCGAACATGTTCGGCCAGTGCGGTCGCGGCTTTAAAATCACTAGCTGGTATGCAACAGTGAAATATAACAAAAACAACAAAAAACCAAAAGGTTCCAACCAATTGAATATTATCAAGGATAAAGAAACCCCTCTCACCACTATATCTGTCTCCCTCCCAAAAAGGATCAAGATTAAAAATAAGTGCTATAGTAGCATGGAAAGCATGGTGGGACTTATAAGCCTTGGACCACCATTCACAGAAGCAGGGCAGGATTTAGGCAAGGGACACATGAGCCTGGGCCCAGGGCGGCAGATTTTATGGACGGTTTAAAATTTCTGATAAAATATTAAGAGTGGTTTATGCGGAATATTTTGTTTCACTTTAATTTATATATTGAACAAAACTTAAAATATTCAATAAACTTTTGAAACAAAAGATCTAATAATTTTATATCAGATTCTGCATAGTGTTAGCGTCACTAAAAAGAGGGGGCGGCATCCAACATATTGAAACCACGACTCCTTAGTTTATCTTGTAATTATTAGGCTGGACATCTTGCCCCTTAATCCATTATCCACTTAAGGCAAAAATAAATATCCCGCTTTCGATTTAAAACATGTATCTCTAACTATTAAAGGCACTTGTTTGTTAAAGCCACTATTTTACAGCACGCTGCTGCGGTTAAGTTAATTTTAATACAGAGTATAGGTCAGAAACATTTTCACTAACTCAAAACAAGTCATCTTTTAACAATGAAAAATTCCAGCTATATAGACAGCAATAAATAAGAAAAGTCAAGGGCATAGATATTTGAGGTATCTTTCCCCCACTCTGTGGTCCCGGTTGATTTTCCGAGTGATTAATTCTGTATGTTATTTTTACTGTGAATAACTTTTGAAATGATTCTTTAAAATTTTTAGCATGATTAACCTAACTGATGCAGCGCACTGAGAACTTGGCTGAGTACGTGTAGCTGATCTTGCTTCACAGCCGCGGGAGGAGATGCATTCGCCGTGATCATCGTTGACATGGCTTACTTTTTTGGCTAGGTACATCAAAAACCATAACTTAGAAATGCTTAATTTTCACACAATTTTCAGTAAATGGTCTTCTTTCAATTGGGTACTCTTTTTAAGATCCCAGTTCAAAATAACCTCAAAATAGTGGCTTACAAATAACAAATAAGTACCCTGTTAATTTCTATTTTGGATTTCCCAATCGTATTATCAATAAATTGTTTGAGTTTAATTGCTTAAGTAGTTTTATTATTTATAGGCAAATATTCTTTTCTGTATTGGGAGACAAAGATACAACCAAGAAAAATAATTTAACGATGAAGGAATATTAATTATTTTTCCAACTGTCGTTAAACATCAAGCGGCAAAAATTTAACTTTGAATGCTAATGGTTTATTTTTCTTAATTTTCGTTATAATTGTTTTATTATGATTTTCCTGGATCATTCAATGGATTATACATAAAAGGATATCCTGATTAAATATCAAAAGAAATCATAAATTCTCTGTTTATTTTCCAGATAACATCAAAGACTTTTTCATCATGCATAGACTCAGATTGGGGAAGTTGGGCCTTTATGAAGCAATGACAGACATAATTTAAATTTATTTTTGAGGATATTGTCGTACAAAGAATGTTATTTCGGGTGTAACCCATTGTCTTGTAGTTGAGGTAGGGGCGAGGGGGTAAAAATGCTTTGGGCCCATGTGCGGCAAATTCATAAAGCCGCCTCTGCACATAAGTTTTTATTACTTCCGAAGTTCAGCTCCACAACAAATGTTTTGAAGATGGCCGTTTTCACAGAGGATTCTTTTCAGAGTGATGTCCATCTTGCTACCATTATCTCAACTTCTTCAAGCTTCCTCCCAAAAAAAATACCCCCATTGCAGCAGATATGCGTACCCAGCATTTAATTCACTTATTTTTTACCCATGCTCGATCCACTTGACACTCTTGGCGCAAGTGTGAAGTGTGTATTGTATAAGTTACTTTCCTCAGGTTTTGTTGGAGAAAGTATGCTGACAGGAGCTGTGGCTGGGAAAATATTTACTTCCCCTCCCCCTACCGCTATCTTGAGGGCAATTTGCAATGTTGCAGATATATCACCCGGTAAGTGAATAGTTAGAGGAAAAAGAAAAATTCCCTTGTCACAACAAGGTGCAAAAAATATCATACTCAGTGTGCAGATTTTTTTGTTTAATCAACAAAAAGCTTGGTAATAATATAATTAAATAGTTTTAGATCAAAATTGTAGTTCGTTTGAAAATCTTTACTTAAACTCAAACTCATATTTTTGTATTCATTTTCATTCAATATTGACACTATTCATAGAATAGATGGAAGTATAAGGCATTTGGTTTTTCTGGTTTTTTTGTGGCTATCCCGTGGGTTGGTTCCCGTGCGCCACTGCTTGCTACTTGCAGCGGCAAACACTCCAGTCTGTCAAGTCCCTTTCTCGTCACTTAGTCTTATCAATTTCAGCGTTGACTCACCAAAGCAACTCTGAACGTGAAAAAAACTCTTAGAATAGACCTATAGAGTAAATAATATTATCTCAAGCAAAGTGGAGTGTCATCACGATTTGACAGAAATGTAAATTATTGTAGATTTTTAATGAGGGTATGAATAGGGTAGGA
This sequence comes from Neoaliturus tenellus, assembly GCA_030545055.2. Taxonomy (NCBI): domain Eukaryota; kingdom Metazoa; phylum Arthropoda; class Insecta; order Hemiptera; family Cicadellidae; genus Neoaliturus; species Neoaliturus tenellus. The sequence continues at coordinate 167,681,178 of CM061532.1, read as the reverse complement.
GGGGTGCGGCAAATGTAACCTCTGCCTAGGGCAGCAAAAGGGCTATCGCCGGCCCTGATCGCATGTCCCTAGCTGGCCAACAAGTCATCTCCCAACAGTAAGGAACACTTATGTGTGAAAGTTAACAAACAGCTGACGTTTTACATCATAGGACTAAAAAAAGATCACACCTGATTTATTAGGTCCTAAAAAAGTTAGGTTTTGCGTACTATTTAGAAATAAAGGGGTAGCGGAATTCTACCCCCAGGAAAAGTACCCCCATGAAAAAACGGTACGTCATATTGACGTCACGAGGGGCGGAGCTTAAAATGGCATGGAGTTTTGCTCGCGACCGGAAAAGTACCCCCAGTTTTATAAATACATTATTATTTAATTTGGTTGTTCTAAATTAACATTATAGCAAACCAAATACCAGCCGGATTTCTACCCCCGGAATACTACCCCCAGCAAAACTACCCCCAATGGACTCGACCCGGAATCCTACCCCCGGAAAACTACCCCCGGAATTCTACCCCCAGCAAAACTACCCCCAATGGACTAGACCGGGTATCCTACACCCGGAAAAATACTCCCACGTACACAATTTCTTAAGTATTTAACAATTGTTATTTTATGTACGTGTTGTGGTGTTTAAAACATTTCTATTATAAAATAACTATATGTTAAGTTTATATTAATATAAACTTATCCTTCGGGTGATCTCGTTCACTACCCTCACTTTCCGTTAACGGTTAAATTAGGCATAAAGAGCTGCACTCTATAGATCGTTATTTTAAACTTGATCCTTCTCGAGAATATTGGTGTGGGGGAGAGATTTGAAATAAAAAAATATTTAAACTCGTGACAAACATGCACGAGATTTAGATTTCCTTAAATAACGTTTTTAATAAATTATAGTGTCTTTCAGTAACTCTTATCAGCTGTTATATTTCTAAGCCAACCAACCCTATGCCAACCAACCCTATGCCAACCAACCCTATTGTTAAAAAGTAACAGTTCTAAAGTAAACAGGTTAATGATACCAATAATATTGTAAAACTGATACACAACAGGAGTGTGCAGCACCCGTAGGCCTACATTGAAACAGTCTGAAAGGTGAGTGATCGAAGAGAACGAGCTCATCGTGAAGGCGAGTGAGCAAAGTACATCATGGTACGGTAATGTATATATTTTATGTGATGTCAATAAAAGCACACAGCTAAAAGCCTGTAAAGGATTAAGGGAAGATTGATAATATAAAACTAAAGCACATAATATAGTAGAACCTGACGGCGAGTGAGGGTAGTGAATATATAAACTCAACATATCATTATTTTATAATAGGAATTTTTTAAATACCAGAACACGTAATGTAAAATAACAACTGTTAAATACTTAAGAAATTGTGTACGTGAGAGTACTTTTACGGGTGTAGGATTCCCAGTCTACAGTCCATTGGGGGTAGTTTTGCTGGGGGTAGTATTCCGGGGGTAGAATTCCGGGGGTAGTTTTCCACCCCTAGTAAATTTACAAAACATGGCTTAAATTGTTCACTATAGAAATAAATGATACAAATGCGTAACCATCGAACGAAGTAGAGTATAATGTATTTTTGTATGTAGCTAGGGAATACGCTATTACGGTAGTAGCCATGGTAAGACCTAAGCCCAGGATCACTTTACTTTTTCATTTTGAGGTCCCCAGAAGCCAAAAACACCATTCGTTCATTTTCATATATATGTATATATATATATATATATCTATATATCTATGTGTCCGTGGTACTGATAACTTTTGAAGGGGACCTCCGATTTTGATGAAATTTGGTATAAAGGTGTAAGACCAGGTCTATTTTCATGAGTTCGCAAACCAGCATGATCGGGTTATGGGAACGGGGTTTTATGGGGTTTGGAAGGGGTCAAAAATGGATTTTTGGCATTTTTAGACCTTAATTTTTGAAATTCAACAATTTTAACTAAAACCATTTAAAAGAGCTTAAAAAACAAACAATTTAGTATTTTGAATTTTTAACTTGGCTTCACAGGTTACGGAGAAAAGCTAAAAATAGGTTTCCCATGTTAATCTTATGGGAAATCAGCAAAACCCTGTATCTCGCTTATTTATTGGAATGACTTAATAAAATTTGGTATGTACATTCACTAGGTAGGGTTTAACTGATATTTGCTTACAACACCCATATGGCGGCAAACCTATATACTCACCCCCATGGGGTTTATGAGAAAAATTAAAAAGTGCCGAATATTTATACAATTTGATACCTTACCTAACTACTACATTTTCTAACAAAACTAACATTTTCTAACATCCCATGGCAGCAAACCTACATACTCATTCCTATGCTGTTTATGGGGAAAATACAAAATCTCAAATTCCTTTGGAAATTCGCTGAGTACGCAGGTCTGCTGCGACGGGGGTATTTATGTATTTTAGGAAAATTTTCTGTATTCTCTTTATCTTTGCTACCAACAATTGAATGTTGTAATGGCAAATAAATGATGATGATGATTTATTTTGATTTGCAGAATAGTGAAACTAAAAGCATTCTTTTGTAAATAACAGAAATGTAAACACTGCATATATTACTAACTTTGTATACTTAACCTCAAAAATACAACTTTATAGTTATTATTTACATTGCTTAAAAGTCTAAATCCATATTATGGCAAAAAACATTATTAATCATTCGGAGAAAATGCTTAGTCACTTTTAAAATTCTCTGCCCCAAAAAAACCCATTTTTGCCCCTAGTGATGAAAACTATTATCATAAATACTTCAAATTGTTGGTTGATTATAATTTTTTCAGGGTTGCCACAGACATTAAAAGTCAGGAATAGTCTGGATTTTTTGGTTTTGGTCAGGAAAAGTCAGGAAAATGTTTGAAAAAATGCCGAAAGTCAGGAAAAAATACAAATAAAGAGCCAAAAGTCAGGAAAATTTTCAGTGGCACAATTCGACCGTCTCGATTTTTGATCGCTTCCAAAGCGGAAACAATTAATTAATGGGTAAAATGTATTAATTTTATACATTTACTACCTTTTAATAATGTAGTTAATGTATATTTCAATTGTTTTTTTCATTGTTATAATGTTAGTTTTTACATACCCACCATTACCTACCATACATACCATACATTACATACCATTCGCATCACCCACATTCTCAAAAACTTTCCGCATACAGTTTTGTCCATAGATTGTTATCTATGTTCCAATGGATTAACATGATTACAACGAAGAGTTAAATATTATCAAGCACATTGCCGTATCCAATGGCTACAATAGCTGCCTCACACACTTTTTTTTGTTATTGGAACACTTTTTTTTGTTTTTAGCAAATATCTCTATAGGGAATAAGTATTACCTAGGGCCCATTTCATAATAATGCTAATAATATTAGTAAAAAAGTACAAGTTACAAACTTACAAGTTACAAGCTTAGATGCAAAGTGTTTCATAATGAAAATGAACATTTGCTAATATTATTAGTAAAATTTTATTAGTAAAACCTTAAAATCCTGGCAAACATACAAGTTACAAGTAAAAACTTACAAGTTCTTGTACTTTGCGTTTCATAAATAAATTGGCTTTACTAATAATATTAGTTGGATTTTACAAGTAAACAGACAAATGTGTATCAGTGAACGCCACTTTGTATATTCAATGAATAATTCTTTATTTAAGAACAGCTTTTTGTAGTACGATGAAACTTGGTATAAGGCTTTTTTGAGACAAATGTGTTATTTAAAAAAATTAATAATTATTTTTGTAAAATAAAATTTACAAAATGGCGTTTGTTTAAAATCTTAAACCTTAAATTGCTTATAAACAACATAAGGTAGCAAAATTTATGTTGTTTTGTGGTTTTAAGAAAATTTAATTTCAAACCCAACAATATAAAATTGTCGAAATCGGTACTTGAATAAGCATGATAGGGGTTTTTCACTGAGCCTAGCCACGGCCACCCCTTCTCTAGGAGCAGTTTGGGTATGAGACCAATTGTTGAGCTGGCGCAGCGACCGCTTATCGTACGGCAACCTCGGCCCCAGTATGGGGCAAAACGCTCAGGATGCGGACTGTTTTATATAAAAACCGCTTTATTTAATCCCACTTATTTCCCTGATTTCCTTGATTGACACACACCATTGTTTTGAAATTAAATTTTTAAAAACCACATAATAACGTAAATTTGGTTACCTTATGTGGTTTTTATGCAATTTATGGTTAAAGAATTTAAACAGTCGTCATTTCATAAATATGAATAGTAATATTTTCCCAATTTCACCTTTACCTCAAATAGCTGTAGCCTATATCAATTTTCAACATATTAGAACAAACAGTTCTTAATTTAAAAATTATTCTCTAAAAAATACAAAATGGCAGCTGTATGTTTAACTACATGGAGTTTTTGGAAATTTTAAATATGATACTTTGGCTTGTCCTTAGGTCAGGATTAATACCTGAAAAGGTGGGTAGAGAGTTTAGGGACACCCTGTATATGCCTATTTGTTTATGGTATACGATTGTAAATTATTTCGTGATATGAAAGTTTAGGTAAATGTATTAAATACGTACACCTTATGGGTTATATACAACTATTATATAAATATATTCTATGGATGGTTAACATTGCATACAATTTGGGTTCATAAAAAAATAAGATTAATATACCGAGTTTTTACATTTTAAAACAAACAAAGTTGTTTTTCCTCAAAAATGGGTATAACGATTAATTTGTAATAAAACATATTTTTTATTGGAAACAAACAATTTTCTAAAGCCATCGAAAAAAGATATATAAATAAGCTTCAAATTGAACTTTTAAAAGTACAAATATACAAAGCCAAGTTGGAAGCAAATAAATTGGAAATCGAATTTGGCATCCATGAGAGTGAACATATTATTAAATAAAATCAAGTACCTATGATGTAATGATGATCAATGAAGATCAAGTTAATAGCATCTGATTTCCAATTTACTGCTCTTTTTTTACCATACAGATTCAAATTTTTTTCTTCGGTGCTCATTTTGCAAGCTTTTTGTGACTCAGGGGTTACAATAGTGTCCTTTGTTTCTATTTTTGTAAATAGTAAAGTTAATGTTTGGTAATGATATTCAACTACATTTTGTTATGTTTCTGAATTATGTAAATAAAACATAAACGTGTTATTTTCACTTTGATTTATCGAGAAATAGTATAACTTTTAAGCATAACGTTACTAATATTTTTAAAAATTAGGTAACTTAGTTCTTGTAGAATTTTTACTAATATTATTAGGAAATAATCACCAAACTAATATTATTAGTAACAATTATGAAACAGAAGATGAAAAATACACTAATATTTTGTAGGAAAAACACTTGTATTTTGAAAATTATTAGTTTTTTTATTATGAAACAGAATTTTACAACTTACAAGTTATTCTTCAATTATGAAACATAATTTACAAGTTACAAGTTACAATACTAATAATATTAGTTTTGTAACTTGTAAATTTGTACTTTGCTATTATGAAACAGAATTTTACAAGTTACAAGCTTCTAAGCTAATAATATTAGTAAATGTTTTATTATGAAATGGGCCCCTAGTAGTACTCATGGTAAGACCTAACTCCGGGACCACATTACTTTTTAGTCTTGAGGTCCATAGAAGCCAAAAACACAGTTCGTTCAAATTCATATATATATGTATATATATCTTTATATGTGTCAGTCTACATAAAACATTTGAAAGAGTCCTTTGATTTTTGAAGGTGTAGGACAGCGTTCTTCAGGTTAAGTTCAAAAATAGGTTGATCGGACAATCGGAAGAGGGTTTTATGGGGTTTCAGAAGGGTCAAAGTGGGAGTTTTTGGTATTTTTCACCCTTAATTTTTTTAATTCATCAATTTTTAATGAAACCAATCAAAAGAACTTTAAAAAAAATAATAATTTAGTATTTTGAATCACTCACTGGTTACGGAGAAAATTTAAAAAATACCATTTTTCCATGTTTTTCTTATGGGATACCAATAAAACCTTCACAGAGAAAACTTTTTGGTTGAATCCAACAAAATTATTTTGCAAAATCATTTTACCTAAGAGTTTAGTTGGTTTAACTAAATCTTTATTAGTTTAACTATTCCACTATTTTATTCAATAATTTAGTTTCATTGCAAAGTCCAAAAAGTTGTAGATGAAGTTTAAATAAAACAAATTTTATCCATTTGGCGCCAATTTAATCAAACATTTTAGTTGACTCAACAAAACTTTCTTTGTTGTAGGCCTATATTGCTTATTTTTTAACATTTCTCAATAAAAATTACAAAAGTCCTAATTAATTCTATACTAAATTTAAATTAAATATATGATATTTTCTAGTATGGATTACCTAATAATTGTATTTAACCATAACTCCAATGGTTTGTGTCACTATATGTATATATAGTTACTTAATGCTGCGTTGGGGTTATTTCAATAAAAATTTGAGCGATGGGCAACCATGGGGATGGAGGAGATTGCATTAAAAAAGAGTCTTAATTTGTAAAACACCGCGGTTCCAAAAAGTCAGGAAAAATCTCTCAGATTGGTCAGTAAAAGTCAGGAAAAAAGTCCTCAAAAAATCTGTGGCAACCCTGTTTTTTTATAGAATTAGTTTTTTTAAATTACTTATGTAGGCCCTTAACTCATTAACTGTACAGGAAAATGAATAGTATATTTAATGTAAATGCTGTATAACTTTGTCATGAAAGAATTCATTACCTTTTAAACTGATTTACCCCAAGTAAAGTGGGATTTTTTCTACAAAAAAAGTTAAATCAAAATTATATAATTGACAAAATTTATGGTGAAAAATGTGAAAACCCCATTTGAAAGCTCATTAAACCCCATTTAAGTCAGGGGAAAAAGATGACGTCCAATTGAAATTAAAACCTTTGTAAAAGTAGTCTTTGTATTCAAAATTTCAGATCTCTATTATCAAACGCACAATCATTTCACATATATGCCGGACTAATAGAAATCTTCTCAAATAATTTTTAACATAAACGTTATAATTTACATGTTTGCGACGGTATAGAAGCAAATGCTCCCATTCAGAAGCCCAAAGCAATCCTAGTGGGTGGGATCGCTCCCAAGCTGCAGATATACTACGTGATCACACAACAACAGGATCTGTGCAACCGCAACGAATCTGAAACCTTGCACGGCACTACTCAATGTTATATTGTATTTATTAACTACGTGGATATCCCCTGGACAGTGCTACTGCTATGGTAGGTGTGACGGTTTCGATAACTTAGGATGGCGGTTAGGTATATGAAAAAACTTGCTGCTACGAACGTGTTAAACCTCTTTCTCCTGTACCAGAAGTAGATAGGGAAATAATTTGTTAGATAAATGAGAGTCTACTCTCTAGTATATTTTCCATATTTTTAAAGTATTTTTTCAACATAATTTACTATTTAACATTGTATTTCATTTAGGTGGAGTTTTGGTGTTGTATAATAACTACACTGGTGATCATTTGAATTTCGGTTTGGCAATAGAGAAAGCTACAATGAGAGGTTTGAAGGTATTTTTTACTTTTAAATATTTGAAAGTAAGATATTTTATATGTATTAATTTAACAGTTTTCATACAGTTTATTTTTTTTACAATTTGTTGATTATTTTTTTCATTTCTGGTGAGGGCAATTTTTTTCCAACCAAGGCCATGGCCTAGGGCGTCAGTCAAAGGAGGCGTCAAACAGGACTTTTTTATACTGTTTCGGTCAAAAAATATTTAATTGCAAATATAATTTAATTCTAGTTTTTTCACAATTTTTTTTATTTTTATTAAATTTCTTGAGTAAATTGAGTAAATAGAATATTCGGCAAAATAGAAAGAAGAAAGATCTATTTAGGCTACCCCCTGAGGTGCCGCGACCCGAAGGGCTCCTTCACGCGGCGGGGACGAGCGCCCCTGATATTCCGTAAAGAGTGTTCCTGATTGGCACTCAAGAGCATCACTCTCGGCTGGCGGTAAACATAGCCTCCGACTAGAGCGTGCCTGATCCATTGTAAAGAACGCCCCTGATCGTCTGTAAAGAGCGCCCCTAATATGCGTAAATAGGACCTGTAGTCAGTGGTAAAGAGCGCCCTTGATCAGCGGTGAACATTCCCCAAATTGACGGTAAACTGCGCCCCTTTTGCTTGTAAGGTTTCCTTGACCTTATTCCTTTGCCCTGGATTTAAATTTATTTATGTAACAATTAATTGTATAATATTTTATTTCAGATCTAAAATTAATATGGTGGTAAAATGGAACATTTATTGCCGTGTTCCCCAACACGTTAAACTACGCTTAACTTAAACGTAATTTAATTCAATACTAAACATACGGCAAAGTTTTGTTTAAACTCAGTTTAAGCTTAGTTGGCAAGTCAGGAGAAGAGTCCTGGCAACAATGATTTTCATATTCAGCCCAGGCCTCTGTAAATAAACTGTACTTTCGGAAAGTGCCCAAAAATGATGCAAAAAAGAATTACGTCCACGGATTAAAGTGACGAAATTGTTGATCACCACATTCGTTCAATAGTTGTGTGGTTTTATATAACAACCAAAGTAATTAGAACTTAAATAAGCCCATAGATCGGCTTTTTGGTGTGGGGGGGGGGGGTAAGAGGGCGTAATTGTGACCTTTGGCCTAGAGCGTCAAAAAGTGTTAATCCGGACCTGCATTACACAGGTACAATGTCAAGAAATCTGGAAAAAGAAAATCTTCCAAGCATTAAAAGTAATTGGCATTACATCTATATACAGCAATAGTTCAGTCATCAATTTTACCATGATTTACATCATTCGATCCTTGGTGAACATCTTACATGCTCATTTAATGAGGTTGCAGTTAAATTAGCATCCTTTGTTACCTGTATGTTGTCATGGGGCAAAAATTAATGATCCTGCTAAAGAATCAATAATTTATGTTATTCACTAATATGTTGAAGAAAATTATTGATTGTGTAGTAGAGCCCCTTACTTATGGTGTAAATAAATGTATAATTGAAAGTTTTTTCCAAAAAGTTTAAAGTTATCAAAAGTTGTGCCCATTTACAAAAAAGGTGATATAAAGTGCCAGTAACCTATAGGCCAGTATCGATTACACCAGTATTATCAAAAATTATAGAACCACTTATATATTCTCAAGCTTGTTTGTAGATGCTGGACTACGCACAGTACGCCAGGGTGCGTCTGAGTGATGGTCGGGAACCCACAGTCTCACTAAGAACTCTTGCATTTTCAATTTCAATGAAAATAAACTAGTTAGACTCTAATCATACTCCTAAAATTGACATGTCATATTCTGAAGTGCACTGTGAGTAACAAGATTTTATTCAATAGCCAGCACAAAGATGTAGTAACCATAAACATCAACCTAAAGACCATATATTTCACTTTAAATGACCAGAGAGAAAACATTTGCCTTAAATCTGTTCAATTAACAAAAATAAGTATGTGTCTTATAATGCTTTTCAAGATGAATAATATTTTTTTTTTTAATAATAATAATAAATTTATTCCTCTGACAAAGTTTTACAATGTATGGGAATTTACAAAACAAATTTCAAGTTTTTGCACTTATTGACAATTTTACAAATTTTCATTTAATTACAATTTCATCTACTCATTTTCTCAAAACTCTTTCTTCGTTTTAAACTTATTTGAAAATTTTCTTATTTCTTTTTCTTCCTACTTATTTCTTCTTTCTTTGTTCTTCATTACTATACTTGTTATTTTTAATTTATGTTTAATTTATTAATGGTCTACTGCTCTATACGTTTTTCATTTTAACTCTTCCTTCCTTCCATATGTCTTCTTCCAGTCCTTCCACGTCTCCTTCCACGTCATTCGTTTGCTCTTCAAATATGTCTTAAGTTGGACCTCTCAAGTGGATACCGGAAACAAAATATACAAGGACGCAAGAGTGTGAAGTTTTTATGATTTTACCATAAAAGTTTGGTTTGTTGTATGAAGAAATTTATTATTTGTAATCTATTGTACAAGTTTATTGTAATTTTTATATACATTTTAAATATATTATATTTAATATTGCAATGTTTACATTGCCTATAAAATTGTGATTAGACCTTCAGCATCATACAGCCCGGTTGCTTGAATGCTTCAGATCATGTACTACAGAATGTTATTCAATATCTTAATTTAGCCCTATATAATATTAATTTACACTTTAACATTTATATTGATTTATGTATCTTTTTTTTTGGTATTTATGATTTTATAACATAAGATGCATAACATTATACATGTAACATTTAGGTGTTGGTAGGAAAAAAAAAACAACTTTTAAATTTAATGTTTTATATTTATTTTTGTGGTAGGCCTATGTTACGGTTGATTGTAATAGTGTTCATTAAATTCATTTATGGAGTAAAATCATGAATGCTTTTAACATTTTACATTGAACATGAGACCTTCAGCATCATACAGCCCGGTTGCTTGAATGCTTCAGATCACATTACAGAAAGTTACTATATCTTCATTTAATCATTATATAATATTAATTTACACTTTAAAATTTATATTGATTTATGTATATTTTATTTGGTATTCATGATTTTATAACAGTACATTATACATTTACATATTAGGTGTTATTGGAATTGTTGGTAAAGTTTTAAATAAAAAATTTGTAAAAAGATATAATTGTTTACGGTTGATTGTAATAGTGTTCATTAAATTCATTTATTGAGTAAAACGATTTATCCGTTAAAAATTTTTTAAGCTCGTTTTTAAATTTAATTTTATCTTCGATGTTTTTTATTTTATAAGGTAATTTGTTAAAAAATGAAGCTCCAATATTTTGAGCAAGGTTATAATTTAATAATATCCTTTGTGTTTCTTGTTTTAAATTATGTTTCCCTCTAGTATTGTAAGAATGTATTATTTCAGTTTTTTTCTCATTTGTATTAAATTTTGCAAACATTATAACCTCATAAATATATAGTGAATACAATGGTAATATATGTAGTGTTTTAAAAGCTTGCCTGCAAGATTTAAACCCTATTTAACCCTATTTCTATTTAAACCCTGGATTAGTCTTATTGATCTTTTTTGTAAAACAAAAACTCTTTTCATTGCATTCTGTGTTGCTGATCCCCATATTATAATATGCCATATCTAATTTTTGATTCTATCACTGCATGATAATATAACTTTAATAATGGTTTATACCTAAATTGACAGTAGTAGTTCAAACAAAAAATGGAAGAAGTTAAACTATTGCAAAGCGAGTCAATGTGAGGGACCCATGTTAGATTTTCGTCTATTATTATTCCTAAATATTTTACAGTTTTAACTTCATTAAGTTCAAAGTCGTCCATCACTATGTTACCTTTAAAATTGTTATCTTTATTTCTTACAAGACTAAAGTCGATATAATTGGTTTTTTTATGATTTACATATAAGTTTAGATTCCCCAGATACTGATAAATTTGTGTGAGCACAACATAACTATTTATTTCTAGACTTTCATCTGAATTATTATTTATTGTTACTGCAATATCGTCAGCATAGCAAATTATATTGTTGTATTTAACTTCTTTTATTAGATCATTAACGTAAATATTATAAAGAATAGGACCTAAAATAGAACCTTGAGGTACCCCATATTTAATTGATATATTTTTAGATCTAAAACCAGAAATTTCTACAATTTGCTGTCTATTTGAAAGATAGGACTTTACCCAGCTGTTGGCATTTCCTCTAACACCTAGTTGAAATAATTTATCACACAAAATATTTGAGTTGACACAGTCAAAAGCTTTACTCAGGTCCATAAAAACACAACGTTTTGTGTCTATTTTCTAAATTTCTAACTACTTCAGTTATTACTTTATTTATTGCGTTATTTGTACTTTTCCCTTTTCTGAATCCAAATTGATTGTCAGATAAAAGTTTGTTTGATTCAAGAAAAAATTCCAATCTATTAAAGTATACAAGTTCAAAGATTTTACTTAGGGGAGATATAATTGATACTGGTCTGTAGTTATTAATGTCACTTGCTATACCATTTTTAAAAATTGGTTTGACCCTGGATACTTTTAATTGAGAAGGAAAAACTCCTTCCTCTAATGAAGTGTTAATAATATTGGATAGAATTTCGCATACATAAATACTTATTATTTTCATTATTTTATTAGATATTCCATATACATCCTGGGAACTTTTATTATTTAAAGATTATTGATCAGCTGGCCCAGTGATTAATGTTGATGTAATTAAATTTCTCTCCTTAAATAATTACTTAAAATATTTTGTAATCTTGAAGTTTGTAAGATGAGATGTTATCTTTCTAATTACTAAGCATCAACTTAAAAGTTTCAATTATGAATAGCTAAAAGTACCAACTATATTGATTTTAAATCAAACAAAATCATCATAACCTACAAATCTAAAGCACACTGTGGTAAACAAAACAGAGGAGATAGGAAAAATGTCAACCACAACTAAAAGAAAGACTATAAAAGAAGAAGTACCATGCCGAAGAGTTACTACAAGAAGAAACAAAGAAGTAGAGGTCAACTCTCCGAAGAAAGGAACTATACATACTTCAGCTACCATTGGGTGCCAAACCACTAAAAGAATGGCAAGTATTGAAACCCAGACTGACATTAGTTATAATGGTACTGATAATGTATTATGGGACAGAGTTAATTTTTTAACATACCAGAAAGATAGTTTGTTGGATAAAGTAGAAGAACTAACGCCTGAACTCGAAGAAAAAGAAAAAGTTATAGATCAGCTAAAACATTGTTTAGACCAAGAATATGTGATGGAAAAAAGCTTTCAAATTGCAGACCGAATGGAAAGGTTTGATAATATACATGGTGAACTAAATGCTTCAGACAGTGACAACAAATCTACGAATAAAACATACAAAGATGTTTTAACCAGCAAGAAAAATGTTGGAAAAAATGACCAAGACTTACATAAGAGCAAAGACAAATGTGATAATGATGATTTTTTTCTGACTTTAATGAACAGATTTGATGTCCTTCGAGAGATAGATGAAAACAACATATCTAAGCCTACTGATAATGTAAGTGGGTCTAACACCATTGCACACAGCTCAAACCAACGTCGAACTTCAAGCTCTCCATCAAAAAAGTCAAATAGTTCGAAAAGCCAAAACAATAAACAAAAAACTACCAGAAAAAAGAATTTGTATGTATTTGGAGACAGTCATGCTGCTAATATACAACACATTTTAGATGCATGCATGAAAAATCCTAGTAACATATTTGTGAATGCAACATCAGGTGCTACTACAGACTTAAGTTATTGAAAATGCACTACGCACTGTAAAAACGGACAACCTAAATAAAAATGACATTGCTGTAATAATAGCTGGAGCTAATGATGTTACTAGTGATAGACGACAAAACAACCAAGTTTCAAACGATCTTCCTAATAAACTTCTGGACTTTATAAAATCCAATCAGCAAACTAATTGGTTGATAACGCTCATCCCTCACCGCCATGACCAGCACTGGAAAAGCAATGCCAACATAACTATCATGGAGATCAATAAAAGATTACTTAAGATGAAAACTGAAGGGATGAATGTGTTAGACATAAGAAGTTTTGGAAGAAAACACTTCACAGCACATGGCCAACACCTTAATGGGAGAGGCAAATCTCTTCTGTGCGAAAAAATTATAGAAGAAGCATTGAGACTATTATCAGATGAAGCTCCCAAACGACCATTAGACCATAAGAAGAATCGATCCAGATTGTGGAAATCTAAACGAAGAGACTCTTTCTTAGTCAGTCCGATGAGAGTAGTCACACAAACGCCGGCTTATACTACATGGGACCTGTCACCAGTGCCACCAGACTCAATGATGAAAGCTCCTAGAATGGACAATCATCCAATGCAAAGACCACCGGCCATAAACTCTCTAAGGGACTTTCCCATGTTACCAGTACCAAAGAAAATATTCGGATTCCAAGAGAATAATTTCAGTGGAGGAGGCCTACAAAATGTTTATGAATTCAAAACGCCAGTTCATTCAAGTTGTCTACAGAAACGTTTTGATCCTAACTATAATATAAGTGCCTCACATGGAAGATATGTCAATAATGGCGAGGACTATCAAATCCACAATTGGAGAAATCATTGTGTACAAAGAGAAATGGGAACTGCACTTGCCAGTACAACAAATCCAATGAGAAACATTTACAATTCGGTTTTTTACAACAACCTAGTCTAACTTCTAATGCTAAAGATTTAAAATCAGGTAATATGCAAGGTTCAAAATTACTAATTGTTCACCAAAATGCTCAGATAGCAACAAATAAGGTTGATGAGCTACAAATAATTTGTGATGAGCTCAAGCCTGACGTATTTGTTATATCAGAGCACGGTTTTACAAATGAGTCAATTAATCTTTTCAAAATTCAAAACTATACACTGGGTAATTCATATCAACGAAAACTTTTAAAATGGGGAGGGGTTGCCATATTTATTAAAAATAAAATAAAATTCATACCATATAAAAATATAAATAATTTTGAAAAGGACTTTGAGCTAACGGGCATAACTATTTTTAGTAAAAATAAAGAAAAAATACTTATTTTGGGCATATACAGATCCCCATCAGGCGATTTTGATTCTTTCTTTTTAAATTTAGAAAAAACGCTTAAGAAAATTATTTCAAAACATCTTTATTTCGTTTTGATTGGGGACTTTAATATTGATGTTTTACAATCTTGGAAGCCAGAAACAAAACAATTAAAAGGCCTCTTAAGCTCATTTAACCTCAAATGGTCCATAAATACACCAACTCGTGTAACAACCACTTCAGCCACTGCGATTGACAACGTCATATCTAATTTGCCGAATTTTGACGTATCTGTTATGTCAACGGCACTTTCAGATCACGATGCTCAATCTGTTACAATTAATGATTGGAAAGCAGACATAAATGCTCAAGAAATCAAATTCATTCGACAAACAAACAAAATAAATGTTTCACGTTTACTAATCAATCTCTCAAATCAAAATTGGACTTTTTTAGAAAAGTCCAGCGACTCCAACGAGATGTATACAAATTTTAATGAATGTTTCATGAGTCATTTAGACTCATGTTGTCCCATTAAACGTGTCAAATTATGTAACAAAAACATAAAATCCACTTGGATCACAAAAGGTATTAAGGTATCAATGAAAAATCTTAAAATATTACATAAAAAATTTAAATTTACGTTTGATGAAGCGTTTAAAAACTACTTCAGTAGATACAGGCAAACTTATAGAAAGGTTATCAAAGCTGCTAAAGCTTATGATATCAGAAAGAAAATTTCTGAAAGCGATAATATCTCGAAAACAGTATGGAGCATTATTAATAGTCAAAAGAATTCACCTGTAAAGAATAGAATATATCTTAAATTCAATGATGAAAATATTAGTGAACCATCAAAAATATGTAATGTTTTTAACAATTTTTTCTCTAAAGTAGCTGTAAATAATACCACAACTAAACATAATAAACTTAGGCCTAACAAGAAATTGAAGTGTTCAGGATCTATGTTACTTGCTCCTGTAACACCAAAATATTGAAGTATATGCATTGAAAGATATTTCACATGATTATTATAAGTCAAATTAATTGTCAGCTGGTTTATTTATTATCATGGCTTTTGTTTACCTTTTGTAAAAGAGAATTGTTTTTGTTAATTTTGTGAGTAAAGTTACTTTGTATTTAAAATGTTTCTCTTCTTATTAAAAGTTATATCGTTCAAATATCCATTCTACTCTGCTAAAATTATATTGAACTCAATAGGTTATGGAACGCATCACAGCTTCCACTGAGCAAAAATAATTAAAAGAGTTTAATATCTTACATTTGAGTTTTAGGTACCATTGCTGAAGATTTTCAAAATGGATCTAAAAGTAAAAATTGGATATTTAGAAGGGAAGAGCAATTGGGCAACCTGGAAATACAAAGTCTTAATCCTACTGAGGAGTTTTCCTGGAGGAGAAGATGTTGTAAAGGGTAAACTCACAAAACCAGAGGCTCTAGGTAACGATGCAGATGATGATCAGGTAAAACAGTACCAATCTAAGTTAGAAGTTTTCAGTAAGGCTGATACAAATGCCTTATTAGTTTTGACAGCTAATATGACTGAGGAAACTTTAACTAAAGTTATGAGATTTAATTCTGCCAGGGAAGTTTGGTTGGAACTTCATAGATTGTTTGAAGGGGTCACTGAGGACAAAACCTTTTCATTATGTATGGAGTTTTTCCATTACAAACATGATTCTAAGGATGACATGTCCAACCATCTTTCAAAATTGAAAAATATTTGGAATAATCTAAATGTAGAACTAAATGAAGGTAGTAATGTTGACAAACTTCCAGAAATTTTATTAATATGTAAGATTTTGGAAACTTTACCTCCTGAATATTTTTCTTTCAAGTCTAGTTGGCAACTGATGGCCAAGTCTGAAAGAACGGTTGATCATTTAACAAGTCAACTATGTGCACATGAGAAAGCTCTGTGTACAACTTCCACGGATAGTAGTGGAATTGGGGAACAGGAGACTTTAAGTTTAACAAAGGGTAAATCAAATGTTAAACAAGTTAAACAAAAATCTAAGTTTGTTTGTCATTATTGCAAAAAGGAAGGGCACATAATTAAGAATTGTATTAAGTGGAAAAAGGATGGTAAACCTCTTAAACCAAAACCTGGATCTGATTCTAGTAAAAGGCAATTGTGCACTTCGAGTGTATTTTCTGCTGAATGTGACGATCAACATTGGTTTGTAGATAACGGTGCTACAAATCACGTATGCAATAATGAGAGTCTTTTTAAATCTGTAAAACCTTTTGACGTTCCTCATAGTGTTACTACCGCAAATGGTCAACGGTTAATGCACTGGGATATGGTAATGTTGACGTAAGGATTTACGAAAATGGTAGCTATAGGGATGTTACGTTTACCAATGTATGGTTGGTGCCAAGCATGAGTAAGAATCTTTTCTCTGTGTTGTCAGCTCATGATAAACAACCTAACAGTAAGTTCATTTCAACTGCAGATAAGTGTAGGTTTGAAGTCAATGGTAAAGTTGTTCTTTCGGGACAGAGAGAACGGCATAATGGGCTTTACAAGTTAAATGTTGTAAGTATTCCTAACCAGTCACCAATCGTAAATGCGATCACTAATCCTAATAAGACTCTACAAATATATCATGAGCGCATGGCTCACCAAGATAAACGTCATGTTAAGCAAGTAATTGAACGTGAATTAGGGATTAAAGTTCCTCTAAATTCAGAACTTTGCGAGGGATGTATTTATGGAAAAGCCCAGAAACAAAAGTTTGGTACAAGACAAAGAGCAACAACTCCCGGAGAGGTAATTCATGCGGATGTATGCGGTCCATTTCAAAAATCTATTGGCGGAAACTCTTATTATGTCTTATTTAAAGATGATTATACACGGTTCAGATTTATCTACAACATTAAAGAAAAATCTGAGGTGTATGACAAGCTTCAAGCTGTTATTAAGGAGTGTGAACGTGCTGGTCACAAAATAAAATCTTTTCAGTCTGATAACGGAGGGGAATTTAATAATGGTCGAGTGAAAAAGTTGTTGGACGATCATGGTATACAGCAAATCCTAACCCCACCTTACTCTAGTGAACTTAATGGTTTTATTGAGAAAGATAATCGCACCGTAGTGGAAGCAGCTAGGTCTCTTCTACATGCTCATGGAAGCTTGCCACAAGGTTTATGGGCAGAGATGACAAGCACTGCAGTCTATATTCTCAATAGAACGGGTAAGTCGGGAGATCCGGAAAAGTCACCATTTGAAATGTGGTTCAACAAGAAACCAAATCTCAAGTATCTTCGCATCATAGGAAGCGAATGCTTCGTACATGTGCCGAAACAAAAAAGAAAAAAGATGGATAAGAAGGCAATTAAAGGTACGTTAGTAGGATACGACAAATTTGGATACAGAGTTTGGATTGGAGGATCAAAATTAATGAGATCAAGAGATGTAATCATCAATGAGAGACCTCTTAGCTCCAACACCACAACTATTTGTCTACCGCCTAAAGAAGAACTTGAGGACATACCAGAAAATGAAGAAAAAGAGAAGATATCGGAAGATCAAACAGAAGAAGAAAAAGTAAAGGAACAAGCAGACAACTCGACGAAAATGAAGCTTAGGGATAGGGAGAGTATTCTTCGTCCTAAAAGATATAATGAGTTTGTAACTCTTTTGATGACAGAAAAATTATCAAATACTTCTGCAACTTATAAAGAAGCTATTGAGTCCGAAGATTCAAAACATTGGAAAGAAGCTATGGAGACTGAACTAAAAGAACTTGAAGAAAATGAAACTTGGGAAATTCAAGAACTTCCTAAAAATAAGAAAGCGTTGCCTTGTCAACGGATTTACAAAGATCGAACAGTAGAGGGATATAAGGCGAAACTGATGGTGAAAGGTTTTTCACATAAGAAAAGTTTCAATGAACGGTTCAATCCAGAGGTAAAGAACCCTGAGTTACACAAAAGGATGAAACACATACGAATACAACACTTTTTTGTGCGAGAGTTTTCTCAAGAAGGACTGATTAATATTCAACCGATTGCAAAAGAACATCAATTGGCTGATATGTTAACAAAGGCGCTACATAAACCAAAGTTGACAGATCATCTGAATAAAATTGGACTGTTAAAGTGAAACATCTATTCAATGAGGGAGAGTATTGAAGTATATGCATTGAAAGATATTTCACATGATTATTATAAGTCAAATTAATTGTCAGCTGGTTTATTTATTATCATGGCTTTTGTTTACCTTTTGTAAAAGAGAATTGTTTTTTGTTAATTTTGTGAGTAAAGTTACTTTGTATTTAAAATGTTTCTCTTCTTATTAAAAGTTATATCGTTCAAATATCCATTCTACTCTGCTAAAATTATATTGAACTCAATTCAAAAATTGAGATTGTCAGCTGGTTTATTTATTATTATGGCTTTTGTTTACCTTTTGTAAAAAAAAGAGAATTGTTTTTGTTAATTTTGTGAGTAAAGTTACTTTGTATTTAAATGTTTCTCTTCTTATTAAGTTATATCCTTCAAATATCCATTCTACTCTGCTAAAATTATATTGATCTCAATAGGTATTGAAAAGTATATTGACAAAAGAGGTATTCTCTATTATTCAATCCATGAAAGGAAAGAAAACTGTCGATTCACAAAATTTATCAACATGGCTAATCAAGCAATGTTCTGATTACATAATTGAACCACTATCAAAATTAATAAATGCAAGCTTTTTTGAAGGTGTCTTTCCAGAATTATTAAAAACTGCTCGAGTGGTCCCTGTGTTCAAAAAAGGGGATCCACTTGAAGCAACCAATTACAGACCAGTATCAATTTTACCAGCCTTCAGTAAAATTTACGAAAAACTTTTTTTCAATAGATTACTAGATTTTCTAATGAATAAAAATATAATATCCGACAAACAGTTTGGCTTTTTACAAGGAAAATCAACAATTGATGCAATTGTTGATTTAATGAATTTTGTTGTCGACGGTTTGGAAAAACGTAACACAACTGTTGGAGTATTTTTAGACCTATCGAAGGCATTTAACTGTGTCGAGCATGACTTACTTTTAGACTTATTAAATGATATAGGAATAAGAGGTATACCCTATAAGTGGCTTGACTCTTATCTCCACAATAGAAAGCATCAAGTTGATATAAATGGCGTATTATCAGATTCCATTGAACTTAAATATGGTGTCCCTCAAGGATCAATCCTTGGACCCATTTTATTTTTACTCTATGTTAATAGTTGCGAATCATCAATAAAATTTAGCCATTTAACACAATTTGCGGATGACACAACTTTAAGTATAACGCATAACAATAAAAACTGTTTAGAAATAGATTTATTTAACGATTTAAATACCTGTGTTCAATTTTTCTCTGAAATTAATCTTAAGGTAAATCTTCAGAAATCAAAGTATGTAAATTTTTCGGCTTGCCTATCATCTAATCATGGACCAAATGTATTTATAGATGATTATCAATTAGAGGAGGTTGATTGTGTTAAATTCTTGGGAATACATCTTGATAGAGGGTTAACTTGGATTTATCACATAGACCATGTATCCTCTAAAGTGGCATCCAGCATTTATGTTCTGAGACATCTGGCTAAATATTTTGATGACAAAATTCTATTAACGGCTTACTATGGTCTTATATATACTCACTTATCTTATGGAATTATAATATGGGGCAGTTGTGCTGAAATACATTTAAAAAGGTTATTCACTCTTCAAAAAAAAGCTTTACGGATCATCTTCAAATTAAAACAAAATCAATCCTGTAAAGACATTTTCAAAGGCATGCAACTACTCACACTTCCCTGCATTTATATTTTAGAAACAGTTCTTTTTTCTATATATAAATGCAAGCTACAGAAAGGAAGTGAAATCCATAATTATAATACCAGATTTAATAATTTATTTAGGCCTGAACATCATAGACTTAACATACATCAAAATTTACCATCTCATGCCGGTGCTAAATTTTTTAATCTTTTACCGGAAAATATAAAACAAACAAAAAATTTACGCCCTTTCAAGAATAAATTAAAATCTTTTCTAATTTCTCAATCATTTTACAGTGTTAGTGAATTTATGGACCACGTTCAAAATTCCACCCAATCAAATGAAAATCATCTATGAAAAATAATTAAACAAATATTAACCGCATTAAAGGTTAGACTAGGTTTGTACTGTTTATTTTTAATTGTTTTTATATACTTCTACTATTTTATAATTTATGTTTTGACAAAATTTTATGTGTTATATACATTGCTACCAACAATAACTTGTTGTATTGGCAATAAATTGAATTGAATTGAATTTTATAGTATCATAAATTTCTGAAAAATCAGTTGGATAAAGCATAAGGCTTGACTTAGGAGTGTTTGTTGTGTATGAAGTTAAAGCGGGTATTATTGAATTACTTCTTAATCTTTCCGCAACAGTAGCATAGTGCTCATTAAATATATTACTGATTGTTTCAGGATCGTCTTCAATCCGATCATCAATTCTCAGTTGAATGGTGTTTTCATAGTTCTTTTGTTTATTCCTTTCTCCATTTATGATACTCCAAGTATCGAGATTTGTGTTTTTTGAATCTTTAATTTTATCAAAAACAAATTTGGATTTTGCTAATTTTATAACCTTCCTATAAATTTTCTTATAATTTTTATAATACAATTGAAAATTGTCATCCATATAACATTTTTTCTTATCTAAAATTTTTAATTTCCTACTTGAGGTAATTATTCCTGTTGTTATTTTTAATTTATTTATTTTATTCATTTATTTTATAAAACTAACTTATTTTATTAAAAGTACCAGGGGGACCGAGCTTAAGCTCGGTAAAATTATTACTTTCGTTCTCACACAAAGCTCGTTCGCTCCGCTCACTCGCCCTCTTCCATTTTAAAGAGGAGCTCGTTCGCTTCGCTCACTCGCCAAGCCGACGGGTGCTGCACTTTGGTATAATTTTCCTAAGCAACAGGTTAAAGATGTAACACATTGGTTTATATCTACAGTTATCAGCTGATTTTTGTTCAATTAAAAAATCTCCATAAGGATAACATGGAAACTTTGAAGTGCTCTAGCGCGAAAACCGGATTTTTCCCAGCTATGGGACCAGCTCCAATCGATTTCTGGTGGCCAAAACCCCCATATTCAATTAAAAAATCAAAAATCCTTGGAGCGAAAAAAAACTTTGCCCGGACAAACGGAGCTTGATTTAGAGTATAAGTACCAGGGGGACCGAGCTTATGCTCGGTAAAATTGTTACTTTCGTTCTCACACAAAGCTCGTTCGCTCCGCTCACTCGCCCTCTTCCATTTTAAAGACGAGCTCGTTCGCTTCGCTCACTCGCCAAACCGTACTGCACTTATGTAACACATTGGTTTATATCTACAGTTATCAGCTGATTTTTATTCAATTAATAAAATCTCCATAAGGATAACATGGAAACTTTGAAGGGCTCTAGCGCGAAAACCGGATTTTTCCCAGCTATGGGACCAGCTCCAATCGATTTCTGGTGGCCAAAACCCCCATATTCAATCAAAAAATCAAAAATCCTTGGAGCGAAAAAAAACTTTGCCCGGACAAACGGAGCTTGTTTTAGAGTATAAGATAATAAATAATAATAATGTGTTTGGCTTTATTACAGACAACCTAGTTTGTTTGTAGTTCATTCTAATTTATTACCATTACATTCATTTGATAACAGGTCAAAAGTGTTGTCATTGATGAAGACTGTGCCATTGATTCTCCTCAAGGTGCTGGCAAAAGAGGACTCTGTGGCTGTATTTTCATCTTTAAGGTATAACTTAATAAAACTGATCAGTTGTAGAAATTTATAAACAAGGTACGATACATAATGACAAGTAGATGAGGGGTCCCACACGATAATTGTGCGCACAGGTAGTGCAACTGGTGTTGCGGCATCCCTTAATGAGATAATGTTTATGATGAACTTTTTTATATTTTTGTAGCTTTGATGCAAAAATTGTGTTTCTACATATAAGTTAATTTACGATTTTTTTGTTTGCATTATGTTGTTTCTTCCTCTAGACTATGTGTTACTCCCAACTCCCACTCAATAGACAATGTCTTACGTGATTAATATCAGATATTAGCTGACTAACGGACAATACTCCTGTTTATATGTCCAACTCGTTGAAATGTTTGATGCCATATTTTATTAAACAGTAGATTACAGTCCAGGCAAAATATTCAGAAATAGTTAAAAATTTCAAAATCTTAGATACTTTAGATACTTTATTTGAAACACCGACGCACTCTGTGGTGCGTATTTTAAGGTGAGTATGACTGAAGGGGTGAGTGTGATGATTGTGATGGATCAGATGAGGTGTAGCTTTGTTACTGACAAATATCAGCTGTTTTATTTGTCAGGATCATTAATTAATAGCCCAATGACCAAAGGCAGCTGGGTCCATTATCGAACCATCAAAAAGCACTAACTTTTCTCAGGATCGAACCGGCTACCTTCAGATTCAAAGGCGAGCTCTTTAACCACTCAGCTACCCAGCCAGTTTGATACCAGAGAAGGATAAGTTTGTTAAACAAGAGTAAATACTGTAATTGTATTTAAATGTTTAAAGCTCTTACCTCATCTGAAAATTATATTTTTACCACTAGGTCCTATCCTTGCTATTGCTATATTTAAAGCCTAAAGTTGTTGGGCTTAAAATATTGAATTTTTTTACTATTCAAGTTGTTTGTGTATTTTCACTTTGGACCTCTTACATTTTTACTGCACATTGGTGAATGCACGGTTGGTTATATATTTTGTTGATAAACAAATATAATGCATGATTAACAGGACACGCATGATTATGTTACAAGTAAAAGAAGTTCAGTGTCAAAGACAGTCCACTTAGTCTTGACCGATTCTAAGTAAAAAAATTCAACTGTACTCTAGTCCATTAGTGTAGTCAGCCTTGTACAAGCCGAAAAAGTAAAATTAATTTGAACTTCAG
Organism: Neoaliturus tenellus; assembly: GCA_030545055.2. Classification (NCBI taxonomy): domain Eukaryota; kingdom Metazoa; phylum Arthropoda; class Insecta; order Hemiptera; family Cicadellidae; genus Neoaliturus; species Neoaliturus tenellus. Next base: position 167,657,588 of record CM061532.1, on the reverse strand, counting down.
CTGTAAAATTGAAAACAAAATTAAATTTTTTTATAATTAATTGTTTGAACACTGGTCTACTAATGATCTTTCAGTAATTCCTAATTTTGTTTAGAACTCCTTAATGATAAGCTTTGTGCAACCTTATGCGACATTACCCTGTAGAATGTGTACATTTAACAATACCCATCGCTGAAATATCAAGAATTTATAAAATGTCCCCTTTATAAACAAATTTTACATTAGAACCATAAATTTAATTAATATCTACTGTTATTCAACTAGTCAGAACTTTTTAATACCTTTTTTAATACCTTTATTGAAATGGCGACCTAACTCAATAGGTAGTTTAAAGCCAAGTATGAATGAGAGATGAGTGTAGGGTGATTGTGGCAACTCTTTTGATAGCGAAATAAGTCATATAAAGAAATAACTAGGGGGCCCTTGCGCAAATTGCGCATTTTGTAATATATTTCATTCTGTTTATGAGAAACTGACCTACAGTACAGTTCAAAGGAATTATATGACTTTAACTCATAGTTATTAGGTTATTACAAAGTTAACTTGCCATGTAAAAAGGTGCATCTGAAGGTTATCAGTTGTTATAATTCAACTTTAATAATCTAATAATGAAAGTTGGTCAACATTCTAAAGCGCCTTCTAATAAATCAAAGGCTAGGGGGGCGAAGCCCAAATTGAAATGACCTTAAATCACCATCCGCACACACGCTAGATCATAAGCTTTAAAATGACACCTCAATCTTAAAAATCTTTTAAGTAGGTTGAGAGAAAGAGGGATGTAACAGACGAAACCCTTAAAGAATTAAGAAGATAGTTAGAAAATAAGTTATTAAAGATAAAAATGTGTTTTAAAGATATCTTCGCCATAACTTTAAATTTTAAGGTGATAGTTAAACATATAATCAAAATCTATGTTGCTGGAATCACCAATCTCAAATCAATAAGTTTTTTGAAAAACTCTTGTTTTGCATAATATTTTTTGATTTTCTTATGAGGTATAATTGAAACAAAGCCTCGAATTCTGATTAAACCAAATTTTGATATGCACAGATTGCTGGTGGAATGGCAGCATCAGGGCGAGATTTGGATGAAATATATAATGAATGCCTTGTGATAAAACAAAATATAGCAACTATTGGGGTTACCTTAAAACCTTGCAATATGCCAGGATCTGGACCGATGTTTGAAATCCAAGAAGGCTTCATGGAATTTGGAGTTGGAATTCATGGCGAGGCTGGCGCTTCTAAACAAAAGGTTGAGCATTGAATTTTTTTATGGATGAAAATTTTGGTTGATGACTGCCACTAAGATATTTCTTGAAATTATTCATTTTATTAGGAAAGTTATGTATGAATAATATTTACACAAACATAACAGAATTCTTAAAATGGCTTGAATGACACTATTACAAAAGATCCCCATGATCATCTCTACTTAAGTTATGAGATTATGACATATTGTACCATCTATATGTATATATACAAGGTGTTTACTTCGTACTTACTTCGTACTTATTCTGCTTTCCCGTACACTCGTGAGTTTTGGGAGCGTCATCCTCTTCTCCTTCTCAGGGGAAGGGTAGGGTTAGGCCTAAGGTGGTTGGGTTTACCCATTGGCTCTTTGTGTGAAAAAATCATCCAAACTGTAGAAACAGTTTTGGATAAGGAAAAACTTGAGCTCACTCTTAAATTTGACTATCTTATCTATTGTCTGAATATTTTTTGGTAATGATTGAAAAATTTTTCTGCCAATGTATTGTGGTTTTTTTCATACAATTTAAGATTGTGCTGCTCTGAAAAATTATTCTTAAATCTAGTGTTGTATTGATGTGTTAAATTTACATACTCAGGAAGAAAAGTTTTAACATATACTGCAATTTCAAAAATGTAAAGACTAGGAACTGTTAGAATCCCCAATGAGATGAAATGATCCCTACAATGTTCTCTTGGGTGGAGTTTGAGCATTGCTCTTAGTGATTTCTTTTGACATGTGAAAATTTGTTTGAGATTTGTCTCAGAAGCACCCCAGAGCGCGATGGAGTAAGAGATGTGCGACTCGAGTAAGCAGTGGTAAACACCCTTCAAGAGACTCAGGTTCTCCAATGGCCTGAGACTTCTCAGGACAAAGGTCCTCTTTGCCATCTTATCTTTGATCCTCAACAGCTGCTCACCCCAGCTCAAACCATCGTCCAACACCACTCCCAGAAAGCTTGCTGATTTTGCTTGACTCAACTCTGTATCACCAATCTGAAGACTTGGTACTCTGTTATTTTTTAAGAGCCGCTTTTGATCTGTTTGAATACAGAGATAATTGGTTTTGTCTGGGTTCAATTTCAGTCGGTTTTCTTCGAAAAACTGGGCCAGTTCATTTATTTTGAAAAATGATTCTTGTTCAAGGGTATCCAAGTTTCTATTTTTGGTGATAAGGGTTGTGTCATCGGCGAAAATGAACAACCTGGAACAACCTGGTTGTTCCAAAATGGTTTACAAACAACCTGGAAAAATGTTGTGTATTTGTTCCTTATTAGGTCGAGGCAATAAAACTTTAAGGGTATCTGACATGGGGTTGCGACCAGACAAAATGTCTGACAACCGGGAATATACCTTTTAGTAGTGTATCGAGTTACATAATATATAAATTTTAGTTTTTATACTGAAGACGTAATTTTATCGAAAATTCATCACGTCTGACAGGTATTGCAAGCGCATAGAATGTCCGACACTTCACATTTCCCACTTTATCATTTGAACTGCTTAAAAATTTTAAACAAAAAGACCCGATCCATCCAGACCACAAAAACTCAATGCTAGACTTTTTTCAGCTGCTAATTTGACAAACAATGGATTGACCTCAAATAGAGCATTCTACGCGAGCTTGTTAAAAAGAAATGTCTTAAACAACATATTATTGGCATCCATTTTAACCATTAGGCCCAAGGATTAACTTTTTTACCAATTGGGATTTTTTTTGATACAGATGATTGAGAGTGCACCGTATTAATAAGACTGTGTATGCTTGACTACCCGGCAGGTAACTGCGGCAGATGGTGTAGCTACTATTCTTGTTGAAAGGTTGTGCAAAACATTAAACCTAAAAGCCAATGACAGCATCTGTGTTATTGTTAACAACTTGGGTGGTTCTTCACAGCTTGAACTGTACATCATGACAGGATTGGTGAACGACGAACTAAGTAAGTAGAAAAGAAGTTATAAGCAGTGGCGGCCGGTGGTTAGGGACGGTGGAGGGGCTCTTATCATTATTTTATTTATTATCACGAAAGTGAAGATAAGTAATGTCTCTTCTTCAGGAAAAACGGTTATCTCTTGTGTCATAAATAATATTTACTCCATCAAACAGGTATAATTCGATCACAAAGGTGAATTAAATTGCAATATAGCCTAAAAATCTTAATACCTGTATCACAATTGCTGACGAAAAGTTATCACCCTGCAGTTATCAGTTATGTACAACAGAGATGACATTTTTAGGTCAATTAGACCTAAAACAAGCATTGGTTTTTTGTCAATTTTATTCATTGATATGAATACGTTTAAATGCATGGGCCTACTTTTTTTTGTGACATTTGTTTTTGAATTGAGGAAACAAATCAGACTGAAATAGTTTTGCCGCGGACAGGTGTGTTCTAAGAATTGAAAGCGGTCCGCTACGTACCCCTGAAGTTAAGATGTCACATTCCTTTGCGACAATATATTTCCGGTCTTCAAACCATGTTTTACGTCTGGGTTCAGTTACGCTATTGTTCACACACTGGACTAATCCAGTTCAGGGGAGTTTCTTATTTTTTGTACTTCAGATTTAAATTCTTTATCGTACCTGAAAGCCTTAACAAAATCAATTGTTTTATTGACTTTAAAGGACACATCACATTTTGGGATTATTTTGCAATTGACTATGAATACATAGTCAATGATTTTGCTAAACGAAATCCAGACCAAAAATAAATAAATAAATATAATAAAAAATCTGCATTTCTCAAGATATTTTGTAGCCCTATAGTTTTATTTAATGTCGCAAATCTAATGTTAATCCTTCCAAATACTTAATCAAATTCTATACACGCATTGCTGTGTTAGTCACTCGTTTTATATTTCTTAACTTTTTAGTTCAAATGTTTAATCTCTGAAATACCACCAACAGTTAAGTCAAGATCCTGAATCTCTATAATCAAGCAAGTGTTACAGAAAAACGAGTTTGTAGTTTTACAGCCACAGAGCCAATTGGCCTAATTGTATAAATTTCTAAAACACTTTTGATTAAAACTATTTTTTCTCTTTGTTCAATTTTGCATTTGATTAAAACTAAATTGGGCCGTGGAATCCCCGGGTTCTTCAAAATAATTCTAATATTCAATGTTTTTCCCCCCATTCTATTACCTACTATACGATTTACCTGGTGTAAATGTTGCTCATCTCCAACTTCACCCATTTCACTATCATCCATTTACATTTCCTCACAAATCTATATAATTCACTATTTCAACACAACATACACCATCACGTACAACATTACGCTCAAAAGAACCCAGACGGACGACTGAAACGCGAGGGAACTTACAGTCACATTTTTGGCACTGCTCGGTTGGTAGCAGTGGCTGGAGCAGTGACGCGCTCAGCCTAGGGCGCCGGGCAGAGCGTTGCATTAAGCAGCCGTTGTGTGTGCCTGTGTGAGTGAGGTGCGCGTATGCGCGTCTCCATTTGATTTTACAAGAGCGCTAGGACGCCGTGGCCGGCGTCCGGCCCGAGCCGGCCGCGATAGAATTAGAGCCACAATCGTCGTCGATTTTAATTTATTTCGGTACGATCTGTTTCTATCTTCAACTTATGACCTATCCAATTGTCATTTTGTTAAATATTCTTATAATAATATTTTTGTTAATTTATTTATTTTGGTTTTTTAATAAATTCTTTGGGGGGCGGCGTCCGGGAGTCCTTATGGGCGAGCCGCCACTGGTTATAAGATATAAAATGTATACAACAAATTATTTTACTAGTCATTTTTAAACTTGATCCTTATTTAAAATATTGGGTTAGGGGAGTGGATTGACATATTAAAACTGTAAACAAAAAATTTAAATTTGTGACAAACATTTTTAAGTAGCTAGTTTACATAAATAACGTTTTAGCGAATTTCCCTTTACATAATATGCTATTAAGTATAGACTATGGAATCTAAGCATCTCAAGTAGCTCAATTGGTAAAGGCACCAGCACAGTAAGTGATTTTTGATTAATTATAATTGATAAATTTTATTTACTTTTTTCAATCGGTTGGTTAGAATATATATCTATCTATATTAATAAAATTAGAGTTTTGTCTGTACGTTGCTTAGAATTTTGAAATTTTTGGTTATTTTTACTTTTTATGCATAACAGAATCCAAAATCGGTGTCATCTAAATTTCTTTCCCTCTGTCTGTCTGTCTCTCTCTCTCTGTCATTCTGTCTGTAACGCTCATGGGTCCTATTTTGTCCTCTTTTCACTGGATAACGACTTTACCTAGGGGTCTAAATTTTTTTCATGTCATAGACTAGAGTGGTGTGAAGGTTCATTACAACTTTAATTGACTTAGCGACCTTAGGGCTTTGCCCCATAGTATGTCAAAGTAGCCAAGTTGTGCTAAAATACCAATCTTTAATCTCTTTTCACACGACAAGGGCTTTAGTAAATGATATGAAAATTTTTATTATTGTTAAATGTTGAAATTAGAACGATTTTAGCTGCTCTAAAGCATCGTTCGTCAAAAAGGCTCTCCCTCATAGTAAAAGAAATATTCAATGTTAATCTTATGGGAATATTTAATTCTACCTTTTTATCTATGCTCTTTAATCAGCTGGATTAGACAGTTTGTCATTTTCACCACAGATGGCAACACTTAAAATTTTAAATACAGACTCTTTCATATCTAACCCTTTAACTTTTCACTGGCCTAAATACAGTGAATAAAGTCAACTAATTCTTGGTTCTAAATATGAATATTAAAATAATTTATGGAAATTATTACAAAACGAGTTTTGACCCTTAAATCTTAAAATGTTTCTTATTATCATTACAAACTAATTTTAGTTCCCAATTTAGCTTTCATTGCACTTTCTGACAAAAAGAGGTGTATTTTATCAAACACAACATGTAGTTAAAACCAATGAGGTTTATAAATTGCTCAATTTTTCAAGTAGTTCGGGTATAGACGGGGCAATATTAATGTGTAAAAGCTTAATGAGTAGGTTCTTATGAAGAAGTAAGAAAGTCGCTCAAAAAACACTCATAGTACCACTGTAATTTTCATTCAAGGATCATGCTGATTGGTTGAATGGAATCAGATGGTTTAAGAACATATTTGCAGAAGTTTGTTATTGTTTTTTATTTTGTGTAAACAAACAAATATACTTATTTTGACATTTAGAAGGTAAAAAGAACGCTTCCCGTGGCAATAAGGAAAAGTAATCCCACCATCAATGCTTAATTTTTCTCCGTTTTTCGACATAACTTTTTAACATGGGATGTCACTATTTATTCGGTTTTGTATACATTGGCAACACATGAGGTTTTAGGTAAATAGGTAAAGTCTAAAGACAAAAAAATTGAATTAAGTAAACCTAATATCTACACTGCGGTGCGGTGGCTATACGTTACTGACAGATGTTGCGTGGTTTTACTTGGTTTGGGAATTAAAATGTTAACTAATTTTGAATTTAGATTTAATATTGTACATGTCTGTACATATCTTTCATGGGTAGAACAAGATGCAGGGGTTCAATACATTGGATTTGACATATAGCTATCGTCACACCCAATCAAGGATTCAATATTAGATTTCATAAGAATCTATAATATTTTTTACAAGTCTGAGTTTTCTTAAATCTTCTATAAGTTTAAACTCATAGAACTATAAAGTAAATCACCATACGAATATAAATGTTTAATCAAACTGCAACAAAACCATTAATAGAAATAACTTCTAGACTAAATGAGAAATGGATTTAACAAGATTTTGACAAATTTGCCTGGTAGCTATTAAGCATAAAACTTGATATCTAGATACGTTAGAATGAACCAACTGAAGGTTATGAATTTGTGAAATCATTAATATCATTCGTTTAATAAACTGTACACACACCCCGTGCGAAGAACGGGTACTCAGCTAGTATCCAGTTATAAATTTTGAAAAAAAAACCTATGATTTTCAATTTATAAAACTATTTTTTCTATTATAAAATTTTGTGTAAATTGTATAAAGAGCTCGTATCAAAATTGTTTTGAAACAATTTTAATCTTGTTTAAAACTTGTTTTGAAAACATTCTAAACTTCTATTAGTCAATAGTGAAAAAATGTGACGTCTAACTTATACTAAAATAACTTTTAAACAAGTTTAAAATTAATTGTTTTGGGATTGTTTTGATATACCGTAGTTGAAATTATGAAATTTTGCTTGGGTTACTGTGTATTAAGATTTCTATATCCTATATGCATAAGGACTAGTGCCTCTTCCTCTCATTGTGTGTTAGGATTTTTTATGCATAGGTTATTTTATATCCTGATGTCTTACCTAGTTTATGACATTCTTTTTTAATAAAAAATCAAAGTTTGCTTAATCAAGATGTACATTTTCCTACACTTTAAAAACTGTAATAAATAAATTAATTGTTTTAATAACTTGAATATTAACATTTTCAAAGGGAAAAGGAACATCAAAATTGAGAAACAATACACCGGAATGTTGATGACATCCATGGATATGGGTGGAATTCAGGTAAGTGCTTCCAAGAATAACAATGTGAGCGACAAATTAACACTTTTAAACATTGATCATCATAGCGTTCAAAGAAACATTTGGTCATTTTAACCATCACACTAGCCATTTAATTTAGCATTATACCATCCCAGCTACATTGAAAGAAACACAAGACATTTTGACTGGCATACAATGTTTAATAAACCTCACCACGTAACTTGATCAATGAATTTGCACTACTATTCGGTTAAAATTATTGGATAATCAGCTGTTACATAAAAATTAGAATGTAAGCTCAATGTTTTTGGAAAAGTACTCCCTCTCCCCCCCATCGCCCATCCCAGCTGTTTTTGGCCATTCGTCAACTTATGTGACGAGACTTATATGCTAAGGACTTATATGCTAATCAAAACACAAGGTCAAATTGACCATCAATGTTAAAAAAAATTATGCTCTGAAACGATTTAGCATAATTAAGGTAGATACTCAAATTTCCCTTAAGAATAATTTGAGAGGAAGGTATTCAAATTCAAAACTTCTTTATTCATGATTTGTACATGTAAAAATTGACATACACTGGTATAAATACAGAATTGCGTTTTTATATAAAATCATTGTGTTGTTTACAATACATGATTCATATAATCAACTCAACAACAACAAAAACAAAAAAAAAACATATCAACTAATGAAAAAAGCGAGAAAAATACAAATTTTAGCAAAAAATTATGGGATTGATTTACTAACTCAAAATTTCCTCAAATGAGTATGGTGCCTTTTGTATCAGATATTGTTTTAGCTTAATTTTAAATGATTTTAGATTTACTTCTAGGCTTTTTCCTGAAAAAAACTCATGGAATGCGATTGAATGGCAAATCTGTTTCTATTTCTTGTGTTGTATGTGTGGAAATCTCCTAATTTAGCTAAAAATTCTCAGTTTTTTTAATGGTTATTATTGTTTCAAGCACATACATGCCATAAACAGTCATTATTCCTAACTCAGAAAAGTAGCTTTTTACTGAATCTTGATTTTTGAGATTTAAAATAATTCTAATTGCTTTTTTTTGGAGGATTTAATATACTACTAACATTGACTTTGTACACTACGTGAGTAGACTTCTCATAGCATAGGCGTGTGTGAAGCATATTGACGGCGGTGCGATCTCGTGCTGCGTCCATCGAAATACAAGTAACATATGATAGATAAATCAGTATTACCACTCTTCTAAACCAAGGATAAAACATTTTATAACTGAAAGTTATGTTTTGGTAAAATGTTTTGGCAGCACTGTAAATTCAGCTGAATAATAACAACATCGATGGCAGCGACGCTGGTGCGGCGTCCACCGAACTTCCAAATTTTCGCCTCAAACTAAATGCATTGGATAAGAGGTCTATTCACGTTAGTGTACATAGTCAATGCTACTAAGGTTTGAGTCCCACCTTATAACTTTATTGTTGAGATGCCATAAGACATATACAATGTTAACAGTAATACTAAAATTTTTTAGTTACAAATTATTTAAAGTTAATATTATAGAATTCTTCAACATTATATAAACAATTTTCAATCAAAATTTTCTTCATGGTTTTCTTAAAGCTTCTTATGTTCAAATTTCTAATTTTTTCTGGAAGTTGGTTATATAATTTAATATTCTGATATTTAAAACTTTTCTGTGTTTTTTTATAATGAACTCTTTCAATTTGTAAATTATTATTGTTTCTCAAGTTGTATGGATTATCTTGTTTAATGTTTTTATAAAGATTAATATTTTCTTTTACGTTTATTAAAGCGTGAAAGCAAAAAATGGAGGGTAATGACATTATATTTAATTTTTGCATTAGTGGCTTACAATGAGTCCTCTGATTAACTCCACAAATTATTCTTACGGCCTTTTTTTGAGCTTTAAATAGTTTTTTAGCCTCAATTCCTTGCCCCCATAATATTGTTGCATAATTTATTACAGAATGTATGTATGAATAATATACCGAAAGCAGTACATCTTCTCTTACATTGTCTTTAATTCTTCTTAGGCAATATATTCCTTTATTGATCTTTTTGAGGGTATAATCCACATGTTCTGTCCATTCCAATTTTTAATCAAATATAACTCCCAAAAATTTTAAAGATGTAGAATTATAATAATTTAGTTTCATATTTCTCACATAGCCAAATTCAATTTGTTGAGTCTTTTTTAAATTAATAACCAATCGGTTTAATTTACACCAATCTGTTAAACGGTTTGTGATCTCACTAATCTTTGCTTCTATATCTTTTACATTGCTTGATGATATTTGAATCCCTATGTCATCAGCAAACATTATAATATTTGTTCCTGGCAATGAGATGTACATTGGTATGTCATTGATATATGTATTAAAAAGTAATGGCCCCAAGGCAGACCCTTGGGGAACTCCATTTTTAACTTGATTTAATTTAGAGTGCGCACCATCCACAACTACTGCCTGATACCTTTCATTTAAAAACGATTCAATTAATTTAACAGATCGAGATTCAAAACCATAAATTTTTAGTTTCTCAACTAGTATTTTATGACATACAGTGTCAAAAGCCTATAATATATCATACGTTCTGAATGATACTATTTGACCATCTTCTATAGCTGATATGGTGTTACAAATGGGACTAGTCAAGGCATTTGTAGTTGAATGATCTCTCCTAAATCCAAACTGGTTATTGGTAAATAAATGGTTTTCTTCAAAATACTCATATATCTGTTCAAATAACAGTGTTTCAAAAACTTTTGAAATCGCTGGAACAATGCTAATAGGTCTAAAATTCATATAGTCATCAGTTTTTCCAGATTTGTAAACAGGTACAATTTTAACAATTTTTAATGATTTTGGGTATATACTTAGATCAATACAATGATTGTATAATGTTGTTAAAACCCCACATATGTAAGGAGCAGAATTTTTTTAAATAATGGTATTTACTGAATAAATATCTAAACAAGTACTTTGTTTCAGCTTACATAAATTTTCATAAACTTGCTCAACTTTAAGTTGTTGAAACTGAAATTTACATTGATTCTTATTTAATTCTTCTAAATATTTTCTGTCATTTATCACATTTTCATATGGGATGGTTTTAATCATGTTTTCAATATTTTGAATGAAGAATTCATTAAATCCATCAGCCGTAAAAGTTTTTGGGAAAGTGAATTTTTCTTTTTTCTTAAAATTTGTTGAATTTTTAACTATGTTCCATGTCGTCTTACTTTTATTAGAACTTTTTCGTATGCTTTGACTATTATATTCAATTTTCGCATTCTTGATAGCAGTATTGTATTCTTTTAAAAGTCTTCTATAAAATTCTTTTGCTTCATCTGTTTTTTTTTTTTTATGCTTATAGACTAAAAATTGTTGTTTCCAATTAATCTTTTTGGTTTTCAAGTCATTTGTATACCATTTATTTTTTACCAGTTTATCTTTCACATTAATATACTTTAATGGAAATGACTCATTAACAGCATTAAGATATAGACCAATTATTTCATCAGACATTGCTTGTACTTCAGCTTTAGTATAAACAGATAACCAACTTTAATTTACATATAAAACAACCCCAAATGATATATGAGAGTGTATGTGAGCATAGTAAATAGATTTTAGTGTTTTAGTGTACGGTATATTGTGAAGGTTCCTTATTTAAATAAATAGGTTCCTTAATAATAAATTATTTGAATTCGTGATGGATTCAATTTATTATCAACAGCGACACCAAAATTTATAGTCCAGTCATATGTGAGAAATTACCAAAAAAAAACTCTTACAAGTGTAAGTACCAGGTTAACCGAGCCTTGCTCAGTGGTTTTAATTCAATTTTGATATAGTGTCATGGTAATAAAGCTATTAAATTTCCATTAACAACCACCTCTTCACAGTTAACAGCTGTTTCAAAAGGTCTGCTTAACATTACTGTTCCTTTATATATATGTATACCTTTCGTTGTTATTTTGTCACCAAAATAGCAACCCATAAGACCCAATGTAAAAAAATACTATTTTTAAACTAAAATATAAAACCAAATTACGATTTTTCCTGGGATTGAGGCTGTTTCTAAATTTATTTTTGGGCTAAAACACTCTTAAATGCAAAGTTAAAGCAAAATTTACTCGCTAGATTTCGAGATCGTGGAACACACATCCCTTCAGACATTGCTCGTATTATAATATAGGATACTTGGTACATACGGTATATTGAATTTTATTTCCGGAATAACATACTAAAGGTCCTCGAAAAATAAACTTGGGCTATGGATGCCATCTTGGAAAATGGCACCCAAAAACCAGTTTTTCCCCGATTACTCAAAAAATATTCATCCTATAAAAAAACATACAACGTAAAAAATGTGCCAAAAAAGAGCTACAACTTTTGTTCAGAGCAATATTTTGATATACTTAACCGTTTAGCCATTAAATGCAATATTTAGAAAATAAATTTGAAAATTCGTTAAAAAACATTAATTGTCATTATAAATGTTTAAAATAAATTATTCAAAATTTTATTTTATTATTTTTATTTAAAAATTGGAATGTTCTGAACAGTTCATACAAGTAACATAACTTTTCCCTTTCCACTTATTTTTTCTGTGAAATTTTTAAATGTTAAACTGCTGATGTTTCGTTGATAGACTACCACAAATAACTCCTTGATTAACATTATATGTGCTGGTACTGATATTTAGGTTGAAATAATTTAATGTCCTCCAACACTACTTGATATATTTACACTTATACTGTAATTGTTTACAAGACGGTAAATATGTATATAAGATCTTATAATGGCGATCGATTTAGACCAGTCACACCGGTCATCATCATTGATATATACTACGATGGTATACAGGGTGAACAACTTAACTGTGCCACCATTGGCATATCCTAAACTATGTGATTAAGAGAAAACTTTAAAGGGGGAACATCACCTATTTTTTCAAGACAATAAAAAATATGAATTCCATTTTCTTCTAAATGGCCGCCATTTTCCAATATGGCGGCCAAAATTTCTTATGGAACACCCTACATTTAATGGTGTTTTTGGAATGTTCATGTAATTTTAAGACATTTTTATTCTTTGACCTTTTTCTCTAAACCTAAGGGTTAGGGAGTTATAGGTAACTAAAGTTCATTTTTAGTTCCATAAGAATAACACGGGACAAACTTTATCTGCCCATATCTCCGAAACCAATCAGTAAAATAAAAAATACTCAAGAATAAAAATGTCTTAAAATGACGTTTCAAGAACATTTCACTCATAAAAATTATCATTCACGCATAAATAAACTTATTTCCAATATGGCGGCCAAAAATAAAATTTGTTAAAAAATTGATGTTACTATGAAATAAATGACATTAAAACATCAGTTTAAGACATTTTTATTCTTGAGTATTTTTTATTTTACTGAATGGTTTCGGAGATATGGGCAGATAAAGTTTGCCCTATGTTATTCTTATGGAACTAAAAATGAAATTTAATTACCTATAGCTCGCTTACCGTTAGGTTAGAGAAAAGGTCAAAGAATAAAAATGTCTTAAAATTACATGAACATTCCAAAAACACCATTAAATGTAGGGTGTTCCATAAGAAATTTTAAAGTTGGCCGCCATATTGGAAAATGGCGGCCATTTAGAAGAAAATGGAATTCATATTTTTTATTGCCTTGAAAAAATAGGTGATGTTCCCCCTTTAAAGTTTTCTCTAAATCACATAGTTTAGGATATGCCAATGGTGGCACAGTTAAGTTGTTCACCCTGTATATCAATGGTCATCATCAGGCCCAATCCAAGACTCCAATCTCGGATTGGGCCTGATGATGCCTCTTGGAAAAATGTCGTCCGTAGGCTTGTGTATTTTACCATTAAAGCTTTCTTCAAAAATTGTTCCTTACCTACATAATTCAGATATTCACAAGCAAGGAGGTCAACAAAGCTTGATTATTATATTTTTAATATTTTGACATATTACTTATCATAAAACACATTTTACTTGAATGTTCTACATATTTTTTACTGGTTTTCATAACGATTCTTCTCTACGATACCACAAACTTATTTGTTATTTTGGTTTAGTAAATACTGTGTGATAAAAGGTATTTTAGTTTTTCTGTATTTATAAAAAATTAACCTCAATTCTTTTTATATTTAATTGTAGGGAACTAAGTAAATTTCTCTGCTCTTTTATTTTTATGCAAACAAAATGTACAAAAATGACCGGTGTGACTGGTCGAAATTGATCGCCATTATAAGATCTTTTATACATATTTACCGTCTTGTAAACAATTACAGTATAAGTGTAAATATATCGAGTAGTGTTGGAGGACGTTAAATTATTTCAACCTGCAAACTACCATAATAATCCCATACTGAGTTCATTATGAGACAAGAATGGTATTTGGGATGTATGTTTTATTTACCTTCTGGAATAACATAACAAAAACCCTCGCAAAAACACCTATGCAGTGGCAATTATCTTAGTACATGGTTATTGAATTTTACTAAAGAATTAGGACATTTAAAATAAATAAATTATGGTAGTCTGCAGTAGACATGTAACGGATATCCGGTATCCAACCTTTTTTTTAGTATCCGGATACTTGCTACTATTCGGCCAGATACCAAGATACAAAAGATCTTATAATGGCGATTGATTTCGACCAGTCACACCGGTCATCATCATCAATAGTATATTGATACATACTACCACCGTACTATATATCAATGATGATGACCGGTGTGACTGGTCGAAAACGATCGCCATTATAAGATCTTATATACATATTTACCGTCTTGTAAACAATTACAGAATAAGTGTAAATATATCGAGTAGTGTTGAAGGACGTTAAATTATATCAACTTGAATATCAGTAGCAGCACATATAAGGCTAAGCGCACACGGGCGATTTTTTAATTGGCCGATTAAAAAATCGGCCTATTAAAAATCGCCCTCACTCTATGTGAACGCGCACACGTAGCGATTGTTTTCGCGTGGTAGTTCTCATTCTGTGTGACATAAAATGGACTTTGTAGAGCTACGTGTGTTTGTGCACTTCTGATGCGGGCTAAAAAAAGAAGAAGACACCGTAGGTATTGGGTACACCCTATTGTAAGTCAGAGACTTATAAATGGACAGTTTCATAAGATATACCTTACGAGAGGACGAAAGGAAATTCTTTAACTATTACAGAATGTCAAAAAAAGTTTTGATGCTTTGTTATCAATTGTTGGACCACGGTTAAGCAAAAAGCACGGATAGTGCTGAAGTATTTAACAAACATTACGCACAACTCTCCCCACAACTTTTCTTTCACATTCCGGTCACTATATTCTTTTAAAGTTTTATTATACAGTTGTGGCCGTTTCTCTATTTCAAATAAACAATATAACAATATAAACAATTCAGTGTCGAAATCTGCCATTGCACAATATGACTGTATACAAACAACACAAATATACAAGACAAACAAGTCACCGGTGACTGCGGAGTAGCTACTGACGGGCGATCGGCCGATTATTCAATCGCCTGTGTGCGCGGACAGGTTACAACCTGTATGTTTCAGATTTCCGGCCGACTATCGCCTCGCCCACAAATCTGTGGCTTGCCACAGATTTTAAAATCGGCGCTATTTTTGATCGCCTGTGTGCGCTCTCCCATTCCTTCCAATGATGCACAGACTGGGCGATGAAATAATTGCCTTAAAATAATCGCCCGTGTGCGCCTAGCCTAATGCTAATCAAGAAGTCATTTATGGTAGTCTATTAACGAAACATCAGCAGTTTAACATTTAAAAATTCACAGAAAATATAAATGGAAAGGTAAAAGTTATGTTACAGGTATGAAACTGTTCAGAACATTCCAATTTTAAAATTAAAATAAAAAATAAATTTTTAAATAATTTATTTCAAACATTTTTAATGACAATCAATTTTCTTTTAATGAATTTTCAAATTTAT
>CM061532.1:167615746-167641763 GCA_030545055.2 Neoaliturus tenellus | reverse complement strand
ATTTTCAAATTTATTTTTTAAATATTGCATTTTATGGCTAAACGGTTAAGTATATCGAAATATTGCTTAGGACAGAAGTTGTAGCTCTTTTTTTGGCAAACATTTTTCACATTTAATGTTTCAATGAATAGTTTTTAAGTAATCGGGGAAAAACTGGTTTTGGTTGGCCATTTTCCAAGATGGTGGCCATAGCACAAGTTTATTTTTTGAGGACTTTTGATATGTCATTCCGTACGTAAATATCAATATACATACCAAGTTTCACACTTATAAGAGTTTTTTTAGGTAATGGAGAAATTTTGATTTAATAAGTAATTAAAAGATAGTCTTCAATCATTGGCGTCATCTGGTTATCGTTTTAAAACGAAACTAAAACAGACGTTGTGATCTTAATGTGATGTTCTTTATCTCCCTGCTTTTCTTTAGGAGGACGAATGTGAATGAATATAATGTATAAAATGCTAACGTGTAGGCCTATGCATAAACATATATGTAAGTTATGTTGATATGTAATGTGTATATAAAATTCAATAACTATCAATACGAGATTGCAACAAAATCAGATTTTATTCTAGCATAGAGACCTAAATGTACATATTATTTTTATTCCAAAATTAAGTTATTTGCAATGTTTGAAGAAAATTGTTAGAGCGTTTTTGAGATCCGTGTGCATACATACATTAAAATATACTTACACATATTAGAGTATAGGAATTACTTTTTAAGCACCTTAGCAAAGTAAAGTGACATCACGTTGTCGCAGGTGTCAGTTTTGTTGCTGCCTGACAGTGGTGACAATCGCAGGGAGTTGTGGCTGGAGGCCCTTCACTCTCCCACCAACTCTTTTGCCTGGCCTGCAACCTCTTTATCTCTAAATCCATGTAGTCCTTGCTGTAAGTGATATTGTTACTCAAGTAACTTTAAATTCTTCATATTTTTAACAATGAACAAGCTGGAGCATGCACCACATTTTCGTTTGTTGATTCATAGTACTACTTTGTACCTAACAATTTTTTAAGTATAGAGACCCATAAAAATATAAGATAAAACTTAGAAATGTTATAAATAATGAGATAAAATTACCTTGTCCAATCACTGGTTGTCAAAAGACGACATGTTTCGTTCCTTAGAACTTCATCAGGTCCATAGTATGCAACTACCACATAATCCAATGTATTATTATATTGTGGTTTCTCAAATGATTCAATAAAAAGTTGTCCCAGTCACTAAAACTACAAGTTGTTATAGAGATAAAATTAATAAAACTGATTAAAATAATTGTACTTGGGCTGGCCAGCACCTCACTCTATCACAAACTAGACAATACCATAGATTAAACATACTCATAGATTAAGCATTGTTTAAGCATTTACTTGTAAAGTCCACCCTAACTTTGAATGTTAAAATAAAGAATTTTTCATTTAATTTAATTTTTTCATGTGTAGTTCTAGGTCACAATACCAAACTAAACTTAGGGTTGAAGTAGCTATTATAAAAGTAACTTTATCATCATCACTGATGATCTGGTTAACTTGTTGATCTGGTAAAATTCGGTAACTTGCATTATTGTCCGGAGATGACTTGTTGGCCAGTGAGGGGGTTGCGGGGTGAGGGGGAAGCTGAATAATGCCATTGGCCAAAACAATTTGCTTTTTGTTTTTGGTTTTTTTTTATTCCACCATATGTTAAGCTATCAACAAAACCAAAAACATACAGCATCAATACGATGTTTTCTTTTATTTTGCAGTCAGCTGTCTTTATCTACATTGAATTATAGGCTAGGTGGTTTGTCAACAAAGATAATTGTTTACTTTTTTAGCAAAATTTTTTATGTAGAATAGTACAATCTAAGTTTGTTTTTATTCCTTAGTTAACCAAATGACCGGTAGGTTTCGGATGTAAATTTCCCCTCGCCCCCCAACCCCCTCAGTGGCCAACAAGTCATCTCCCGACAATATTAATGCTTTTCTAAAATGTGATTTATTTTCAGAACACTTCAAAATTTGAAAAGGCATTCCTGTCTTCATGGAGGGGAATATGGATGATAAAAGTGGTTGAATGTTAAAATTATAAAAAGTATGTATTTATAAAAATGGTTTCATTAGCTTGAATTTGTTAGTAAAAAGTTACTTGTATTTTATGTTTGTTTTTTTCTTAACCAAAACTCGTTCAACTCGTTCAAATGATTTAGGTTAGTATGGATAAATCCACTTTACAGTACAGTACACTCTCGTTCATCGGAACTAATGTGGCAGACGGGCGCTTCGGATGTCAAAAAATTCCGATGAAACGGAGTCCGTCGTGAGTCATCATTTCCGCCCGTACGGTGACCTATCGTGATTGTATTCACTCTTGTTTTTAAGATAACCCACAAGAGATTTTATGAAAATAAGGCACTCAAACTTTGAACATGGTAACAATGTGCGAAATAAATACCTATAGAAATAACCTAACCTATCTATAATAATTAACCTATAGAAATAAAAACAACGCAGGAAATAAAAATCCAAAATATTTATTCTCATATTCCGTATTCATATTCCACTAATATTCCAGCAGTCAACTGACTTCCACGTAACACAGGTGCAGTCGCGACGCGAGACAGACTGAATGACAGTTTGGGAAGCGGTCGAAGCGGATGTTCACTTCTTGCCTCCTTCCTATTTCTATTTTTGTGCAAATACTCCACGGTCTCGTAAATCACATCAATGGGTACAGATTATGGAAAACGTCTGATGACGTTTGATGCTAAATGTGATACTTCACTGTTGTGCGGATAGAACAAATGGAAATTGAAGGCGCTAAAAAGGAAAAATTATTTATTTCGTAAGAAAAAAAATTAATAATATCCAGATTTTTGGTTCCGATGAAGCGGAGTTCCGATCTCGCTGAGTTCGAGGAACGAGAGTGTACTGTAGTGGCATTCATTAACGCTTGAAAGCTTTTAGGAATGTAGTTTTCATCAAGTCTATTAGCTGGACATATTGTGTTTGTTATGCAGTTTTCAAGACTTCTGTACGTCATCATCATCGTCAATAACAACAAAAATTCAATTTCGCTCTTCAGTGCTGTCAATTTGTTATTTGATATCTGCAAAATGAATTTTTCATCGGCTGATGCTTCAGCACCTGTTGACGTGATTTATAAGGCAGTAGAAATTTTCATGTTGGTATAGGAAGGGGGACAGTATGGAAAAATCCGCTTCCTAACTTTACAGTTTTTGTTTTAATTTTACATTACCAATTGTTAATGTAAATAATTTTCACTTGTTTAGTACTTTACTGTAATATCACATAGTAGTGTGTACTATCATATCTTTACGTATTTTGCTTTGTATCGTCATGTAGAGTAGTACTTTTTTGATAAACTAAAAACTTAATTTCGTGCAATAATATTTTTACTAGTATGAAGAGTATAGTACACAGACTCTACAGACCTACATTATTTTCAGAAGCTTTCGCATTGGCACATACAAACTAGTGAATGTAGCCATAATTGGTCATCACAACTTTAAAAACAATGACTCAGCAAATTTTGCTTCAGCCTGATTTTTTTACATCTGGACCTGCCGTCCGCCACATTAGTCCGGAAGAATGAAAGTGTACTCTAGTTAATTAAACAGCAAATTAGAAATAAATAAATGTTTTATTATGTACACTATTTCCATTTTGAAATACAAAAAATTCAACATGTGCAACAAACATCTTTCAATAGAAGTAGAAATTGATAATTTAATACACTACAGTCAAAGTGTAATATAACAAACCTCAGTAGTATAACAATAAAATTTTCTACACCATTATTTTTAAATCTTATAGAATTCTATAAGAAAATCAACATCTATTCACCTCTACTCAATAAATACCAAAGTCAAAACATAAATATTACAAATTTTTTATAGTCTTGTAAACTTAATTATAGTTGTGTATAATTTTTTTATAATGGTAATACTTTTTGAAAAAAAAAATAATTACCATTCCTTAATAGTTTGTAGTTGATTCTATTGTACAATCACCTACAAGTAACAAAATTTTTGCTAGCAATTATAACAAATGTACACAAGTTAGTCACGTATCAACATGAACATAAAATTCCAAAATCTTGCGGAGAACATAACAACTCCATCTGACACGTAGGTATGTCCTTTCCATCGATACTACAAAAAAACATTTTAACAACATAAAAGATGCTCTGTTTAAACCAAAATAATATGTAGTCATTTGATATATATATATATATATATATATATATATATATATATATATATATATATATATATATTTATATATAGTTAGTAAAATTAATTAGTGAAAACAGGAAACATCTAGGTGAGTTTAGCCACTGGGAGCACAAGTGTAATTTTCTATTTCCTGATCAAGTGTAGGGACTATTTTCCACATATTATTTAGAATTTGGTGTTGTATATTGTGCAGGAAATACAATGTGTAAAGTAGTAATTTTGCTTTATAAAGTGTAATTGTTGCAAACTTCAAGTTTCACATTGGGTTTTCACTCTATTTCAATCGCAGTATTCAAATTTGGAATGTTAAACACATTTAGATGGTTTGTGAACCTCGACGTAGAGAAAATTACAACTAACCTGACATCAATGTATTGAACTTCATTGTAACAAAATACTCGGTATAATGAATTTTTGGTTTGGTCTCTTATGATTAATTATACTGAGGTTTGTTTGTAGCAGATTCTAATAAGAACCTTGCCGTTTTGATTTCCTCTCCATATATCTCTTGAGTGCTTCTTCATAAGCAGCACCGACTGTCCTCTTCTGCCAGATGTTAATCGTTGGTTTTGCTTCTCTTACAGTATTCTGGATTTCAGGCATCGTTTCAATTTTAATATTTTCTCTACCAAGTGTACTTTCTGCTTTTCTAATCTTACTATCAGTTTTCTCTTCATCAGGTCTTGGTGCACTTTCAATATTCTCTTTACCACGAGATACTGATCTTTTCCTTTTCTCTGGAGTTTTTTCTCGCTTCTTTTCCATCTCTGTCTTCTTGAATCTTTCTCTTGGCTTATCTTCAGATTCACTGCTTGAGCTGGAGGAGGAATATGACGAACTTGATGTTTTTTCACCCTCCTCCTTGGAACTTGCTGATCTTTTACGTTTTCTGTACTGACGTTTTTGCTTTTTACTATCAATTTGCTTAAAGTTTTCTTTAGTTGTTTCTTTTATTGGACTCCTTTTTTCTATAGATTCTGGCTTCTCTTCTTGCTTTATTGCAGTGTCATCTTCCATTGGAACTTGCTTTACTTCACTGTCCACAGTCTGTTTGTATAAATGCCTATAAAATCCTGATATGTCCTTTTGTTTTGTGACATCACCAATTTCTGTAAAAAATATATAACAGTTAATTTTTACTTATACTTCTGCCATGAAATTTAAATGTTGCAGAGATTGCTGTTAAGTTATTAAAAACGACCACATGTAAATTTTTTTTAAAAGGCCCATGTGGATTCGGGTAGGTTTACCTCAAGTATTATTGCATGATTATGGCCTTTTTGAGTCCTTGGTTCTGTTCCCAAGTAGGTTTGCTCCAAGCTCTAGTTGGAAACAGAGCAATAAACACAAGGTACTTCTCATTAAGGGGCTATGTCATCAGCATAGCAGAATCTTACAGTATCATTATCTTACGGATCATTTTTTTACAGTCTGATAAAACTACCCACTACAACTGTGGATTTTGGTTAGGTTTATCTTGGATTCATTTTGCCATGTAACTTGACAAATGAATTTTCACTACTATTCAGTTTAATAATAATGCTTTATTAAAAAATATCATAAAATGTGCACAGCACTTAAACTTAACAGCAACTTAAAAATAAGTTTTAATTTCAACTATGATGTCATAAAATCTTTAAATACATAATCTTCGACATTATAAGATGATTTGTTTACTATAGTAAGATGCACGAAAATAGTCTCATCAGAGTTGATGCATTGTTACCACATTTATTCAGAAACACATTTTAACCCTTCCCGGGCTACATTAAATCACGGGCTGAGACGGAATTATTCCAAGCAAAAATTCAAAACATAATGTTGTGATTTTTTGTCATCAATTTGTTCCAAATAATTCATACGTTATAAAAACCCCGTTTTCAGTGCTGAAACCGTCTTTGGCCCACAAGAAAACTGAAGTAAACGTATATATCCGTCCGAAGCAACAATCTAGAAATATGAAAACTGCTTATAATTTGGGGTATTTTTGCGGGGGGAGGACGGATATATCCATTTATGTCACTTTGTTGTTTTATTTACTACCTATCATAAAATAGCATTAAAAGTTCCTCTTAAAAACAGTAAAAAAAGAGCTAAAAATGCGAGAATTATATACATCGTGCTTCTGGTTCATCGCTTTCTTCCCCAGAATCATTTTTCATATTATAGTTATTTTAACTGCCAAATATTAAATCCTCTTCAGATGCACTTCTTATTTAGCTAGTATTTTATAACATCTTCAGCAAATTTTGGGTCATTTGGAATAATTATTTTGAAATAAAACTCATAGTACGTCATTACAAAAATGTAAACAAACAATCACTTTAAGGTCCCAGCGCAAACAGACAGTTTTGCGCTACGCATGTGTTGTTTTGGCATGAAACAACATAATCTTGCCAACTGCAAAAACTAAACTACCCGTCAAAAAGTCAATATAATGTTTATAATCGTAATATACAGGGCGTCTTTAAAGTCCATCACCTAACTTCATAATATGACTAATTGGGTCAAAATAAGCAAAAAAGTTCCTATGAAGGTATGTCCTAAAATGCATATTTACCCAGATATCCGCCATTTTTTTTCCACTTAATAATTTTTATTTCGGTGACGGATTGATCTAGGAACTTCATATTTGGCATGGATCTTTATAATACTAATGTCCATTTCCACAATAAAAATTATTTTTTTCTGATGCATATTTTCAAAATGGCGGCCATTGTAAATTTTTTAACTCAAATATCTCAAAAACGGTTAATTTTATAAAAATATTACAAGAGACAAAAAAGTTGAAAAATTAAATTATCTAAACAACAAAACCAAGTTTGTAAGGATCCGCCTACAAATAACGGATTATTGAGATTTTTCTCTTAAAATAACCTAAATTGGCATTAATCATAGTGAAAAATCAGTGTTTTTCTGTAGAAAAACCACAATAACTCCGTTATTTGTTGTCGGTTCCTTACAAACTTGGTATCACTGTTTAGATAATTTAATTTGTCTACTTTTTTGTGTCTTGTAACATTTTTATAAATTTTACCGTTTTTGAGATATTTGAGTTTAAAAATTTAAAATGGCCGCCATTTTGAAAATATGCATCGGGAAAAAATAATTTTTATTGTGGAAATGGACATTAGTATTATAAAGATCCATGCCAAATATGAAGTTCCTAGATCAATCCGTCACTGAAATAAAAATTATTCAGTGGAAAAAACAAAATGGCGGATATCTTCGTAAATATTCATTTTAGGGCATACCTTCATAGGAACTTTTTTGCTTATTTTGACCCAATTAGTCATATTATGAAGTTTGGTGATGGACTTTAAAGACACCCTGTATACAACATATGTTTTTTGTACTTTTGGACGGATATATCCGTCTTTATCCCGGAAAAGACAATTTCTAAAACGGATACATCTATTTTCAGCCCGGAATAGAAATGAACTTTAACGGATATACCCGTCAATAGCCCGGGAAGGGTTAATACTGTATTACCATATGCTAACATAACCACAAATGACTACATTTTCAAGTTATTTAGGTGGTTCTAACCAAATTGTGGGCAATGTATTGAATAATTTGTGTTCCATAAATTGAATATCTTTTTAGCAATGAATAATCAGCTGTTCTATGAATATTACCATAATAAGTTAGCTCCATGTTTTTGGAAAAGAACAAAATCATACCCCTCCACCCCACACCCATCACAGCTGTCAGCTGTTTTGGGCCATTCGTCAACTTTTGTGGTGAACCTCAAACCACCGGTCTGAATCTACCCAGGAAGGTTTTGAGGGTTACTTTATAACTGAAACATATGTTCTCTCTGTATAGCTACAATGGTATAACAAAAATGGACGATTTATTATTACAACAGCTCTCCAATGATGATCAATTATCCATAAGATTATCATTGAAATGAAAAGCGTAGCCCTGAGGGTTGATGTGAATTATTATGGGATTCTGCTCATCTACAGGACGTCTACAGGCCTTTTTAACAGTATACACGGATTTCCCTATGATACACAAAAGCTGAGAAAAAAGGAGGAAAAGAATTATGTTTCCTGTTAATATACAGTGTGATTGAAAAGTCCCGGAACGGTGAAATAAATTTTTTACCATTATAGATGAAGTAATGAAACTTGGTACACCAATAATATCCATCGACATCTACTCTTTTAAGCTATTGTGACATTTTTATCCCTTAAGGGGTACGGCCCAAAGGGAGTCAGTCAAAATTCTTAAATAGCAGCATAGGCCGAATTTGGAACAAAGCTTTGGACCATCTGTAAAGTTTTTGCTTTTTATGATAGCAAACAACATTGGCAATATGATTTCAAGATAAACAGAACTAGCTCTTGAAGTTCAGGTGAGGGGTTTTCTTCACTTATGTAAAGTCGCAAAGTTCTATTTGCTTTCGTCAACCACCGCGAGTGTGTTAAGTGTCCAGGATCTCGTACAGCCAAATCCCCTTTACATGTCAGAGATTTTATCGCAGTGGAGATATCAAGTAGGTACTGTTGGTCCTTGCTGAGATCCTTTCTGTCTACCTCCGGTATCTGACAATCTATAGACTGGAAGTTAATTACCAGCAGTTTTTGGCAGGCAACAAGTTTTTCGCCAATTGGTCCTCTCAAAGTACTAGGCCCGGTTGTTTTGCCATCTAGATGCTCAAAGAGGTGCCGGAACGGCAGCTCATTAAAGTGGAGCAGGCAAATCGCCCATTGCACGGGCGACCTTAAATATAATTCAATTCTTCGAATTATACCACTTTTCAACCCTGTATTGACGACAGTGCCATCACATCTGATTACAGTTAAACTTTCAGTAGAAATGCCTCGATCTCCCAAATACCTTATTACTGATTTAGCAATATCCTCAGAGCTTCCCGATTTAGGAGTAACGTGGCCAGCGTATATTGAGTTGGGCTCTTGTATTAGCGAGTAATGCTTTTCTTTAATTACTCTACGAAACCGCTTTGAGTGAACTTGCTCTATGAACAGAGTATCGTCTTTTCTTCCGTCAAAATAGAGACCCAACAGAGGGAGTGTAGCAGCAGCGGACTTGCTACACAGTTCGATCTTAACAGTTTGTTTCTCCCTTCTTATTCTGTTCTTATCAACAACGTGGGAGGAATCGGAATCGGTAACAACACCTAAGTCATGCAAAACACTTGATGCGATCGCCGCAGTAGCACGATCGGAAACCCCATAGCAGTCACTTAATATGGCAGTAGATTTTAATTCTACTCTCATCTGCCAACCAGGCTTTCTAGATTTAATTTCCCCATCGTTAAAGTCAGAGTCACTAATATTATCTGAATCCGTACTGTAATCGTAATCATCATCTGTACCGACTAGAATAGTGTCGGAATGTGAGCATGACGGCTTAGAAAGGTCCGGCAGATTTAAGTGATTGTCACGTACTTTCCTTTCCATAGATTTTGTAGGCTTGTTTGTTTCGTTTTGGTCAAGGCTACCTATTTTTCCTATTGTGTGTTTCCTAGTTAGGTAAAGAAATCTTAGTTCAATGAGAGGTATTTTTTTGGATCTCTCACAGGTGCAATCAATTTTTAGGTCACTATTTTTTTAATTTTATGTCACTATTTTTTTATGGCACTATTCTGGTGTTTTGTTGCAATTACAGTCAACAGTTAAAGTGCATTTACAAGCGGAAATATCAACAAGAAGTGAACACTTTTGCTTGAAATCATTGACCTTCTTTTTAAACGATTCCTTATTTTTGTCACGATTGTAGGACCTTTTAAAGTTGGAGTATTTATCATATAACACTGTGTGATTCGCTTGTCCGTCACGGTAGGGATTGACGACCTTTGATATAAGCCGATTAATTTTTTTGTGACTATTTGAGCGACTTGCTTAAAACTGACGGAAATATTATTAATTTCAAGTGCTAAATTACATCTTTCTTGAAAGCAAGATCTAAGTACTTCCTCGCCTGTAGGCAGTTTGTTATTGGGAAGGTCTTTAGGGGAACCAAAAATCGGGCAATCAAATACCTGTCTTGTAATTACAGCTTTCCTTACTCATACTCATACTCATATTTCTTTATTCATTTTCATGTACATTGTTATACAAAGAATAGTGTCAATATTTTATTTATTAATTAGTGGAGTTTATAAACACAATAACAAACTAAAATAACTGGTTAAGGAGATTACAATTTTCATCAATGCACAAATTAATATACCTATCGGAGGACCACAAATTAACAACAGAAAACAAAACTACTTTTGAAGCGAAGTGGAAAATTCCTCAATTGAATAAAAAGCCTGATTTGTTAGATATTCTTTTAAAGTCTTTTTTAGTTTGTTGAAATTACTTTCGTATTTTATATGATCTGGAATGAATTTTAAGAATTTATTTCCAATAGCCTATATGTAGGTTTCTTCTCAAAAATTTTTAGCCTGTGTGGCTGAATTATTTCTCTTTTATTCCGCATATTATAAGGATGGGTTGGTAATTTTGCATTATTCTTTGATAATTCTTTTTTAGCTATTAATATTGTATCAAAAATATATTGCCCGTATACTGTTGGTATTTTTAAGTTTTTAAACTGTTCTTTTACTGAATCATCATATTTTAACTTTAACATGACTCTAAGAGCTCTTTTTTGCTGTTTTAAAATGTTGTCCAAATTTAATTTTGTTGTTGACCCATATATACTTAAACAAAAGGAAATATGTGAGTGTATATATGGAAAATAAATGTTTTTTAGTGTTGGTAAAGTCAAATCAAATCAAATCAAATATCCTTTATTGCCATAAAAACATATTTACATGCATAGGCTTGCGTCAGAACAAATAAAAATAAAATTACAAAATATGTGAGAAACTTAAATTTAAACTAAATTAGTCTATTCTCAATAAAATCTTTAACAGAATAAAAAGACTTGTCAATAAGAAAGGCCTTGAGCTTTCTTTTAAAACAATTAAAATCATTTTCACACTGTATAATCTCAGGCAGGGCATTAAACAATGTAATGGCGGTATAAAAGGTATGGCGTTTAAAAAAAGAAGTATGATGGAGAGGAATATTTAGTTTGGTGGTATTTCTAAGGTTGTATTTGGACTGTGGAACAAGAGGCTGGAAAATGCTATGGTTCTGTTGAAAAAATATTATGGTTTGAAAAATGAAAATACTGGGAAATGTAAGAATGTTAAGATTTTGGAAATGAGGCCTACATGACTCCCTTTGACGAACGCCAGCAATGATTCTAACAGCCTTTTTTTGAAGGATGAAAACTTGTTTTGTTTTTGAAGTTTCAGAGCCCCAGATTGAAACAGCGTAAGAAAGATAAGGGAAAACCAAGGCGTAGTATGCAGATAGAAGCACAGATGAGTCCGTGAAGGTTGCAAGCCTACGGAGCACAAAAATCCCTGAACAAATCTTCCTTGAAACATTTTGAATATGGGTGGAAAAATTTAAATTTCTGTCAACAATTAGACCCAGAAATTTTACTTCTTGTTCGGAACGGACTTCAACATCATCAATGAAAATGCTGAGGTCATCACAGATCCTTGTTGCGATTGTGAAGTTTAGCAACGTAGTTTTTTCTGCATTGACAAAAAGGCCATTTTCTTGGAACCACTGGACTATTGAGTTTGACTCTAAAAAAGTTCTTATTTCCATGTCTTCTCGACAGAGATCATCGATAACAATTGAGGTGTCATCAGCAAATAAACACAAATGAGCATTACCAAGACAACTCTTCAAGTCATGAACAAACAAAATGAACAACAACGGCCCAAGAATGGAACCCTGTGGCACCCCAGCACTGACATTCTGCACATCGGAAGAGCATCGTTTGAGCGTATTTCCATCGTTGAACGGTATATCAACAACCTGCCTACGTTTTGATAAGTAAGAAGAAAACCATTGTAGCGCTACGCCTCGAACACCAATATTTTCGAGTTTTTCTAGCAATAGACAATGCGAAACCGTGTCGAATGCTTTGCGAAGATCAAAGAAAACACCTGAGGCTGATCTCCCCTTATCTAAAGCATTCACAACCCTATCTAAGAGCATGAAAATCGCATTGACAGTAGAGCCTCCCCTCACAAATCCAAACTGGTTTTCAAACAGAATGCTATGATCTATAAAAGACCAAAGTCTGATTAAAACAGCCTTCTCAAAGATTTTGGAGAAAGCAGATGCAATTGAAATGGGTCTGAAGTTATCCAGAATGTCAGCTCTCCCCTTTTTGAGCAGGGGCTTTACTATGGACAGCTTTAAGTAGTTTGGGAAAACTCCACTCTCGAAAGAATGATTGATTAGATGAACAAGTGGCTTGACAAAAAGCTGACTGCAGGTCTTAAGTAGTTTAGATGACATATTGTCACTGCCTGAAGATGTCTTAGGTTTTAAAGACCTGATTAAGTCAGTTACCTCTTCCTCAGAAACGGGTGCAAGGTAAAAAGAAGATGTCCTTGAGCTGAACCGCTGGGATGTAGGAAGACTTTTAGGTGTAGATGGCCCATTATTAGATACACTAACAAAATGGTTGTTGAAAAGATTTGCAACCAATTTTGGGTCTCCAACATCAGCACCATTATTGTCTTTGATTGCTTGGGGAATATTTGAAGACACTTTCTTACCTCTGCTCTCATTAACAATTTCCCAAACACTTTTTACTTTATTAGAAGAGTTTTGGATAATGTTGAACACTTTAGATGACTTTGCGACTCTAATGCTGGACCTATATTGCCTCTTCAGTGACAAGTAATGTTGTCTCCTTACATCTGAAGAATCAAAATCCTTTGTAAAATAATACCACTGAAGAACCATATCACGAAGTTTTATTTGATCAGCATTTAAAATCACTTTTGTATGGGGAACACGCTTACGAAGTCTAACTTTTTTCTCTGGAAATGCTTGTTCAAAATAAAAATGCAAGATAGATTCAAAGATATTCATTTTTTCGTCCATGGTGCCTGCCTCAAAAACACTGGACCATGTTTCTTTGTCGAGAAACATGGTCCAGACATGGTCCAACACATGGTCCAAACATCTTCTTTGTCGAGAAGATACTTGAAGATGCGGACATTGTCATCGGAAAATGATCGCCTAAGAACATTCTGAGGCTGCTTAAAACCACCAGGGTTTGACAGTTTGACAACTGCCACCTGCGCATGATGATCAGATAAGGCCGTAACCAGTACAGAACAACTAATCAAGTCATCAGGAAGGTCAGTATATACGTGATCAATCAAAGACTTTGAGTTCTTAAACTCTCTGGTGTACGATGCGATCTTGTTTCTCAAATCGTAAGAAGCCATCATATATAACAAGCTGTCAACTTTGTTGCCAGCAACCGATAAATCGACATTGAAATCACCCAGTACAATTGTTCTTATCTCAGGATTAATAAATCGATCGAGGCAATCTGATAAACACCTATAAAAGACCTCATGTTCCTCTATGGAAGATGAAAACGGCTGCGGTTTATAAGCTGAAACAACTAAAAATGTGTCATTGTGGAAATAAAATCTAGCAGCAGCAAGTTCACACCTACCCTCCAGACAAAATCGAGAAACATCTAACACCTCATATTTTATTGAAGATTTGCTAAAAATACAAACTCCACCCCTATTTATTGTCTTGCGACAGTAAGCTGTGACTCCATGATAGCCATGTAAAGACATTACATCAAATTCATAGTCTCTCAAATGATGTTCAGAAACACAAACAATGTCCGGGTCCTCAGAATCAATGAAAACTTGAATACTGTCCAGTTTACTCCAAAGGCCCTGCACATTGTGATGAACAACTTTAAGGCCACCTAAGTTGTTACTTGTGACGTTTCCTCTAAAAAAGAACAGCCCTGAACTTTATTGCTAGATTGAGACACAGCAGGTTGAGAAACATCCTCTCCAATTCCTTCCGTGTTAATTGTAACTTCAGAGGACACACTGGGCGTTTCATGAATAGGTTGTATGGTATTATCAAAAACCTCGGTAAATAGTTGCCCTAAAAGGAAGCTTCCTTTCATGCTCAAATGCCTTCCATCCCCAGCCAGATGATTTTTCTTCACCCAGCAGTTTGCTTCAACAAACACAACATTGAAATTGCCACACATTAACTCTAGCTGGTCGTTAAAATCAAAGAGAGCCCTATAGGATAAATCTGATCGTATCAATATACTATTAACGAAAACCTTAGCATTAGGGAAAAGGGTTTTCGTGGTGTACAAAAGGTCCGCCATGGCATGGAGAGCCTCACGCTTCCCATGACCACCATTGTAGCCCGCTCTTCCCTTGTACCATTTTTTCAGATTGTTAGTTCCTACATGAAAATATATCACTGAAAAGCTACTCTTAGTGTACGTCAACAATTTTGTTTTGATATCCTGAATTTTAGCTCCAGGACATAGTAACACAGTAGCTCCTCTGTTTGAAACTATTTCACTTGCAAATCTAATAATAGAGTCACCAATTAGTAAAACATTCTCACTATACCTAGAAATACTACATACATCATTTACAGTACCCTCAGAGTGTACAGTGGCATTTAAAGCAACACTATGATTAGCCTCATTAGACAATAAATCCTCAGTCTGAGGCCTACTGGCATTGGATACATGATTTAGCACAGTCCCAGACTGAGTTTTGGTGTGTTTATGTGAAACTTTACTTTTTAGGTCAATAGTGCAAGTTGTTTTAGTGTCTTGGGGTTTTTGTTTCCATAAGCCTGACACATTTCTTACATAAGATACGGGTTCAACATTGTCAGATTGCTTATGGCTTAAGCTAGCAAACCTATTACTACATTCTAGTGCAGGTGAGAGTTTCACAATCTGTTTTGTTTTCTCGATTTTTGATTTTGCATGTTTAGATTTAACTAGCTTCCACTGATTACCAGAGGATTTCTTAATTGTGATAGGACTAACATTACAAACAACATCCGAATCTTTACTGAACACAACATCAGGTTTTTGTGGCTGATCGGTCACATGTACAGCAACATTAGTGTGAGCGACATTTTGGTGTTGCGGCTTTGATGCAAGAGAAAACCATTCAACAAATGATTCATTGACATTTGGTATGCAATAAAAATTAAGAATGAACTTAGCATGCATCAAAACATTCAAGCCACATTCAAAATTATTTTGCTGCTCAACACAGTCAACATTAATGCAATTTTCCGCAAGAATACCCAGATTAATTGCTACATTAAGTGCGGCAACATTATTAAAACCAGATAAAGTGTCAAGGTGAAATGCATGCATCAAACTTTTGTTTATAAACAAAAGAGACCAATGAGAGCCAGAACCTCCATTAGTGACATTAGTGCTATTGTTTAAACAAACAAAAATAAATTTACTGGTTTGATACAAGGGTAACTGTACATAGTTGTCAATGGTTTCTCGGTCTCCCATTTTAATGAGATGTGAAACAGAGGGGCCAATAAACAAGTAATCATCTGAATTCCCTACGCTACTTTGCATTGTCTCAAAATAATCAATTATTGTATCATCTTCCACCCACTTATCTTTTACCATTTTATTTAGCTTTTTATTTTCTTCGTTAGCTACGTTATACTTGATATTAGCACTTCTTAGAGCTGCAGAATGTATTTTACATTCATCTTCTACATGCTTAAATCTACTGTACAAATCATTTATCTTAGCAACTAGAGAGTCCTTTTCAGCAACAGTTGAGCTCACGAGACGGTCTCGCTGCTTAAGCTCTTCCTCCAGGGTGCCGATCCGCGTCTTCAGTGCCAGGACCTCCCCCGCCGTCTCGTCTTGTAGCTTAAACGAGTTGTCCAGCTCCTCCTGCCGACGCTCCTTCTCATAGCTAAGCTTAGCCGATAGTGTCTCTACCTCTACCAATGTTGATTCTAGGTCCACGGCCTTTTTATCACAATCCGACTTGATGTTGTCAATACTATCGACAAGTTTGGAAACATGATGAAGCACATTTTCAAAACACACATCGGGGTAGTTCACACTAAGAATGTTAATTTCATTAGCGATAGCAAGAAGAGTACTTTCATTGGATTCACTACCAATATCTTCTGTTTCAAACACAGTTTCACGCATTTTCAAAGATGCAGTTAAATTTTTAAAGTTTTTTTCAAAATAATTAAAACAAAATTAATTTACTTTAAACCAAACCAAGTTCCCTGAAGAGAGTCGGATAGTACACTGCAGTGCACGTGTGTTGTTGGTTTGCGTCAAGAAAAATGAAGGCGAGACTAGAAGTAGAATAGCGGGCGCAACTATAGGCCCGAGCAAAAAGAGTAGTGTAGGAGAGAGGATTCGAACCCCCGCCAGGTCAGATGTTGCCAGCAGGTCAATCACAGCCGCAAGCCGTAGCCACTGCGCCACGAGTGGTTGAGGGAAGGTGTTCAGTAGGTAAATAATGAAGTTCTAGTATCTCGATGTTCATGTGAGCATGTGCACGTGTTTTGTTGGGCTTGTTAGTTGCCTTACAGGTTATGTTATTGAGTGCACATATAACTACTCACATTTTTTACACAATTTGACAAAGTGGATTTCTAAGAACTAGTCCAATTGAAAACACTGATCCAGGATACCAAGTCAACCACTCAACGAAATAAAGTTGAAATTATTTTCACGTAAATTTCAAAATAAATGCGGAACAAAACGACAGTCTGTCGGCTCACCAGCGCGATGCGCGCGCAACTCAGTATATTACTGCGCGCAAGTGCAGTAAAACCTCATTTTGTATATTGCATATATGCCAGAGTTAATTTTGAGCAAGACTTTATGCACGTGTTCATCCCAATTCAGGTGTTGATCAAGTGTTATGCCTAAAAAGTTTGTACTATTTGTTTTTTCTATGGGTTGCTCATTATAAGTTATTATTTTTTCCTTTACATTTTTATTCTGTCTAGTTTTAAAATTAATAAATTTAGTTTTTTTGTGTTTAAAAGTAGGTTAAGATTTTTTAAATAATTACCTATATTTTCAAGTTCAACAAAAGCTTGAATTTCAGTCTCATCTGATGAATTTGATGATATAATTAAGTTGGAATCGTCGGCATAAAGACAAATTTGATTGTCCAGCTTATTTACTAGTGCAAAATTTATCCCTAAGGTAGCACAAAAAAAGCAAAGGCCCCAGTATAGAGCCCTGAGGTACTCCAAATCTAATTAACTTGTGATCTGAGATTGATCTGGTTATTTTATTTTCAGCGGATAAATGAGTAACCTCGACATATTGAAACCTAATAGTAATATATGAATGAAACCAGTTTAGAGCATTCCTGGACATACCAAGATTAGCCAATTTTTGTAACAGTATTTCATGTTTGACACTATCAAATGCCTTTGATAGGTCCATAAATATTCCAGTGGTTTCTTTTCCTTTATCCACAGAATCAATTACTGATTCAATAAAAGACAAGGTTGCACTTAAAACTGATTTTTTTTGTCTAAACCCATGCTGGTTTTCATCCAAAAGATTAAATTTTTTAAATAATGTGTAGGCCTAAGTTGTATATGAACTGCTTTTTCATACACTTTACTAATTGATGGAAGAATTGATATTGGTCTGTAATTTTCAATTTTTGTTGTTTCTTCTTTTTTATATAATGGTATTACTTTGGCAAGTTTTAGTTTGTCTGGAAAAATACCAGTAACAAATGAGGAATTTATAAGGTGGCATAAAATTTTACTTATGTGTTCCTTTACTGCCTTAACTAAGGAAGTTGGCACTTCATCAAATCCAGCAGACTTTTTATTCTTTAGTGATTCTATTATTTTTTCCACTTCTCTTTCTTCCATCGGTCTTAAACTAAATTTAGGATATAATAAGTTAGTCTCAAAATTATCATTTACTGTGGAAGTTAGATCACCCTCACAACCGCAACTGAGGTCTTTAACAACATTGGAGAAATATTCATTAAACATATTGGAAATACATTTTGGATTTGTTATAGCTTGTGTTCCTTCTTTCAACGTAATATTAGGGTCAATCCATGTCAGGTCATCCAGGCCATGACACCCACCGATTTGGATTTTGATGAAAATTAGTATAGTTAATCCTACCATAGAGATAAGAAAAAATACCAAATTTCAGTGCTCTATCTCTACTCGTTTTTTTTCTACAGCTGTTTGAAATTTGAATAAAACGGGCGTTTTTACAATTCCGAAGTTGCCGCGGTAACACACATAGCTAATGAAAATAATTTGTAACTCTTTTATTTTCCAACCAAATTAAATGAAAATTTCAGGTATTGTTAATGAAACTGTGCAGATTTCAGAAAAAAATAGTTTACAATACTACATACTTCTCAATTTTTAGAAAAATTGTTAATCACAGATATTAAGAGATTTACGAGACAAAAACATTGATTCACTAAAACTAAAATATTTTCAAAAGGCATAACTTAAATCAAGCTAAATTATTTTTTCTAGCAAACCTAATGATATGTGCTATCTAATGATACAATAAAACTCATGGCTTTTTACCTCCTTTATACAAAAAAGTTTTTTTAAATAAGTTATTTGTTTTTTTTTTTTTTGCTACGCTTTGATCCTTTTGATATTAATAAAATTTTCACCCAACTCTTATATATTTTTTATTAAGTTTTGTACATTTATATCTCTAAATAGTAAACTTAACAAGCTATAGTAGTGATTAAGATTTGATTAGTTGTAAAAGTATTTTATTTTTTACTTACTTTATAGTAATTTTTTATGTATTCACACTTTTCACTCCTCGTTGAAAAATAGGTTCCAAATAAGATAGTACCATCATTAAACATTTGGCTTAGGCTTAGACCACTTTATTAATCTAGAGCCTATATAAATTATTGAAATATTTAAATATTCATTTTTAAGTAGTACATAACAGACAAACATATGAGACAATGTTAAATTTCTCGCAAACTATTCTTCTTTCGTTTTTGTACGTATTTATTTACATAATATATGTCTCAAGTCATCAATACATTATTTTACATTTTTACTCTTTTTTGCTTCCATTTATTATTTTATTATTATTATAGGTAGGCCTATAATATTATGCCAAAAGGAAAAATATTTAACAGTAAATTTTTCTTTTTGAAGTTCAATATTGTTACACAAAATTCCTTCCCGACTGGATTTGTTGGTGTACACTTTTGATGTCTTTATTTGAAAAATAGTACATTCTTCCAGAACCCTTAGTAGTGGGGGGAGTCACGTTGAAAATTATGTTATGTATAGGGAGCAAATGTCATTTTTTGGGGGCCAGTAAAAAGATGATGCAGGTCCATATGGGTGTAAAAACTTGATTTGTACGTCACTTTCCTCTTCATGCTTGGATACAACAAGTCAAAAAAACCAGTGGTCTTCATATGTACAAGCTACATAATTATTTGTACAAATTTCTGCCATACTCATTGCTCGAGTTTCATCACCAGAAAACTTGAAAATCAAACTCCATTTATCATCAATACTTACTCTCTTTGTACCAATTTTGGTTTCAGCCAAAGGGATAAAATGGTGGAAACTTCTGGTGCCAGGAACGGTTTTTGCCATTAAAAATCTGGTTTCCAAACTTTTACGAATTTCTGACATTTTCTCTTTTTTACCACAAAGAACAATATATTTTCAATACGTGTTTTGCAAAATTCGAATACTTTCTCGGCAGAATTGATGATGTTGCCAGATCCTCGCTGGAGACTCTCTTTTGTGACAATACGTTTTACGGTACCACCAATACCATCACAAGGAGATTTCCCGTGTCTGGTGGCAAAAAATGACCAGGATGCTTCTATTTTGAAGTCACTATGGTGATGACATAAATTTAGGAAATTCTTACAATTCTTGTATTGTCCTGCTCATCCGTCACTAAAATAATAGACATGTGGAACTGTTGGTATCCTTTCCCTAATAATGTTAGTTAAGATGTCTTGACTCTTGTAAACAAAACCTACATCATGTTCAACATCGTCTGATAAAATACATAAATTAGTAACAGTTAGATCTTTTTGAGTAATGTCTTCATCACGAGTATAAATGACAATGGGATGCAATGAGCAACTTTCTTGAGTCCAGTAATAACTTTGAATCTCATCTTGAATTACATAAGTGTAGTTTTCACTGAGATCGAGTAATACAATGGCTTCACTTGATTTGAGATTGGATTTTTAATTCTTCAAATAGTTAGACTGAGATCTAGCTATAAAAGAATGAGGGAGGAGATTTTCAAGGCTACTCGAAACAAGATTTATATATTCTTCTACTGTTACAGTTTTTTGAATTTGTTGGGTACGGTCTGAAGTGAGCCATGTACTGTAGGTAACCTCGTCGTCAGGGTCCCATTCTTCAAATTTGTTTTTAAGAAACATTTTTAATTTTTCGTTGGAGTTGCAACTGGTGCAAAAACGCAACATACAATCTCTGTTGTCTTTTGAACATACTAAATATTCTATTAAATCATGATATGTCTCTTCAATTGAGCATGGGCCTTTCATTAGACATGTTTAGACTTTTTCAGATAAGTCAATGCTATCTCAAATAGTTTTGTTTGTTTTATTTCCTTCATCAATCAATACAATTTTCAGAATACTATGTACCAACTATTATATTTTCAGAAGAAAATATTTAAACTTTAAAATGTTAAAAACTTATCCCATAGTCTTATGAAGTGAGTTACTTATATTACCTCCGCAATGTAAACAATATTTCAAACAATGAGTTGGATTAATATTATATATTTTAAATAAGATTTCAATATTGTTAACAGTTGCTGTATTTAAGAAACAAATTGCATTTAATTTGAAAAGAATTACTTAAAGATTTTATTCATTGGAAAGATATCCTAGCGTTACAAAAAAAGTTAATACGTACCCATTAAATTATTTTTTCTGTATAGAGCAGGCAAAAAGCCATAAGTTTTATTGTATCATTAGATAGAACATATCATTAGGATCGCTAGAAAAAATAATTTAGCTTGATTAAAGTTATGCCTTTCAAAAATATTTTCGCTTTAGTGAAACAATATTTTTGTCTGGTAAATTTCTTATAATCTGTGTTTAACAATTTTTCTAAAAAATTGAGGAGTATGTATTATTGTTAACTATTTTTTTTCTGAAATCTGCATTGTTTTATTAACATCACCTGAAATTTTCATTTAATTTAGTTGAAAAATAAAAATGTTATAAATTTTTTTCGTTCGCCATGCGTGTTACCGTGGCAACTTCAGAATTGTAAAAACGCCTGATTTATTCAAATTTCAAACACCTGTAGAAAAAAAATAAGTAGAGATAGAGCACTGAAATTTGGTATTTTTTCTTATCTCTATGGTAGAATTAACCATACCAAGTTTCATCAAAATCTAAATCGGTGGGTGTCAAACCTTATTTTTATTGGATGATTTGACACGGAATGACCCATTATTAATTACTTTTCTTTTGTTTCCAACTTCAGCATTTATTATGTCCCAGACAGTTTTTTGAATATTTAAAGATTTGTTAATTTTAGTAACAAAATAACTTGTTTTAGCCTGATTTAATGTAAATTTATAATAATTTTTTTCTTTTATTAATGGTAGTTTTAGTGATACATCTTTATTTTTCCTATACTGTTTTTCTAAATTTATAATATTCCTTTGTTGGGTCTTTAACTCGTCAGTTAGCCAATGATGTTTTCTGTTATTTTCAGTTATCAATGTTTTTGGAAATGCTAAATTGAAATAATAATGAAATATACTGTGAAAATTGTCATACTTATTTTCTACGGTTGCCATATATACATCTGTCCAGGATTCCTTTGACAATAATTTTGAAAAATAACTTATATTGTCAGGAGAAAATTAACGCGATTCTTTTTTTATCGGATTTAGTTTTTTCTTTCTGAAACCTTCAATTTTTATCATTAACAACTGACCATCGTGATCCGATAAACAGGTTATAATTTCTTCTACTTTTAATGAGCCTATATCTAAATTCTTTATGAGGAAATTATCTATTGCTGTTTCTGATTTGTCGGTGACCCTGGTAGGAAAATTAACTAAATATTTCATCTTATTACTTTTTAACGATTCTATGAAAGACTTATATTTACTGTCGTATTTAAGAACATCAATATTAAGGTCCCCGGCAACTAAAATTTTTTCATTAGTTTTGCTAAAATGACCTATCAGAATGCTTAACCTGTCTAAGAACACATTTACATCTGAGCTGGGTGATCTATACATTCCAATAACCAAAAGTTTAAAAACTCCAATAACAAAACTACATATACAAAATTCAAACTGTTTTTCCTCAATTAGTGCATCACTCAAAGACTTTGGTAAAGCCACCCGCTTAACCTCAAAACCCACCTCTGACAGAATCATGACACCTCCTTTAGGTGCATGTTTTCTAGAAAAATAATTTTGCAATCTATAATTATGTATTTTGAGTCGGCTCAATTCCTCTTCCCTCAAATCATGTTCTGTTAAAACCACGATTTGTGGTGTTATTTCATCTAAAATAGCTTCTAATGAATTTATTCTTGACTCTAGATGTTGAATATTTTGATGAAATATTGTAACTGTGTTATTGAAAATTTTTAAGTGATTGGTGGGGTTGTTTGGGTTGATGAGTTTAAAGATAAAGCAGGTGACCCTAGCATGTCTGGACTATCATCCACCGAGGGATTCATTTCACGTGTAACACTTTCACTTTTACTCTGCTTTAACGCCTCACAATAAGTGAGGTCGCCAGGCACAACTTCACACACTTCTTCAAATGATGCAGACAAAATTTCACATTGTTCAGGAGTGGAGGTCTCAATCCTTTGCCCGGTTCTCTCATTTTCAGGTGAAGTGCAGGTCTCAGATGTGATTGCTGCTGAATTTTTTATACTACTTGGTACGGATTCAGATTCTTCATGAACGGGATCTTTGGTGTCTAAAAGATGATTCAGCCTCTTGATGAAGTTTAAATGGGACAAACCATTTCTAAAAATCTATGTGACTGTTGGTAGTACGATACTATTGTAATTTTTGCTGATGTGTTTTGTTGGAAGAGTTTCAAATTTTTTACGAAGTGGGTGAGTTGTACCTTATCACGAACACATCCAATCGGTGAGCAAATTAGGTGGTTTAACTTTCTCTTCTTAAAATCTTGAGTCAAGTCATCAAACGCAGTGTCATAATCTTCTCTACATGGCTTCCCAAAATATTTATCTTTGGTTATGAGGCTGTAGACAGAAGCACCCTTCAAGCTGGTTTTGAAGAGCAAGATTTTTTGTGAGACATTGAGATGTTGTTGGTCTTCCAAAGTTCCGCCTGAACACTACAGCCACTCCAGCAGACATGTGGCGGGTATCTTCAAAGTCAGCAGAAATGCTGTGTGCAAAACCTACTGATTTATCCTTACGGTGCTGTTGTATCATTGCTGACATGTGTGTGTCTACAACCTGGATAGGACAGTTCGATGACTTTGTTTTGAAACTAGTTTCTTGACGTAAACTCTTATGCCTGGAGATTCTTTTCAAAGTGTTTGTTATAAGATGAACTAACTTATTTTTCCCTCTGTTGTTAATATGTAGGCCTTGCTTCGTAAAATGGTATCTACTGAGGATTGACAAATCAATCAGATGCACATTGTTCAGTCTTAATACTAATTCCGATATATAATTATTTACAAGAATGACTTCATCGTGAATTTTACTGTCTTGTCCTAGGTCGTGTCTCGCAGGTATAGTAGTGATAATAACTTGTTTGTTTTTACTAAGCTGAACAAGTTTCTCTTCTAGTGTTGAATAGATTGGGGATAGGTCTTTTCGCAATGTGTCGTTTGTCCCTCCAATTAGGATTACAACATCGTCCCTTGACTGTAATGCTGTATCTGCAACCTGCAGATAACATGCATTTGGCATCACTGATCCAACCGCTAAGATTTCCCTGTAATTTTTGTTTTCTATTTTTGGGCCAACCGTTCTTCCTTGGCTATCTGCATATACAGACAATTTTAATTTTTCCACAAAATCTTCATTAAAAGACTACTGCTGCCTTGAGGGTTTCCTTAAGCGGTCTCTGTTAGGGTTAAGCTTCAATTCATTATGATTTTTAGTAGGTTGATTGGGTAAGTCTTCACTCAAAACATCAAATCTATTGGAGGTGGATATCAATGTGGGTGTGACATTTTTCAATGTGTTTTTGCCAACTTTTGTAGTTTTATACTTGACACTTTTGAATTCGGGATCACATTCATTTCTTATTTGCGTCGCTTTATTTTCCACACAAACTGTAGTTTTCAAGATCGTTGGTGCGAGATTTTGTTTTGGTTTCATCCTTTCAAAACACAAAGAAAAAAGCAAGTTGACTCAGCCATGATCTAATCACTGCCTTGATCAAACAATAACAGTCAACAAACAGCTACACCACATCACAAAACGTTAACTTACACTTTTACAGCAAACGGAAATAGAGCAAACAAATAACACGTCTAGCAACTACTTCTGACACCTCAAAACTGACCCTCCAGTCACGGCAGGTGGCGTGATTCATGGAAGCTGGTAGAGAGGGAAGGCTAGTGAGGGAGGGGCCGGGGACGCATAGCGGGAATGATGATTCACCCACCAATCAAAGTACGCTTGGTTGCTGCTCTGCTCTCTCTGGCACGTAGTTTTATTAATCTGTTACGCAACTGGGAAGTAATGACTGAACTTGGCAGTATTTGACAATTAACTAATAATTGTGAATTGTACTTTTTTATAATAATAGACTGCTGATTTAAGTTGAAAGGTTCTATAGTCGTTGTTATTTATAATCCCTATTATGTCACTCAGTCATAACTAAAAATAATTCTGCTTGTACAATTAGGCTTAAACCAGAAGTGGTTTAAAAAGAAAAAATATCGTAACTGGAACGATTTAAAACTAATAAAACATAAAAAAAAAATTCGTAAAAACTGCAAATTTTCAATATTTTGGCATATTTTGGAGGTATGCAGGACCGGAAGATATCCAGTAATCATAAACAAATTAAAACACAATGTTCTTAGGATCCATAACGATCCTCTCAACGAATAAATAACTATTACGTTAAAAAAATACATAATTTTTTTCACAAAATTAGAGAAAATTAAGTTTTTTTTTTAAATAATCAAACTTTAAGGCTAATGCAGGACCGGAAGATATTAACCGATTTTTTAAATTTTATTTTTATTTTGTTTATAATTCGCAAATTTTCCGCAGTATTAAAACTTAAAAAAAAATTAAAAAATTTTTCGGTCCACCCTAATGGACACATATATATATCGCCATGAAATGTGGTTTGAAGGTGTAAGTATGTCT
Organism: Neoaliturus tenellus; assembly: GCA_030545055.2. NCBI lineage: Eukaryota > Metazoa > Arthropoda > Insecta > Hemiptera > Cicadellidae > Neoaliturus > Neoaliturus tenellus. The sequence goes on along the minus strand of CM061532.1, from coordinate 167,616,266 downwards.
ATTTTCATGAGTTAGCGAACCAGCATTGTCGGGTTATGGGAACGGGGTTTTATGGGGTTTCAAAGGGGTCAAAAATAGGTTTTTAGCATTTTGGGATCTCAATTTTCAAAATTCATCAAATTTAACTGAAACCATTTAAAAGAGCTTAAAAAACAAACAGTTTGTTATTTTGAATTTTTATCTTAGCGTAACTGGTTACGGTGAAAATCCAAAAATGTGTTTTCCATGTTATTCTAATGGGAAATCAAAAAAACCCTATATCTTGCTTATTTATTGCCATAACTTAATCAAATTTGGTATGTACATTATCTGGATAGGGCTTAACTTATAATTGCTTACAAAACCCATATGGCGGCAAACCTATATACTCACCCCCATCGGGTTTATGGGAAAATAAAAAGTTGCCAGAGCTTGATACATTTTTTGTGTTTACATTCACCAATTATTGATTAAGTTAGATGTTCTAACAACACCCCATGGCAGCAAACATACATACTCGATCCTATGGTTTTTATGGAAA
>CM061532.1:167190089-167615646 GCA_030545055.2 Neoaliturus tenellus | reverse complement strand
GAATTAGGAAGCTGTTCAGGGGTAAAGAAAATTGACTGTTTGGATAAAGGGTGTTTTGTATTTGAGGTTTTGCTCTATCTTTTACCGTTTTCACACTAAATCACTTTAATGTTTGAAATTCGTTTTGTTACGCTAAATCACTTTAATTTGCAAGTTCTTTTTCAATTACGAATGTAACACGAATTATTTAAGCATTCTCCGAAGTTAAAAACCCCACAATCATATACTTAGGGGCCGTCCATAAATTACGTCATCTGAAAATAGGGAGAATTGAAAATAGGGGGGTCCAGATTGAAAATGACGATAGGGTGATGTGATAGGGGGGGGTCGTCTTTGATATGACGTCATTTAAAAATTTATATTTTACATCAAATTTTGACAGTGAAACAATTATAAATTCGTACACAATTCAACTATTATAAAATAATTATCTAGAAAAATACATTAGACTATTTTTAGGTGTTTTTTAAGTTTATTTTAGTTAATTTTTTCATTGAGTAAGTCGTTTTGCCTTTATTTCTGAAGGTAAATTCAGATCTGAGTGGTAAATGATTTTAAGTTTATCAGGTAGCGTTCATCGTCAGAAAAAGGTAAGTAGAAAAAGTGATGCTACAGGTGGTTTACTACGCGAGGGTACTACAGTGGTTAGTAAATGAAAATATCCAAACTACAGCCAAAATGGGTTTTAAAAGTTAATTGATAGTCTTAATAAATCAATAAAGAATAAAACTTAAGTTGCTTTAACAAAAAAGTATTATTTTTACTTAAAATGGAGGTTTGTTAAAAATGACGTCATTTTTCTGAGTAGGGGGGGGGGGGGGTCAGACAAATTATGATGGTAGAATGATTTTAGGGGGGGAGGGTCCTAAAATAGCCAAAAAGCGATGACGTAATTTATGGACGGCCCCTTAGTAATATTTTATTGTATGTATTTCAGTAAAATTTGCGGTATTCTCTTTAACTTTGCTACTAACAATGTATGTTGTATTGGCAAATAAATGATATAATTTGATTTTCAGTTTACTTTATTGATAGGTCTTGACGTGTAAACCCAAAAAAAAAATTGACGATATCCTTCCAACCTTCATAGGGCATGTTCTCCCCCCAGATGTACTCAGAGTTACCATGTTATTCTTATGGTTGCAACATTTTAGTGATTAACACATAGCTGTTCTCATTTAAAGTATTGAGGTATGATTGGTACCTAATAAAAAACTATACGATATTACAAACTTGAGGCAAGTGAGCGCAACGAACGATCTGATCATAACAGCGAGTGAGCGTAGCAAACAAGCTCACATGAACTGTTCTCTTTTAAAAATTATGGGAGGATTGGTGGTAATAAATACAAATTATATTACACAATTTAGGCGAGTGAGCGCAGCGAACGAGCTGAGCCTATTGGCAGTTCTTACATGCTCAATACGGATCGCGATACTTGGATCGTGATCCTGGATCACGATACAGATTGAGAGTGTAAAGTCAAATATTGATGTATGATTTACAGGGTTTCTACAAAATTTCAATTTTTCATTTCCCTGACTTTCCCTGACTCTTTTGTCAAACTCCCCTGACCAGAGTTCCACCTCAAGGTCTCGGCATTTTAGCTTTATAGTTAAGTACGGTATGTGCGTGTAAAAACATAATATATTAGATTTGATTTTTAGGATCTTGTTTGTCTTAGATTGACATTTTGTAAATAACAGTAAAATCTATAGATGTAAATAAAATTACAAAATCCAGTTCAATTTTATCTGAACTAGGCCCATAAGCCATACATTACACCAGCAGTTCCTAACCTACGGTATTTTTAACCCCCAGCCTCCTAACCATTAGGTTTACAAAAAATAACAAGTAATGAAAATGTCTTAAAATCATTTATATAATTTAAGATTTACATACAGTACAAAATACAGGGTTAGTTTAAAAAAAATTAAGGTGGCCGCCACATTAATAAAATAGCAGATAGGAAGATAAAATTTAAAAAATTAAAATTAAGCTTACCTCAATAAACAGAACAAAAAATAAATGTTAGGTATCAATTAGTTATTTTCAATTTCTCTTAAAATACGGTATTTAATAAAGTAGCTACATTACATACAAAATGTTATTTCATAAATATATAAATTTTAAAAATTGACCTTTTGCACCCAAAGTGTGTTTAAGGTATATAAGATTGAGTAGTGTGTGTCCGTTATGTATAAATATTTTACTGTTTGCAAATGTGTTATTTTTGTGTATTTTAATCAGTTTAATTATCACTAGAGATCGCCTCCTGATCGAAATTCGATCAAAATTTCAGTTGATCTGGACTCAACAAGTTTAAAACATTTTATAATTTAAACATCTGTTCTTCATGTTTTTCTAGCAGTTATTTTTACAACAGCTGTCTAATGATTCAATCAATTCTCCTTCCTCCATAAGATTAACATTGAAACTTTGAAAGCCTGTGGGGCGTAGCACTGGTGTCCGATGTGAATTAGAATGTGATTCTGCTCATCTACAGGACTATACCTTTCTAACGGTATGCTCGGATTTCTCCTACGATGTACATGAGCTGAGAAAAAAGGAGGAAATGAAACATGCTTGCGTATTAATATATAGATGAGGCAAAACAATTAAAATTATCTCTATAAAAGTGAAAAAAACACGTTCTGCAGCTTATAGAGTGCCCACCTAACAAATCCATTTATAAGTACATGCCAGGACATAGCAGGTAAGAGTAATTAATAATGTTGGTGAAAATAAAAAAGTAATCATTAGCATTTTGATGTTGATACCAACTACCATTACTGTAATGCATTTCAACAATGCTCAACATGTTTTCTTTCAAGCAACACTACAGCCGCACAGGCTTGCGCATATGTCGGCTGATTCCATGGTGGATTTTAAATTAAGATTTGTTAAGTTATATGTTTATTAAGTTTTTGTTAAACCGCTTAATCAAATCACACCACAATTAATATTTAAAATATGCAGTTTAGAGTTAAGAATTGCATATAATATTTAATATAACCTTGTAGTTCACTTATTTATTCGTGGGATCGATTAATCATAAAGTAAGCTTTATGACCAAGTTCCCTGACTTTCCTTGACCATCAGGTTGTTTCCCTGACTTTTCCTGACCAAATTTTAATTCTCTGACTTTCCCTGACCTTCCCTAACTTCCCCTGACCTTAGAAACCCTGGATTAATGGATCACACATCAATATTTGACTTTATACGCTCAATCTGTATCGAATCCAGGATCACAATCCAAATATCCCGATCCGTATTGACCGTGTAAGGTCCGCCAATGGCGAGTGAACGTAGCAAACGAGCTCACCTGAACTGTTTTCATTTAATGTATTGAGGGAAGATTGGTAGTAAAAAAAGGATATTACCAACTTCAGGCATATGAGTGTAGCGAACAAGCTAAACCTGACCGTAAATAAGCGCAGCGACCGAGCTCACCTAAAGGGTAGTTAGGTTATAGTTCTCGGGTTTGCATTGCAATTTGAATAGACCTACCGTTGTGAAGCATGGGTAAGCCAGCTAGTCAGTCATATTATTCAAGTTTTTCACTATGCAAGATATTCATGGTCCCGTTTAGCTTGGATAATTGGATAATTCTTCTACTGCAGAGTTTCTCAAGGTGGTACAGAGCATTTCATGTGTTACTCAAGAGACAATACAAGAAATGAAAAATTAAATAAGTGTTTCTGACGTCTGAGCTGATGGCTGTTTTAGTTAGCTCAATTTTGCATTTCCATTTAGTTAAGAGACTCCAACAAGTAGTAGCACCTTGGTCTAGCTAAAATAATTTGTACCAACTAAGCAAATTAAATTAATTTTAAGACTACTTCTTTCTGAGCACATTTATTAATGAATAATGATTTTATGTCCAGTACTCATCTAAATTTGAATTACACCTTGTAGGGTAGGGTGGTCTGTCAAAAAATGTAAAAAGCTTCAGTTGGTAGGTGGGAAAAAAAGATTGAGAAACACTGTTCTACTGTATAAAGAATAGTAAAACTAACACACCTTGCAAACATTAGCATTCCATTTAAAACATATCATCACAAACACAAACAAATGGCGAGACACTTCTTGGAGTTTCTTCTTATCAGTAAAATATCATAAGTGTAAATTATCAACAAACTACAGACATAAATGTGGTAATGCCTTATCAAAATGGCTCACATTAATTTGTCAGAGTTATTACCCGCTGATGTTGACTATGAAACAATTGGTTTTTAACATAAACAATTGGTTGATTCTTTATTCAAGTGTGAATTGCACAAGATTCACGAATAACAAGCATCACCTATGAGAAAATTTAACCCAAAATTATTGTGCAATCTTGTTTTTTTAGTCAGGCACACAGTACAAAATAATTATTAATTTAATTTTAAATATTTTATATTATAAATCTTACATACAATTAAAACCTAAAAATAAATTCTGGGAAGGAGTCAAAAGACTTAGATTTTGGATTGTCATCAAATAATTGCATAGTTGTGTGAAGCAAAAAGAATTTGTGTTAATAATGAATAAATAAAAAGAAAATCATTCAAAAATACAAATACAATCAAAATCTAACTGTCTTGACAGAGGTTTTAATCCCTTTTTAAGTACTGTACGGCACCATAACTAATGATTTTTATTTAAGTATGATTCAATATAGTACGAAAGCTGTTCAGGGGGTAATATTTATTTATTTACTAGCTGTTACCCGTCACAACTTCGCCCGTGATTGAATTTATTCTATAGGCAATAAAATCTTTTTAAAGAGCAACAAAATCTTCCTTAAGAATGACATTGACATAATGAAGTAGTGTCAGTGGAGTTGAGAAGGAATTTTGCAAAACCTTTTCTTAATGAAAGAGAACCTATAAGCAAATAGGAACGACCATTTCGAATTTCAACCCTTTAGGCCCTACAGTCATTTCGAAGTCATGTGGGGCGGAGCCCTAAAGAACATCAAAAACAATGTTTGCAAAACTGTTTCTTAGTGAACACCTATTATTAAAACGGAGCGTAAACGTTAAATTTCAATCCCGTGGGATCTACGATAATTTTGAGGATTTTTGGGGAGGAGCCGTAGAGAAAATTTGCAAAATCATATCTTATTGAACAAAAACACCTATGAGCAAAGAGAAACGTCCATGTCAAATTTCAACCCCGGAGGCCCTAAAGTAATTTTGAAGTCCTGTGGGGCGGAGCCCTAAAGTGCTTCATAAACTATATTGGCAAAACAATTTTTAGTGAGTAATTATGTGCAAAGAGAATCGTCCATGACAAATTTCAACACGTAGGCTGTACAACAATTGTAAGCTTCTGTGGTAATTCTGTGTTCTAAAGAGACACTTCAACTTTTATGTAGGTAGTTAGGTTTGTTTGGAGCCCTAAAGAAGATGTACAAAACACTTCTTTTAATGAGCACCTATGAGCAAAGAGATCACTTCAAATTTTAACCCCAATTTGGCCAATAAATTGGGAAACTTTCCTAAACAACAGACAACTGACGACTCTGAGAAGTGTGGTATATACAAGGTAGCTTTTCAGTGACTGCCCCAAGTTTTACATTCGCCAAACGTGACGGACTTTTCGCACCAGGTTTAAAGAACACCTACCAAGAAATAGCGTCATACAAAGATCAAACTTTGCAGAGCATTTTAGTTGATAAAAAACACAACTATACAAAATTAGAAGAAAATCTAGAAATCCTACATAAATGCAATAGCAAGAATAAAATTACAGCCCTCAAAAACTTTGAAATCTACAAAGCAGTTAAACATTCAGGTGACAACGTCTTAAGAGTCATCTTCACCCCTGGGCCAGTAACCCATTGTTGCGCAGTCGACAATGTTAATCATACGGCTTTTATGCTAAAACATGGTCTTGTATTCCCCTGTTTCGGACGCCGTTTTTCAACCAATTTTCTTGAAATTTGATAAGTGTTTAGTTGAATAGTTATATTAGGTTTCTCATACCTCGGAATTTAGAAAATTTAACAAAAAATACTCTCTGTGACATCGCAAAGTAACTCGATTTTCCTTAGTTAATTTTTAAAAATTTAGTACAATTTTCAAAATTTCGAGGTGCGAGAAACCTAATATAATTATTCAACTAAACACTTACCAACTTTCAAGAAAATCGGTTGAAAAACGGCGTCCGAAACAGGGGAATGCAAAACCATGTTTTAGCATAAAAGCCGTATGATTAACATTGCCGATTGCGCAACAATGGGCTACTGGCCAAGGGGTGAAGATGACTCTTAAACGATAAAATCAATAGTCAGGTGAATACTCTCTTTGATACCATTATCAGACTGCATAAGAGACAAACAGCTGACCCCATGACGTAACGTCAGTCACGTGACCAGTGATGATTCACCACACCTCCAGTCACAGCCGGCCCGACAAAATGCGTGCACGCACCGTGAGTTTGTGTTTCCTCATTACCGAGATTTTTAATGTTAAATGTGTATTTATTTATTTGTGTTTGTGTGTTGTATCAATTTTAAATGTTTGACGACCCTTTTTGGAGATAACATGAGGATGTGGCTGTCGCCACAAAACATGTAGTTTCAATCCGACAACAAGGATATTGAAAAGGTAAATATTTATTTGTAATAATTCCGTATTTAGAAAGCTTACATCTAATACTTCAGTTTTAAAATTATTCCAAACAAGTACAGCAACACCCCCTTGTCCTAACTGTTGGATTATCTCCAACGTGTGAACTATATCCAATAATAATGGGAATTATTTTTAAGTAAGACAATGAAATTATACATACTTGTTTCTTTTCTTCTTTTTTTGGTACAACATTGCTTTTTTCTTTAATGTCATCATAAACCTCATCATACTGAAAGATACTTGGGTCTTGACTGAGGGCTTTCTTAATCTGAATTTTTGTCTGTCTTTTTTCTACAGATTTTGCTGCTTCCCGCTGAAAAATCAAATAACAAATTAGTCTACTGGTAAAATACTAATTTTTTTACTTAGTTATCACAAACACGTTTTAGAAAAATGTTCATTTTAAACTAATCTATGATCAGTTGATTTTTTACTACTGCAACTAAAATATCATCCAGTCCTAGCTATCAGCTTTCCAATTAAAAATTGCTGGAGCATTTCAGAAATTTTTTTATTTAGAGACCATATTCTTAGAGAACAGAGTAAAGGTCAAGTGTTTGAGTTACAATAGATATGGGTTCCAGTCCTCCACTGTGGAAACTCTTTTATGGTGTAGAAGGGTCGTTGTACGAACCAGGATTTTAGTGCTGGGATGAGTTCTTTCTAGTAGCCTTCTGAAGTGGTCGGGCTGGGCAGTGTGTTGAAGAATAAAGCTCCTCTGTAAGATGGTTTTTTTTTCTCAATTAGCCTCAGTTGGTGCTAATCAAGTAGTTTCTCCTGTGTCTGTTGTGATAGAAGTGTCCGTCTAATGTTCTTGTTTGGCCTGTCTTGATTGCGTTTAGGATTGTTTCCTGAATGTGGAGTCCTATGAGGGTCAGGATTCCTAGTTCCTTGAAAGCTGCTCGATTTGTTGTTATACCTGAATAGTCAAATTTTCCTGAGGGAATATTGAGAATTATCTGGGCCTACTGTTATTAGAGCTAAACTTTATTAACTGTGTTTTAATCCTCATTCATGACCAGCCCATTTGCATGGAACCAGTTATCTAGAGCTTTTACCTCATTATTAAGTGTGTCAGTGTATGCTGCAGGGTGTCAATAATTGGCCCTATACAAAGCAACATAGTATCGTCAGCATACTGGAAAAGTTCCATGCAAAACACTTGTGGCAAGTCATTGACATACAATATAACAGACAAGGGCCCATAATTGTAGGATTTTTAATAGGAATATAGACCCTAGCAAACTGGTACTTTGTAGGTAGATTTTTCCAAACAGAGCAATAGGTTCGATAATTTTTAATATTTTTTTTCTCTGAAATCTTTTAAATAAGGCATTAATTTATGTTCTTTTTAATTAATGCCAATTTTAACTAATCTTCCAATCAGGATGCCATTATCCATGCGATCAAATGCCCTGGACATGATTAATGTAAAATGCATTAGCACTAAATGTATACAGAAGCCTAACTTCTGTTACTATGTACGCTTAATTTCTGTAGGCCTATATTCTAAGTTCCATAAATAAATTTCATAATAATCCACAAAAATAAATTCTGACAGTTTTTGCATGCACAAATTAAATTTATTTGAAAGGGGTCAGCAGGTTATGAGTACCACCTTAATGTAAATGGGCGTAAATAAAAATGTCATTTCAGTTTGATGCTATAGATCACTTACCTGATAAGCTTTCTTTATCCAGTCTCCTCCTTCCTTTCCTGAATCTCCAGAATCACTTCCTTCATCAAAAATTGATGGTCTTTGTATGATATCCTGCGCTCCTCCTTTCTTAGGCAAAATCAAGCCATACCTTTAAAAATATGGCAAATAATTTAAAACACTACGATGAGTAACACATGAAGTAGGCTAGCCTACAAATAATAGTGGGTACTTGTTTTTATGCAATTTGAACTGGGATCTTTAAAAAACACATAAATTATTGAAAGAAGACTATTTTCTGAGCATTGTGTAAAAGTTTTCTGTTTCTAAGTTTTATAGTTTTTTAGTTGTGCTTGCTTAAAGTTCGCCATGTTACCGATGATTGTGGCAAACGCATCTCCAGCCGAGGCCTCGACACCAAGCCTGCTATACGTACTCAGCCAAGTTCACAGTGCGCTGCGGCATTTAGGTTATGTTTGTTATTAATATATAAGTCAGCAATACTTTCACTAACTAAAAAAAATCACACGGTAGCCATAAGTCATAGGTAAGACTGTCTGGACAGCTACAACTGACCCAGCGTCGCGGCCTCTGGTGAGATGCGTTCGTCTTGATCATCGGTCACATGGCTGCCTTTAAACAAACACTAACAAAATAACGTAAAACTTAAAAACGTGAAATTTTTACACAGTTCTCAGTCTTGTTCAAGCTCTCTTAACCGACTCCTAAGGGACCATGGCATGATCGGATAAGGAAAAATGTCGGTTAAACCGAATAATATCAGAAATGTGTTAAAAATCAATAAAACAAGAGAAAAATATTAAAAATTGTTGCAAATCAATGAAAAGTTCCTAACACAGTCAATTAGTTAATAAAGTAAACAGAGAGTCATAGTACAACACAACTGTTAAATTACAAAATTAGCAAACACAGTTAGCAAAGTAAAAACTGCCTGCACAAAATATTGAAAGAGCAACTGATTGAATTTAACATGCCACGGAAACATATGATCAACCATGAGTCATTTTTAAATCATTATCGCAATATTGGCTCTCATAGGGGAAGTTTGAATATTCCTGGAAAATGGTCAATTAATCCGACAGACGATTGATCTGGGGTCGGTTAAAAGAGCTTCAACTGTAAACGGTCTTCTTTCAATTTATTTGTTTTTAAAAGGCCCCTTTTCAAAATAATATAAAATAGTGGCTGGCTTATGTATAACAAACAAGTACCCAATAGTGACACAATAAATTAACACAATAATATCATAAAGACAAAGTTTGAACCTAATAATAATTTTATAGCCAAGCATCGTAGAATACTAAATAGTTAATTTGTTGCCACAGTATAACACTGAGAAATTGTTTACTGTTTGAAATGTGGCCATTAACTTATGCCAAAATGAAGTTTTTGTCTTGGCTATTGTACTTCTTTCTCCAGTTTTTGTCTTGGCTATTGATTTTTCTTTATTTACAAAATTTACAATCATTCTGAAGAGTATTTTGGTTCAACTCCACGAAAATGTGATGCTGGAGTTAATAATGATTTGGGCTGGGAGTATCAACATGCCAAACCAAGTTGTTGTCTCGACTAGTTTTTATTTATTTATTTTTTTTTTTTTACTTTTTGAAAAAGTCTGTACTGCTCCTTATAAATTACGGACTTCACATGGCCAACAGACGCCTGTCCAATGGTGGGCCTTTTGAAGTTTGTGGATTCTTGACAAAAAAAGGTAGCCATTGTTGAAAGAACCGCTCAACCAGTCCGAGCTTCTTCGTCAGGCTTATATTACGGTGTTACTAAAACTGTGTTGTACAGTATGTGTAGAAAATTTCAAATACTATTAATTGATTAATCAAGCCCTTATTTACGTGAAGCTGTTTTTTATGAACACAGCTCTTCTATCAATAGCTGGCTAATTTTAACATTTGATGTTTCAAAGTAATGGCTCCAGTTTTTAGTTTTACGATAAGGTCTTGGATTTTAGAAATTTCTTTGATAAAGTTAAAATTGAGTACCGGTAGTCAAAATAGTATAATACTGTATTATTTTTACAAAACAACATCCTACAATTTCTCTGCAGTGACATATGGTGAGATGCCGAGTTAAAAAAGCTACTCATGGTTATTTTTCAAGACGGTAAGTGACACCGTTGGCTCACTCGCCAAGCAAGTAGGTGGCTGCACTCTGGTAACATTTGTTGAACCACATGGTGGAAATTTAATTTTTGGGTTATTTACATTGTAATCAGCTATAAACCGTTCAAAATAAATGTTCGGTCAAAAGACAGAATTTTATTTCCCGTCACAAGAAATATTCTCTCAATATCTTTCTGATTTGCCCGATTTTGTTCACAATCAAATGTTATTTTAATTTTGCCCTAAAATTGAAAGTAGAAAATATCGCTAATGATTGTGTTACTTCCCCTACTTGCCATTGGAAACGCCTTTTATCAAACAAATTCATCTCAAACGTCAAATTAGAATATTTGTTTATGAAAAATAAAATAAATTAGCATAAAGTAACATGTGATATTAAACAGATGTTGTAATTTTCAGTGATAGATTCTTGGCCGTGGGAGGAAAAGGAAAAAATATATAAATTGAAATGTGCGTTTCGACAGCAAACGGGGTAGCCTATAACTTTGGTTAAACTGTAGTAGCTATACAAAAATGGCCTTAACACGTTGAGTGCGGTTTATGTTTACTATTGCTCATGCCAGTGGCTAAAATATAATAATTAATTATTCACCAAGTAAACTATATGAATGCATCCAAAATGTCATCATAAGATCACCAGACCTCCATTTTGATCATTATTGTGATGTCACTTCCGGTACATCAATTGATGTAGTCCACCGGTGGCGCTGGTCGCGTGAGTCACCGAAAGGTGTTTTTGAGTGGCTAAAATAAAATAACTGATTAGACACCGAGTAAATGATACGAATGCATCCAAAATGTTATCAGAAGATCGCCAGGCTTCCATTTTGGTCATTATTGGTGGCGTCATGGCGCCACTTATGATGGCTTGTTGGCTAATTGATGTAGTCCGCCGGTGGTGCCGGTCGCATGAGTCACCACAAGGATAAAGTAGACCGCTTACTGCCACAACTGTTTATAACGACCCGCAAACTTGTTTTTGACACAACAAATACTAAAAATAATGGAATAGAGAAATAAATGAAAAAGTAAAAATGACTAAACAAGCCACCAAAAGTATGAAGTTACCACGGTCCCATCCTGAACCGAAACCCTGGAGCAGAAAACTATACACGCCAAAATGAACCCTTGTGCTGGCACAACAGGCGGCAAAGCAATAAAACGTTCCCCGGCAATGGCTGAGCTCATAATGAACTATTAAACTGGGAGTGGCGCGACTACATCAATAGATGTAGACTGCTGGGAGGGCTCGAACCGCACTACATTAATTGATGTAGCCCGCACTCAACGTGTTAAGTACCGTACACAGCATGGTCACTTTGAAAGACTGTAGGATGGAATCATGTTAAATTTTTGTATTAACTAATTTATTTTATAACAATCTCTCTTAAAAAAATGCGGATGGAGTGACAATGTACATCTATAAAATAGGAAGTATGTCTGTATGTATGGATAGAGCGAAACCGCTCAACCAATTGTAATGAAACTTTCAGGCATTATTCAAGTATGGGCTGTGTGAAGTTTGGTGCAAATCTGCCCATAGGGCTCTGACCCAGGAGGGCATACAATATTTTGTAAAAAATCTGGATATCTCTATTTTATCTATTTATTGGTTGCTAAGAAACAAATTCAATGAAGAAATCTAATTTTTGGTACCTATTCCAGCGATTTCTTATATACAAGGTGAGCATGACAGCGAGTGAGTGTAGCAAACAAGCTTTATTGCCTCATAAATTCAATCATGGGCGAAGCCTATGAGTTGGATGAGCCTAAGTTGTGGATGTTGACATGAAGGAATTTATTGACACTTTCAAACATGATCAATCAGTGGGACTTGCACATACTATCTCAGCGGATTTTGACCACCAGAGGCACATGTCGGCTGGGGTTGCTGTTACCTTTAGACGCACATTTGGGAGGCCTGAATACTTGGACTACGTTGATGGAAAACTAACATGCCAAAAGGTCAACAATGGGGCTACAATATATAGTCTTGTGACTAAATCAAATTACTATGGCAAACCAACAGTTGAAAACTACGACAGTGCCTTTAAACAACTGACAAAACACTTCCTTCACACAAATCTAAAAACACTATTGTGCTCACCAATGGGTTGTGTGAGGGATCACATAGAACTCAAAAAAAATTCTCAGAAAATATTGTTGATTTCCAAAAAACTACAAACTCTACTATATGCATTGTGTCGTACAAACAAGAGTCACACAGAGTTCTACGAAATGGCCTCTCTCATGAAGAGTTTTTAAAGTCACTGAAAGAGGAAATAGAGCTTCAGAGTAAAAAAATATGTGACACTAAAACCGTTGCTTTCTCATCCCCTAATCATGAAATGCCCTCAGTTACACCAACATCTGGAGTCCAGCAAACTGAAGAATCAGAGAAAACAGAACAGTCTAATTGTGAAGTTCAACCAGCGACACAAGAAAAGAATGAAGAGGCACAAGAGGATAAAATTGATGAGGTAAATCTACTTGAAAACACAACTCTGACACCTCGTGAAACAGCTAGCACACAAGACTTGGACTGTATAGAAGACATCTCAATGACTGATATTTCTAGGTTAAGTGATTCAAACCATTCAAAAAACTTGTTGTAAATTGTAACTCTATTGGCACATCCTCTCATGTAAATAAGGAAAATAAGAGTGAAATACTAAGTATTTTTCACCAAAATATTGAGCACTTAGAATCCAGAATTGACCCTTTATTAATAACTTTGGAAGAAATAAATCCTACAGTAGTAATTATAACAGAACACAAATATGTACAAAATAATATTAAACAAACTAATTTAAATAATTACGATATGGTTACATATTATGCAAGAGAAAAGACTCCGGGAGGTGGAGTTCTAATCTATGCAAAAGAAGGTTTAAAGCATAAAGCAGTAAATCGGCCTGACATAAATGCGCTTTGCCTAGAAAAAGTATTTGAGTGTTGTGTAACTGAAATTACAGTGAATTTAAATAAGTTATTAATATGCGGATTTTATAGATCGCCTAAAAAACAATTTAATACCATTTTTCTAGAAAAACTAGATGAATTAATTTCTATTCTTTTAAAAATCAACGACAATATAGTTTTGGCAGGAGATTTTAATGTTAATGTCTTAAGTAATGATAATCACACAAAAAACTTTATCAACCTTCTCACTAGCTACGGCTTGAGATATTTAATTGATGTGCCAACCAGAGTTACAATAAGCTCAGCTACCGCCATAGATAATTTTTTAACCAACATTCCTCATAGCTACTGTAAGAGCAGCTCTTTGATAACAGCCCTGTCAGACCATGATGGAATCCTATTAGAAATATTGCTAAAGTCAAAAAGTAAAATTAAGCAGGCTCAAAAATTAACATTGTATAAACGGAGATTTTGTCAACAAAATTTAAAAACTTTTAAAAAATACTTAGAAAAAGAAAATTGGTATGAGCTCTTTTCATCCTCCTGTAAAGATAAATTTGATACTTTCTACAACACATTTATGTACTATTTTGATTTGTCATTCCCAAAAGTAAAATCTAGATACAGGGGAAAAAATCATAAATTGGAATGGATGACTGATATCATAAAAAAAGAAAAAGAAAATCTCATTAGTCTAAATCAAGAACTTAGGAACAAAAAAAGTCTTTTCTTAAAAAAATCGTACAAAAAAGAAAAAATGAATTATAAAAAGAAAATTAATAATGCTAAGAAGAAATACTACTCAAATTTATTGAATAAATCACAAAATAAATCAAAGACTACATGGGAGATTATTAACAAAGATCTTCCCAAAAGTAAGAAATGTGCTTACAAAAAAATTAAACTTAAGAATAATGGTAGTATAGAATCCAATCCTAAAAAAGTAGCAGATGTTTTTAACAACTATTACATAAACATGGTAGATTCCACACCAATTGATTACCAAGGAACAGATAGCATATGTAATCCGATTTTGCCAAAATTTTACAACAAACCAGTAAATGAAGAAGAAATTTCAAAATTAATTAGTAATTTGAAAAATAAAAAGTCAAGTGGATATGACGAGGTGCCAGTAAATGTAATAAAATCAGCCTCAAAATTTTTAACAAAACCCTTAGTTCATGTAAT
Source organism: Neoaliturus tenellus (assembly GCA_030545055.2). NCBI lineage: Eukaryota > Metazoa > Arthropoda > Insecta > Hemiptera > Cicadellidae > Neoaliturus > Neoaliturus tenellus. The sequence continues at coordinate 167,601,097 of CM061532.1, read as the reverse complement.
AAATGCATCATTTATTTTAGGAGTGTTTCCACAACAACTTAAAATATCAAAAGTAATTCCAATATATAAAAAAGGAGATCCAAAAGAAACGGTAAATTACCGGCCAATTTCTATCCAGCCAACACTATCGAAAATTTTTGAGAAATGCATGTATTATAGACTTACTGAATTTTTTGAAAACAACAAAGTTTTAGAAGATGAACAACACGGTTTCAGACGTGGTAGATCTGTCATAACAGCAGCTACAAATTTTATAGAAAGTGTAATAAAAGATATTGATAAAAAGAAAAAAGTAATTGCAGTACTCATGGATCTGACTAAGGCGTTCGATAGGGTATGTCACGGTGAACTTATCAGAGAGCTGCAGAATTGTGGAATAAATGGCTTACCTCTCATGTGGTTAGAGTCTTTTATTAGGGGAAGAAAGCAGTATGTTGAGTTAACATGTACTGAGAATGGCACCATAATGAATTATAAATCAAGTTTAAAAGAACTTAAGTACTCTGTGCCACAAGGATCGATATTAGGGCCACTCCTGTTCATCTGTTATTTTAGAGGACTTAGTAAAAAACTTTCCCAGATTAACACCAACAATCAGGTTTTTCTGTATGCTGATGACTCAACTCTAAAACTTTCAGAGGAAAATTTTTTAACTCTAAATCACTTCTCCGAACAACTTTTAAGAGTCACAGTAGATTTTCTTCAAAGCAAAAATTTATTATTAAATGCAAACAAAACAAATTACATCATATTTGATCTTAAGAACACTTATTCAAACGAAATAGACGAAAGCAATTTTACAATAACTGTTGAAAATAGTATTATTGAAAGAAAAAATAGTTCTACTTTCTTGGGGTTAATAATTGATGAACAGCTAACATGGAACAACCATGTTGATCATGTATGTGCAAAGGTGAGCTCTGGAGTGTACGCAATAAGAAAAATGTCGTATTACTGTGAACTTAGTACCCTACTCATTCTCTATTATGCACATGTCCATTCGCATATCCAGTTTGGCCTAATCTTATACGGAGGAACTTCACAAAACAACCTCAACAAAATTTTGGTTATGCAAAAAAAGGCAATTAGAGCCATGTTAAAAATGACACCTAATGAATCGTGTAGAAATAAATTTATAGAATTGAAACTTTTTACAGTATTTAGTCTATATATCTTCCAAACAATAATTTATGTAAAATGTAATGGAAAGGACAATTTAAAATTAGAAGATATACACACTTATAATACAAGAAATAGAAACAACTTTGTTCTTGAGCCTCATAGAACTAGTTTATTTTCTAAACAACCCTCTTATGCAGGAATTAAATTTTATAATAGCTTACCGCAGGAAATAAAAATTATAAATGACCAAAAACTTTTTCGTAGAAAATTAAATAACTTTCTAATTAATAATCCTGTTTATTCCTTGGAAGAATTTTTTTCTGTTCAATAAAAGTATATTTGGATGCCATTCTCAAACATGTTTTATATTTTAGAATTTGAATTTTTATCATTATTATTGTTATATATATTTCTTTTTTTTCTAAGATGACCTCATTTAACCAGCTCAAGCTTCTTAGACCTAAGTTTCATTGTACTTAGTAAAACTATGTGCAATCTGATGCCATTCATGTACAAACATTATGTATGTACTTTTGAATAAAGTGTTTTGAATCTGAATCTGAAGCCGTGAGGGAAAACAGCTAATTATAATAAAAAATGGAAAAGGCAAATTTAGAAACTATAGCCATTATAATAAAATGGTGTATTCTCTATGTGGGGATTTAATCAATGAAAAATAAAAATGTAAATACTGTAATAAGTTCTCTTGTAAACATCCATAGTAAAAATTGGTAAATCTTAAGATTAAAGGTAAAAAAACAACAAAAACCCAATTTTGACCCTTTTGAAACCCCATAAAACCCCTTTCCCATAGTCCGATCATCCTGGTTTTAACGAATTTCCCTATAGGGAATACCGCTAATGTCCGTGAACACGATTACTTTTGAACGGAACCTCCGATTTTGATGAAATTTGGTACAGGGGTGTAACCCAGCGTCTACTAGGTTGAGTTCGCTAACCAGAATGATCGGACCATGGGAACGGGGTTTTATGGGGTTTCAAAAGGGTTAAAAATAAGATTTTGGCTTTTTTTACTTTTATTTAGAAAATTCAACAATTTTAACTTAAACCATTTAAAAGAGCCTAAAAAACAAACAATCTAGTATTTTGACTTTTTTACCTAGCTTAATTGGTTAATGGAGAAATTCAAAAAGTATGTTTTCCAAGTTATTATTATGGGAAATCAACAAAACCTTCTATTTTGCTTATTTGTTGACGTATCTTGATAAAATTTTGTATGTACATTAGGAAGCGTTTAACTTACTTTTGCTTAGAAGCCCCATATGGCGGCAAACCTACGTACTCACCCCTATAGGGTTTATGGGGAAAATAAAAAGAACACCATAGCCTTATAAAATTTGGTATGTACAATCACTAGGGTTTAACTAGGGGGGGGGGTAGGGTTTAACTTATATTTACCAACAAAACCCATATGGCGGCAAACCTACATACTCTCATCCCCATGGATTTGATGGGGAAATAGAAAATATACCAAAATCCCATTGGAAATTTGCTGAGTACGCAGGTCTGATGCGACGGGGGTATTTTAAATTAACCTAAGGAACGCTACCTACACTTTGATACAAAATTTCATCTAAATCGAAGTATTTTTGCAAAAGTTATTGTGTAAACGGACACAAACACACTCACACATAAAATATATAATAAATTAATTTTATTTCACGGAACCGTTTTTTGGACCTTTAAGCCATGGTCATAGTGGTTGTTAGGAATAAAAGGTACTCATATGTTATTTCAAAGAAAGGGTACTCATGCTGTACATGTTCATTATTAAATTTATATTAATAACAGTAATCCTTAAATGTGAATTTCATCATTAAAATAAATATAAACATATGTATGGATTTGAACGAATGGTGTATTTAGCTTCTAGGGACCTCAAAAGGAACAAATAACATTAATGAGAAGTTAATAATGTATTGAAGATATGCTGTTCTCATTAATTCTGGAGCTGGAGGACGAGCCTCTTTTTTCAAGTTAATACCCCCCAAAGTCACTCCGCCATGCCAAGTTTTAAGTAATGTAGATGTATGTTTGGTGACAGTGTTATACTCTGATAAGTACTCAGCTACAAATACACAAATGTTTATTAATATTAATAAAAAATTACTAATTATCAGTACGTTTTTTATGATTGCATTTAATTTAGTCAACGTTTTTAAAATACATAGCCTTAACACAGTTATACTTCAACTTGACATAAAAGTCCCCTATTGTGGACCTAAAAATAAAAAAAATTACTAAAAAACCTCTCTTCATTTTCTAAAATCTACTCTGTCATTTAAAACAACTAATTACACTTAAACCGCAATGATTCAGCAACTCGGTAGCGCTCACCACTCGGCGCGGCAGCTTCGCTTCTAGTTCCGCGTGGCCACTCCTTATATATAATTCCTCCAAGGCCCTAGCGTCTAAGTTATTCCTTCCTCAAAAGGGCGAGGAAATTTATTGCTTGTTTATTCATATTAAGAACCCAAATAGTTAGTACAACAGAAGTATGAAAGATTTTGGGGTCGAGGCAGTTAATGTAAACAATTAGGCCTACCAATTAAGCCACAGTATTACGTTTCAGATATTACCTTGAGTGTTACAAGTAACCAATCGTGTTTCGCGTTTACCATTTAGAAACGGGAATCTTCCGGTCACTGTGTTGCATTTACTGCTCCATTCCGGTTAAAAACAATCAATCCACATATGATTTTTTAAACAATATCACCGAAAAAACCCATACAAACACTTGAAGGTCGGAAACATGGGTAGAAATGTTGATGATAAACACCCGGAAGGATAAGTATGGTACCGTATACCTCTCATCCAATGCGTTTCATCAAGACTGGGGTTTGGACCGTTCCCCGTCAAAACGTTAAGAAATGCCACTGGCGTAGATAAACACAAAATAAAAATAAACACAAGCTACTTCAATAGCGCTGCAAGAGATTGCTTCAGTGTTGCCAGCCCGTACGATAATTATCTTTTGTATGAGAATTTGACCTCTTGAACGATGTACGATTTGGATATGTACAATAGGGCCAATTGCACAATAATTTCAGGAAAACGTTGACATTATAGTTTTAGGATTTTTTATTTTACAAATCTGAAATGATCCAAATTGAAATAAATTATGAAGCTCATATTAAAAAACACATATAATTAATTTTAAAATGTATAGGGGCTTTTTTATAGCTTATTTCACGCTTCCTAAATCAATAATATATGTCCCATAAACTAAAAGGGCCACTAACATGAAATTAAACGTTGTAGATTGTAAATTATAACTTTAATTTATAAGTTAAGTCGCACATTTTACACTAGTTTAACCTATTAGTTAGGCTATTGCTATTTAAGAGTTTGACTTGGTGGTACTATAAAAATAGCAAAATACATCACCTATGACAAAGTAACTTAACTTAGTATTAACTTAGTTTGATTTAAACTAAGGAATGTTTGGAATCTTTGTGTAGCCTAGTTTCACAATAAATCAGTCCGAATCAGAAAAGCGGTGGCTTAAGAATGAAAATTATAAGTCTAACATTGACTGGCAAAACTGAAGTGTTAAGTTATATTAAATACAACACATTTTGGCTGGACAGTGTATATAGGCCTACATTGTATGGACGAATCAACAACAACTTAATTGATGCTATTCGGAGGTTTCCCGACGGTATTAGTGCACCCTGCCTTACCTCGTTTACAGTCTATAATACATGATTACTGTACACTCTCACAAATCATAACTTAATCGCTACTTGTCACCGACCATCATGCTCATGGCTGGAGGCATAGTTTTTATTTATTTATTTTACTGTATGACTAATTGCCATACAATATTATAGGCCTAGGTGTTGATGATGACTTAATTGTAATCCATATGATACTGTTGGCCAAAATACGATAATTTAAGATAGTCCTGGCCGTGTGATAGTTTTCTCTTGGCGACCTGGCAACACTGGATTGTTTATTTAAAAATCAGTTTCAAACACACCCTATAGTATGCTGTGAGAAGTCTGTCCATATAACCCTAAATTTTTATATGTGCTAAAACTAACAAGACTTAACCTCTAAGTTACAATTACAATACAGTAAGATTTTTAGTCTAGGCCTACTTGTGGGTATACTTACTGTTTTCCAGAATCACCTGACATTTCAGATCAATAAGGTCTAATGATAACTATCAATTAGTAAATCAATTCTGATAAAACTAACAAAAATCCTATCATGATGTTAAAAATCTTAGACGATGTCATGTCATGTGTCACAACTTTTTTCTCCGTTTTGACAAACCTCACCGGCTCCGGATTTTCCATGCAATAGAGTAATACCATTGACTATTGATACTACAAAGTCTATATAGTATCCAAAGTCAATGGTAATACACCGTTGAATATAATAGCATTGACTATGAATATATTTGCTCAAAAAATGAATCATGGACGTCAATGTATAACACCTCTCTGTCTGTGAGTGAAAAATATGATGTATTTATATCAATTTTCACAAAATATTTTGAGGAATGTCTACCAATGAAAAAAGTTAAATTAAACCGGGAAACCTCTAACAAAATCAAACTTACAGAAGAAACAAATGAATTACGAAGACAAGTAAAAGAACAATATATTTACTAAAGACATGGCTTCTTCTTATCCCCAAAAATACCCCCGTCGCAGCAGACCTGCGTACTCAGCGAATTTCCAATGGCATTTCAGATTATTTACTTTCCCCATAAAAAACACCATAGGATCGAGTATGTAGGTTTTCTGCCATTGGGTGTTGTTAGAAAATCTAAGTTAATCAATAATTGGTGAATGTAAACACAAAATTGTATCAAACTCTGGCAATTTTTTTATTTTCCTCATAAACCCCATGGGGGTGAGTATGTAGGTTTGCCGCCATATGGGTTTTGTAAGCAAGTATAAGTTAAACCTTTTATAGATAATGTACATACCAAATTTGATTAAGTTATGTCAATAAATAAGCAAGATATAGGGTTTTCTTGATTTCCCATAAGAATAACATGGAAAACACATTTTTGGATTTGCCCCGTAACCAGTTGTGCTATGATAAAAATTAAAAATACCAAATTGTTTGTTTTTTAAAGCTCTTTTAAATGGTTTCAGTTAAAATTAATGAATTTTAAAAATCAAGGTCCAAAAACGCAAAAAACCCATTTTTGACCCCTTTGAAACCCCATAAAACCCCGTTCCCATTACCCGACAATGCTGGTTCGCGAACTCATGAAAATAGACCTGGTCTTACACCTCCATACCAAATTTCATCAAAATCGGAGGTCCCCTTCAAAAGTTATCAGTACCACGGACACATAGATATATAGATATATAGATAGATAGCTATATAGATAGATATATATATATATATACATATATATGAAAATGAACGAATGGTGTTTTTGGCTTCTGGGGACCTCAAAATGAAAAAGTAAAGTGGTCCTGGTCTTAGGTCTTACCATGGCTACTACCGTAATAGCGTATTCCCTATAGGGAAATTCGCTAAAATTAACTATCAAAGAATTGAACTACAATTCAGAAATCGAATAAAAAGTGAAAAGGCTTTAAATATTAGAAAAAGAATAGAAAATTCCAAGAATAAATCAAAAGCTTACTGGCAAATTATCAACGAAAATAAATTGACAAAAATTATGAAACCCATACCTGAATTCTTTCTGAAAGATAATCTTGGAAATATTATTAGTAACGAAACCAAAATAGCAAATTTATTTAACAATTATTTCATAAATGTGGGAAATTACATATAGGGATCAAACTAATATGTGTAACAAATTGAATAATAATTGTAAACAAAGTTGTAATAATTCAATGTACTTATACCCATCTATAAGGGAAGAAATTAAAGAAATAATAAGATCATTAAAATCATCTAATTCTGCTGGAATAGATGGAGTTTCTTCAATCATTGTCAAGGAATGCTTTGAGGAGATATGCACACCACTTACCTATATTATAAATGAATCTATGCAAACTGGTGAATTCCCTTCTAACCTAAAAAAATCTATTGTAAAACCTATATATAAAAAAGGAAGTCCACTGTAATAATTACCGCCCAATATCTATCCTTTCAACCTTCAGCAAAATCTTTGAAAAAAATCATTTTAGATCGTTTAAATTCTTTCCTGGAAAAATACAATTTACTATCTGATAATCAATTTGGATTTCGAAAAAACATAAATACAATTAATGCAATCTATAAATTAATATCGTCTGCAATAAAAAGCCATTGATAAAAATGAAAATGCTTTAGCCATATTTATAGATTTACAAAAAGCATTTGATATGGTATCACATCAATTGCTATTAGATAAATTGCAAGCCATAGGAATACGTGGTATTAGTCATAAATGGTTTAAATCTTATTTAGAAAAACGAACTCAAGCTGTACAGATTCCATATATTGATACCAACAAATGTTTGCGATATGAAAGCTCGGAGGAGTTAGAATGTATGACAGGAGTGCCACAAGGATCTGTTTTAGGCCCAATTCTTTTTTTACTGTATATAAATGACATTAACGAATGTCCAAGAAATTCAGATATTGTTCTCTTCGCTGACGACACTACTTTATTTATGTCCAATTTAAAAAAAGAAAATTTAGAAGTTGATGCATTCATTGAAGCTAACTCTCTTATACAATGGTGCAATATGAATGGGTTGAAGATAAATTCGAAAAAAACACAATTTATAGATTTTAAACATATAAGAAATCGAAAAGATCACAGTATTACATTAGAAATGGATGGAAACATAATTGAAGGCGAAAAACATGTCAAATTTTTAGGTTTAACAATTGACGCAAATCTTAATTTTAATATACATATTAACAACCTCTGCAAAAAGCTAAGCACATCAATTTTTCTTCTAAGACGATTATCTAAATTTTGTGATACCCAATTAATGTTGTCTGCATATTATGGACTTTTTTACTCACAAATGAAATATGGAATAAATATATGGGGATATGCAACATCAAGAAGTAACCAAGTATTTATTTTACAAAAATTAGCAATTAGGACCATCTTTAAAAAATCTAAATACTATCCATGCAAAGATCTCTTCAAGATAAATAAAATTATGACTTTTCCCTCATTATACATATATGAATCATTACTGTTTGTGAAAAATAATTTGAAATATTTTGAAGTAAATAAAAATACAAAATTACGTAATAAATCTCATCTAGAAATTCCTCAACACAATACAAAATTATTTCAAAGTCATTTACAATACCAAGGAATTAAATTTTATAATAAATTGCCAGAAAACTTGAAAAATCAAAAAGATATAAGGATTTTAAAGAAACAAATTAAATTGATTTTGTTGGAAGAAGCACTTTATAGCATTGAAGACTTTATGAAGAAAAACAAATTGACTATGTATAAAGATAGAAAAAGGAAAAATTATGATGAAGATTAAATAAAATAGATTATTTATTATAAGTTAATATAACTATAAATTATGTATATTTGCAATGCAATTTATTGTTGTGCAATAAAGTATTATTATTATTATTATTGTAATGTCCATAGTCAATGATAATAGCTCATATACTTGTTATTCAAACATATAAACAAGAAAAAATGGATCATTAACAGAGGTGGCCCATAATGGCCAAAGAACTCCATAAATGACAATATATTTATAAGTTAATTATTTATTTTACCGTTATTTAAACGTTACAATAAATTAATTGTTTGGATTTTATTGAAATGGCAGTATTAAAAGTGTATATTATTCTTACTTGTTTACTATTGTAGATTCCGGCAAAGGGGGCAAAGGTGCGTTGGACTGGTCATTATACCAACTCAATGTTGGACTTAAGTTAAGGGTTGGGTGAGGATAGGAACGGGCAAGAGTTGGATTTGCAATCTTTCAAGTGACTGGTGGGGCTGTTCACAGAATAAAAGCATTGAATTAGTATGTAAAGTCAATGATAAAAGCAATGCCTAACAAGACAAATTTTTAAAGAGTTTTTTACACACCTCCCCGATGAAAGCGTTAATTTTGCTGATTTCACAGGCGTTCCTCCTCTGGTGTGTGCTGATGGAAAGATACCCAGTTTTATCAGCGTTTAATTTAAGAGAATTGCTGGAAAAAAATTTAGCAAGAGAATTAATTTCTTTAAAAATGTTTATATTTCTAGTTCGCTAAAATTTTTGTTTTTGGTGAAGGGTGGTATTATCTACAAAAATGAATAGATTTCTGTCTGACACCACCCCCGACATATCAATAATGTACGCCAGGAACAGTATCGGACCAAGAACCGATCCTTGAGGAACTCCGATCGTAATCGGTTGCCTGGTTGATTCAATTTTCGTAATTTTGAATTAGGATTTGGTGTTGAAATTCAGTAAACTAAGAGCGGCCAGAGATAAAGGAGGCAATCCACAGAAAATTCCCCACTCACACCTAGGTCCCTCAGATAATAGGTACCTAGCAGGATTTTGTGATCCACACAATCAAAGGTTTTGGATAAGTCTGCGCAGCAGCTAATTACAGATTCCCCGGCCTCCATTGCATCAATTCAATAGACTCATTAACCAAGTCGATAAGGGCCAATTTGGTGGATTTATTTTTCCTAAATGCATAGTGTTTTTTTTTTTTTTTTTTACAAATGATATCGTTAGAATCGAGGTAGTGAATCAGCTGCTCACTCACCATTCTTTCAAAAAGCATTGAACTAACGGGAAGAAGTGAGATAGGACAATAGTTTCCTATGTCCGACTCGACACCTTTTTTGAGGTTCGCGAACCAGCATTGTCGGGTTATGGGAACGAAGTTTTATGGGGTTTCAAAGGAATCAAAAGTGGGTTTTTGGTACTTTTGAACCTCCATTTTCAAAATTCAAGAATCTTAACTAAAACCATTTAAAAAAGCTTAAAAAACAAACAATTTAGTTATGCTTTCAAATTTTTTTTAAAAAGTAGTTTATATTCAGTTATTAAATCACGTAGAAAAACATTTATTATTATACTAACAGCAACATATGATTTTAGGTCAGGCAGATCAACAATCACAGCAAGTATAAAATTTATTTAATCAATCATCAACTCAGTAGATAAAGGCGATAAAGTGATTGGAATATTCTTGGACCTTACGAGGGCCTTTGATAGTGTTCCACGTATAAAACTTACAGAATGCCTAAATATTATAAATACTAGGAGTACGCTTGTTCCACGCGCATGGGGATGGACGGCAACATACGCCAGATAATCCTAGTTCAACGCTATTAAAAAACAAATCTTATACTCTAAAACAAGCAATGTTTGTACGGACAAACTTTTTTTAATTTTGTAGTTGATTATGGGGGTTTCGGCATCGAAAAATAGATTGGAACTGGTACCATGGCTGGGAAATATCTGGTTTCCGTCCTACAACCCCTAAGAGATTCCATGTCATCTTTATGGAGATTTTTTGTAGCTATTAAAATGAACGAAAATCGGCTGATAGTTGTAGATGTGAACCAATGTGTTAAATCTTTAACCTGTATTTTAAGTAATTTAGGCCAAAGCGCAGCTTCCTTCGGACTGGCGAGTGAGCAAAGCAAACAAGCTAGCTCATCTGAGCTTTGTCTGAGAAAAGAAAGTGACCCTCAATACTTTTACCGAGCGTAATCTCGGCCCCCCTGGTACTAAAATAACAACACATCCATCAAATTACGCATGTTAACTACATAACAAAAGGCTTATTATTTGCATTCAAGATATTTGATTACGAGTAGGTACTTTTTACAATTTTTTTTAGTTTAGTAAATATATTTTTTTATTTTGACTATTTTAGTTTTACTATTCTATTTTTTATTTAATTTTTTTATATTTTTATACAAAATACTTTCTAATACTCATAACCTATTTTAAAATATTTAATGAATAACAAATCGAATTAAATTGAGTGCTTTTATAGTACAAGAGGCAAAAAATAGTTTCCATAGCACATGCTTACTCTATATCTGATGACAACAAACAACTCAAGCACCGTTTAACATAGCCTTAAGCATCGTTATTTAGAGCCCACAATGCATTTCGTATGGAAATTTAATTACGTCTAATTACTTTTTTACCTAATAGAATAACTTCAGAAACGAGTCTGACCTTACAAACTACGCCTAAAATCTACAGTGAAAGTTTGAAGTCGATCTGAGGCTTCTTGCGAACGTAATCGTCCGGTCAATGAAATCGGGGTTCATCACTACATGACCAACAGTCATGTATGAGGATTTCACACCTCTTCGAACCGTTCATCCAATAATAATAATAATCTTTATTTGCAGAAAGACAATGTACAATTGCATTGCAAACGTCAACAGAAATAATAAAACATAGGCTGACAAAAAAAAGAGAGACAAGAACAATCAGTCCAAATTTTCATTATGACCACTTTTGCACAGCACACTTTTCATCAGTACCGAAATTCCATTCGCGGCAACACCTAAAATTTTAGTTTTCCCAGTGACTCATAATGAACTCCCCGACCGAGTACAGAACGTTTGACACCAAAAGGCTCTTCAATCGAGTTTTAAATTGATTTTGATTTTGCGCATATTTAACGCCTTCGGGGAGCTTGTTTAGAATTTTGATTCCAAACTGAGAAGGCAAATGCTCAAAAGCCACAGTTCTTTGTTGTTGAACTCTAAGATTGGCCCTGCCCCTCGTAAAGTGAGAGTGAATGTCACCGTTTTGAACGAGTGAGCATTTGTATTTACAGTAGACAGCCACTTCAAAAATGTAGAGGCAGGGCAGCGTTAGTATTCCAAGCTCCCTAAAGGCGTCTCTACATGATTCCCTGGGTTTTAATTTTGAAATGATTCTTACTGCCTTTTTCTGCAATCGAAAGACCCTCTCAAGTCTGTGATTTGCGCAGCCACCCCAGACACATATTCCATAAGAAATATGGGGGTAGATAAGGCCAAAATATGCCATGAGCAGTACTTCCTGGGAGCAAAATTTTGATAATTTACGCAATGCAAAAATACCAGAAGAGACTCTGGCACATACGTAGTCTACATGGTCTTCCCAGGTAAGACCTTTATCAATGTGCATTCCCAAAAACTTTGTGGAATCAGTTTCCTCTAGGAGGTCTTCATATACCATTACTGCAAGAGGCAGGTTTGATTCCCGCTGCCGGAGGCAAAATTCCATTACTTTTGATTTAGAGTTGTTTGTTCTCAGATTTATTTTGGAAAACATTTGAATGCACGAGTTGAGATCAATGAAAGCTTTAATTTCCAAATCTTGTTTTGAAAGGGATTTGACGCAGATAGTAGTGTCATCTGCGTACTGGATCAATTCTCCATTCTGAATTGATGAACCAGTTTGATTTACATACAACAAAAATAGAACAGGTCCCAAGATGGATCCCTGAGGGACACCTTGAACCATCTCTTCTTTCTGGGAGATTGAGTCTTCAATTTGTACACACTGGAACCTGCCATTCAGGTAGGACGCGAGCCACCTTTGGGGCAGGCCCCGAATGCCGTACGCATCTAACTGGTGCAACAGTGTCGCATGATGCACACAGTCAAATGCTTTCGACAGGTCAAGAAATATGCTGAGCACATGTTTTCGCCTCTCGAGGCCATCGACAACTGATTCAACAAATTTAGCAACTGCATCAATTGTGAATTTGGATTTTTGAAATCCAAACTGATCAGTCGAAATGATTTTGTAACGATCAAGAAAACGCACGAGATTTTCGAGGAAAAGCTTTTCGAAAACCTTACTGAGAACTGGAAGAATTGAAATTGGACGATAATTACTGGGGAGCGAAACTATCGTCTTTTTTGAAAATCGGAATGACCTTTGAGAGTTTTAGTGACGACGGGAAAGTCTCGGTCTGGAAAGAGCGATTGATTAGTTTGGTCAACGGTTTCAAAATGTGCCTGAAGCAATGTTTGAGTAGCCATACAGACATGCCGTTGATGTCTGTTGACTGTTTGGGATTTAGTCCCTCAATAACACGAGCCACATCCCGATCATTCACAGGTGACAGAGCCATAGAAGATACCTGACCTCCAAAGTTTATGTTTGCAAAAGGGCGGGGCCCAAGTATATTAGTATCTGGCAATGCGACTGATGCAAAGTATTTGTTGAACTCCTCCGCCACTTCGTGGGGATTATCGATTTTTTTATTGTTAATTTGTAATTGAACGGGTTTTGGTCGATTGAAACATTTGGTTGAATTATTAATAATTTTCCAAGCAGATTTTGAAACATTTGAGCATAGACCTTCGCGGTCTTGATAACCTTCCTGTAAATTCTTTTGTAATTTCTGTAAAAGGTTTTTAAAATCTTCGCTTTCCGTGCAAATGTTCATTGAATGAAGATTTTTCAGCCTCTCTTGAGATTTAAGAATCCCTTGAGTTATCCACGTGTCTTTTTCAAAGGATTGTTTGAGTTTAGTTTTTTTGAAAGGGCAGCAGATGTTGAGATAATAGTTAAAACGACAATCAAAAGCCTGGAACATCTCATCTGCACAATACTAATTGTCTAAATTGCCATGTTTCGGACTGTAATTTACTGTTAAGCATTGCGATGTTTTTGGCCTGTGTGGCCCTTTTGGTTTTGGAAATTGGAGATGTTTTTTCAGGCAAGTGAGTAGTGGTTTTTGGCCACTTTTAAAACCGACCACGTGCCCACCGAGCCACGTGCCGCGGCAGCTGGCGCCAGCTGCCATGTCACATAGCTTCCGGTGGGGGATGGAGGGTATATATGAGATGCTGTAGTTATATTTTATGCCATATAGGTTGGGGTGGAGATGGCGATAGTGTTGGCGTTAGGGTGAAGTGAATTTGCGCATAAAGTGGGGTTGAACTAAAAGTACGCATAAATTAAAAGTTAGTTCAAAATTGAAATTCGTCGGTGTTAACAAAACTACAACAGTTGAAGAAAAATTAAGAGTTAGTTCAAAATTGAAATTCAAACTTATAACTGAGATGTGGAAAATATGTCAAGGTCATCCAGAGTAAGTTTTTAAAAATCCTATCCAACTATCACCAGAAATAGTTTTAAGTTGAAAGTAGTTGGTGATAGCGGGATAATTCATCCGTGCCATGGGAGAGGTGTTTATCGTTTGAAAGTTGGCGATAGAATGAGAAGCGCCGTCTAGGGAGAGGGCTTATAAAATGGCAACCTTCCCCCCACCACCCTTTCCCCCACTCCTTTAGACCAATAACCGGTCGCCGACTCTATGTGGTGAAACTGAACTAGACATGGCGGCCGCCATGGATAATTCTAACCTCAAACCTTAGTTTTGCATTGGTGAGCATGCGCCACCCCCACTCCTTTACCTTTCTTTTATATTTTTAAAACCGAACAGATGTCCGGGCAGCTGCCCCTACGGGCAGATGTTTGGGCAGGTGTTGGGGGCAGAGATGTTGAAATATTGGGGTGGAGATGGCGATAGCGTTGGCGGTCGGTTGAACTGAATTTGCGAATAAAGTAACTAGGGTTGAACTAAAAGTGCACATAAATTAAAAGTTAGTTGAAAACTGAAATTCGAAGATGTTAAAGAAACTGTAACAGTTGAACAAAAATTAAGAGTTAGTTTAAAACTGAAATTCAACAGTATAAACTAAACTCTGACAGTCGGACAAAATTCCAATGTAAGCGAAGTTATAGGTTAGACGTAATTGAGCCTGGTAACGAAGCAGCCATAACGTATAACTAATGAGAAGTGTTCAGCGCGAATGCGAGGTAATGAATGTTTGTGGCGCTAATAAACTACCTGGTTTTATAGGTGGCAATGAATTACTCCGAGCAGAAGCCGGGCACTCGGGCAGATGCCTCAGCGACAGATGCCACTAGCGGGTCTACTGCTCGCGACGGGCGCAAATTTTAATTTGCCGCGTTTCATTAACACTGTAAAAAAATATAGTTATCGTCAAGATAAAATTCTGATATTTTAGTATGATGAACACTACTATATAACGGTGCCTATGGTAATGTTTTTATGCCGAAATTAAAATGATAAGACGAAGAAAAAAATACAAAACTATAGCAAAGCACTTTTGTTTGAAATTTATGACATCAAAAAGTTAGTAAGCGAGGAAGTTTTTTATTTATTGGTCAGGTGAATTTTGTCAGCGGGAAAGTTGTTGGAAAAAGACTTAAATCGCAACTTTGTAATTTACAATTTTTTTTGTAGAACGCTTCGTTTTGGTTTTATTCTAATTCAAAGTTAATTAGCTCCGACGCTCGGAGCTCTTGTCGCACGTATACAACTTTAATAGTTATAATAATTATGTTTTTATTATTATTATTTTGTTAATTATTATTTTTAAAAAGGTGATTGTATCCAAAATAATTACTGTGTAATTACTGCTTAATAAGACACTAGATATTATAAAAAATACATTGATATATACGACGTATTTTTTATTGAAGTTTTAGTTGAGTTTTGATATTGTAAATTTTACTAAGATATGTGTTATAAATAAAACGGTTTATTTTTAAAACACAGAAAAAGTAGCTTCCCTTATTGACTGTATAACATATGGCTGTTAAAACATGCCTATAAATGTTTTTACAAAAAAATTATTTCCACAAAAAAAGGTAATATCCAGCAATTTTATGATATAAAAAGTTCTCAACTAAAAATAATAAAAATAAACTGACAGTAAAGGTCTAATTTTGTCGCCTTCTCTTAAAAAGTAACCACACTTATCATAACAACAAATGATCTGGTAAATATCAAATGAAGTTGCCATGCGCCAACAAGTGGACAATTAATTCCGACACTGTCTTGCTTTCCCTACTCCTTCCAGGCCAATGACCGGTCACCACCGGTTGCTGACTCTATGTGGTGAAACCAAACTAAACATGGCAGCTGCCATGGATAATTCTAACCTCAAACCTGCTGCGCATGCAACGAGTTCTTCGGATCGGAATCACTCCATGCTGTTGCGCATGCGCCTAGTCCTGTATTACTCACTTTAGCGCTACTGCGCATGGATAATTCTAACCTCAAACCTTGGTTTTGCGTCTCTGCCCATGCGCCGCTCCCCACTCCTTTGCCTTCCTTTTACACTGCTGCGAACTGGACTGGATTGAACACTGTACTGGAGTGAAACAACTTCCCCCACCACTTGAGAACCCGAGGAGCGATACGAGCCCGATCTTCGCGTCAGTCGCCAACAAATTTTCATAGCGAAAGGTTGTTGGCGACTCAGCAAGAGGTTTCAAATATATAGTAGGCCTATATATATTTGAACTTCTTATACTATGTTGCGTTTTTTAATGCAATGTAGTATGTGTGTGTGTGTGTGTTTAGTTTTAAGTTGTATTAAATTTAAGAAATAATTTGCGCATTGCGATGTTAGTTATAAGTTGGGTTTAGCATTAAGGTGTATTAATTTTAAGAGGTATTTAGCATTAAGGTGTATTAATTTTAAGAATAATGATGGTATTTGGTTGTGTTGAATTATTTGGTTTTTTTAATAATGATGTGTTGTTAGTTTTAAGTGTTGGTAATACTAATTAATGTTGTTTTGCCTTACAGCTAGATGTTAGGGGGTAGATTAAATGTAAATTCAGAAGTTCGGTTGAACTTCACTTAGAAGGGGTGGGACATCCGCAAAATGCGGACTAGGTTTTTGCATTTTTGTTTAGGAATATAATGGGTGGGATTAGTTTGGGTGGGGTTAGAGTTGCGTTTCTGCATTAGGTGTTCCAGTTTCCCTTGGAATTCACGGTTACGGTAGACCCGGACCGGACCGTTACGGTAGACCCGGACGGTCCAAACAAAATTGCGTCGATGTCCCTTGCAGAACGTAACTAGTGGGTTGGGAGTGGGGAACCGTTAGGCAAACAGGGTGGTGGGAACAGTATTACTGTTCCCATCACCTTGGATCATTATAAATCTTGAATGACCTTGACCCACTTTTGGAAGGGTCAATGACCCCCCCCCCCCCGAAAAAATGGAGTCGATTTCCCCCCCCCCCCTCCACCCCCCCCCTCCACCCCCCCCCTCCACCCCCCCCCCCCGAAAAAGTGGAGTCGATCCCCCCCCCTCCCCTTCCCCTTCCCCCACTCCTTCCCCCACTACTCCGGGTGAACGACCGGTCATGACCTGAAAAATTAAAATAGCTATAACTTGATAACGGATTGACGGATTTGGACAAGCGATACATCATTGAAAAGGTCTATGTAAGACAAACATTTTGGTAAAAGAAGAATTTGGTTATCTTATTTTAGTCAAAAGTTATGCGAATTATTTTAAATAAATACCTTCTCTTTCCCCTTTTCCCCCACCTCCCAGGTCAATAATCAGTCTCGGCCAGCTGCTACCCCTCTCATTTGCATATTGTTATAAAAGACGCACCGACTGCGGCTAACATTTCATTCTGATTCCAGACGTTACGCTGCGAACTTGGAGCCACAACCATGTCATCTCTGCCAACTACAACTTCTACTTTAACTTCTACTTCTACTTCAACTTCTACTACGGCTGTTATTGCACCAAAGAAAACTCTTCGTCTGAAAAATCCTCCTGACTGGTACAAGAAGCAACTTGGATCCCAACCTTCAACTTCTGGCACTATTCTTCCGCCTACCAAGACTTCTAAACTTCGAAGCATTTTTTCACCGCCTTCGCCTTCTACTTCGCTTTCAAACGACTCCACACCGCCATCAACCATCATGCCGCCTCCACAGAAGCCAGCTCCCCGTCTTAATACCCCTTCATTTGAATCTTTGCTTCATCGTCTTAGTACACCTGTCATTCCACTGTCACCATTGCCTCCTACCCCACCACTTACTATGCCTGAAGACCACACCTATCATAAAACTAAATCCACTAAGCCTACTCCCAAACCTGCTCCTAAGCCTGCTCCTTCAGAGCAATTTCAATTATTACAAGAAGAGCGTCGTAGGGCATTTAGCCGTCCCACTACTTGCCCTGAACTGCTCACTTGGGGAATTAAGAAAGGATCAGCTTGTGGGAGGAAATGTGTTAAAAACGAAAGTTTTTGCCGTGTACATGTCGTGAAACATCTTTCTGGACCACAACTGACAGAAACCCCCACCATTGAAGACGATCCTGAAATAATATCCGTCAGAGGAGAGAGGCTTAAGAAAGGTTTGAAATATTTTTTTCTAAGTGTTGTTGACCACCAACACATTTTGGCAAAATGTAACGGCTTAAAATATAAAATTAGAGTTTGTGAGAGTTTGTGTAAAGAGAAGAGATTTAACAATTTAGATTCTCAAGACTTTCTCCTCAGGGATAAAAAGGATCGTATTACAAGGTGGGGGCGTAAACAGTAAATTCACTTAGTTTTTTCCAAATTGTTGCTTAAAAAAATAATGGGGGAGAAACCCAATGCGTTATAGCGTTGTGTTTCTCCCCCATTATTTTTTAACACTCTAAGTCTCGTGACCTACTAACCTACTTCCATCCGAGTAGTAAGAAAATTACTTCCCCCCACTCCTTTGGGTCGATGACTGGTCACGGTCAGCTCCTACCCCTCATTTGCATACTATTATAAAATCAGAGCGAGCGTTGGTCACTCCTTCATTTTTCTTCTACACGCCGCTCTTGTTGTTTCGTCTCTGCTGTTTACAATATTTCTTGCTTCAAAATGCCTCCTCATCTGAATGAAAATTTCAATTCTTTTGAAATTTCTGATGTTTTTGAACAATCTGAAGACACTTTAAGTAACAACAGTGAAAGTGAAGATGATGAGGACGATGATGATTATACTGTTGAACTTAGTGAAGAACGTAAAGTCATAGCAATTGATCCACAATTTCCATTTGATACAATAGAAAAGTTTATGGTTGAAGCTAATAAATGGTTGGACTCAGGAAGTTATGTACGAATTGACTCTTTTATATTGTATGGTGATAGTCATTCTTTACTTGTCACACCAAATGACAGAGACCGCATGTTGCAGTGGGCACAATCTATGATGGAGTGCTATGAACAAGGTGTGGACACTGGCGGCTATTTTCTTGCACAACTAGTGTAATAACAAAATTACCCTTCCCCCACCCTACACCCTATCCCTTTCAAATCCTATAAAGAAGGGGGAAAGGAGTGGGGATTATAAAATGGTGGGGGAATGTGTATAAATGCAGGTTGTTTGAAGAGACTTTTATTATTGAGGCTTTAGCAGAAACAACATGGAGTTTAAATCTTCAGCAAAAATAAGGAACAACATAATAAAGAGAGAAATTCGCAAGAAAGAAAAGATTGAACTTATAAAATTACAACTTATAATACCTTCTATTGAAATTGGATGTAGCAAAATAAAGACTTTGGTGAAAACTAACGAATATTTGTTACAATTGCTAAAAACAATCGAAGAATTGAAAAGCAAGAATGGACATTCTACATAGTAAAATTTGAACATTTTAATATAAATAAGTAAACCCAAAAAAGTAGATGTAGAATAGAGAGTGAGGAATAGATCACTTTGTGGTAATGGACTAACATGCCACTTAGTGCTCTATTCCTCGTTCTCGCGTTAAATTGGATTACCTTGACCTATTTGTTTGACTGTTAGAATTTGGTTAACACTGCTGAATTTCAGTTTTGAACTAACGTTTATTTTTGTTCAACTGTTAGAGTTTTTTTAATACTGTCGAATTTTAGTTTTGAACTAACTTTTAATTTATGCGAAGTTTTAGTTCAACTCTAGTTAATTTATGCACAAATTTAGTTTAACCAAGTGTCTGTGCTCTAGCCATTTCCACCTAAAAATAACTAGAATTAGTTGGGTGGGGGAAAGTTCGTTAAAGCTTGAATATAAAGAAGTATTTACTAAAACTTTAATGGGAATAAAGAACACGAATGAACAATTAGTTTGTAGAAGGTTAATATTTTTGTTCAAAACGTTTGATTTCCTTGGATAGTGGTGGGGGAACCGTTATAAAAGGAGGAATGTGAGAGCCCATTTCATTTCTTGGCGAAATTTCGAAGAGTAAACATCTCAACATGTATCGTTGCGATAAATGTTCGGAATCGTTTCACGATGAAATTCTATTAGAATGTCATAAGGAACTAATTCACAACAACCCAGAAGAAAAACAAGAACAACAAGAACAAGAACAAGAACAAGAACAACAAGAAGAACAAGAACAACAAGATGAACAAGATGAAATAACAGCAACATATTCAACTACTTTACCAAATCTACAAGTATTTGCATTACCCGGTAAAGTAGTAATGCATCATAAGATTCAAAATGAAAACTTGAAGCTAGAAGAATTTATTAGAGAAGCAAAACCAATCATAAGTAAAACTTTAAAAGAAGAATTAAAAAGATTAAACTTTCTTAAATTTGGTTTACTATTAGAAGCTATGTTTATAAATGTACAAGAAGAATTATCACCAAGAGGATTCATAACAAAAAACCGAACTATCATGGAAAGTTCAGACATTGATTCAATAGTTGAAAACTGTATAGAAGAAATATTAACCAAAATTCAGGAACACGAAGGAAGAGGATCCGGATGGAGTCTTACAAGTATTGAAGTATTAGATATAAGAGTTCACAAACATGGATATGGACTAATGGGATCTAGTTACATTCCTTTGCCCAAAAGAATTAAGGATACAAGATCATGTATTAATGTGAAAAATCAAGATAATGAATGTTTTAGATATGCGATGACATCTAAGTTTGTACCAAATCATTTCGATAAACCTAACCAACACTATGAAAATCAAAGACATAGGTACAATTTTCAAGGAATTACTTACCCTGTATCACTGAAAGATATATCAAAATTTGAGAAGAAAAATCCTGGTACATCTATCAATGTTTTTGCATTAGATAGTTCAAACAAAGTGTTTCCTTTACGTGTCGTAAAAGAAGAGCTACCAGATCATACGGATTTACTACTACTAACGCGAGGAGATGTGTCTCATTATGTGTACATAAAAAAATTTGACTCTCTTGTTAACAAGCAGCTTTCTAAAGATCGACACAGAAAGATAATTTGCAAGAGATGTTTTAATTTTAAACGAGAAGGAAGACAAGGAAGAGAATGGTTACAAGAGCACAAAAGACTATGTAACAATAATTATG
This sequence comes from Neoaliturus tenellus, assembly GCA_030545055.2. NCBI lineage: Eukaryota > Metazoa > Arthropoda > Insecta > Hemiptera > Cicadellidae > Neoaliturus > Neoaliturus tenellus. The sequence goes on along the minus strand of CM061532.1, from coordinate 167,579,899 downwards.
AAGCAAAGATTAATTTACCTTCGGAAAACAGAGCATTTGTTACATTTTAAAAGGTTCATCATCAATACCGTATCCCTATAGTTGTATATGCGGACTTTGAATCAACACTAATTCCTATAGAAGATGAAAATTGTGAAGCTAGAAAAAGTGTCAAATATCAAATGCACAAACCAAATAGTTTTTGTTTAATGGTTAAATCAACATTATCAGAAGAACATTTAAACCAATATGGATTAACTTCAGAACCTTTAGTATATCGTGGTGAAAATGTGGAAACAATATTTCTTGACCATTTATATTTAATAGCTGAAAATGTACAAAGATTATATACGAATATCGTACCAATGAAACCGATGGAGGAAGAAGAGGAAATTCAACATGAAAATGCAACTCATTGTTTCTTATGTAAAAATGAATTTACTATTGACAATTATAAAGTTAAAGATCATGACCACCTTACAGGTTATTACAGGGGTGCTGCTTGTAATAAATGCAATTTGAGCTATCGTTTACCACTATTTATTCCTGTGGTTCTGCATAACCTCAGTGGGTACGATGCTCATTTTATAATACCTGAATTAGGAAGAGACAATGGTTCAATAGATGTGTTGGCTGAAACTTCAGAAAAATTTATAAGTTTCTCTAAAACAGTTGGAAATGTAAAATTAAGATTCTTAGACTCCTACCGATTTATGCCGTCAAGTTTGTCTAAACTTTCTGAAAATTTAAGGAAACAAGATTTTATTGAAACAAAGAAGATTGTAAGTAACGACAAACTGGATCTCGTACTTCGAAAAGGTGTTTTCCCATATGATTATATAGACAGTTTAGAAAGATTTAATGAAACATCACTTCCGCCAAAAGAAGAATTCAAAAGTAAACTATACGACATGGACATATCTCAAGAGGATTATGATCATGCATGTAAAGTATGGAATGAATTAGGATTTACAACATTGGGAGAATATTCAGATTTTTATGTTAAATTAGATGTAACTTTATTATGTGATATAATGGAAGAATTTAGAAATACATGTTTTGCAGCATATGGATTGGACCCTCTTCATTCATACACTTCACCTGGACTAGCATGGCAAGCCATGTTGAAAGAAACAAATTGTAAATTACAACTTCTTACTGATATAGATATGGTTTTGATGTTAGAATCAGGAGTTCGAGGGGGATTGACACAAAGTGTAACCAGACATGTTAAGGCGAATAACAAGTATCTGCCAGATTATGATGCATCAAAACCAACAACATTCCTAGGTTATTTCGATGCAAATAACTTATACGGATGGGCAATGTCAAATCCCCTTCCATATGATAATTTTAAATGGATAGATCCAGAATCGATTGGAAACATTATGGATTTACCAAAGCATGGTGAAACTGGTTACATTTTTGATGTTGATTTTGAATATCCTGAACATCTTCACGATCATCATTACGATTTACCACTTCTTCCAAAGACTGAAATTTCCCCTACTGGAAGATGGCCAAAATTAATGATGACTTTAACCGACAAGTCTCGATATGTTGGACACTACTGGATGATACAACAAGCTTTAGACTTAGGATTGAGAATTACAAAAATTAATCGAGTACTACAATTTTCTCAATCTTGTTGGTTAAAATCTTACATCGACAACAACACAAGAAGAAGAGCCACCGCTACATCAAGTTTTCAAAAAGATTTTTTCAAATTAATGAATAACGCAATATTTGGCAAGACTTTGGAAAACAAAAGGAAACATAAGGATATCAAATTGGTAACTGATCCAGTAAAATTACAGAAATTGGTGCAACAACCAAACTTTGGTTCATCTATAATTATTAATGAAAATCTAGTTGTTATTTCCATGAACAAGAAGTCAGTTACAATGGATCGTCCTTTGTATCTTGGAATGTCAATCTTGGATATTTCAAAAACACATATGTACGAGTTTCATTATAAGAAGATGGTTAACTATTATGGAAGAGAGAACATTGGTATTGCATATATGGACACGGATGCACTAATTTACTGGATTAAAACAAATGATATGTATGAAGATCTACGCACCTTTATATATAAAGATGATTTCGACTTTTCCGATTATCCTAAGGATCATCCAAATTACGACTATGACAGAAATAAGAAAGTATTGGGAAAATTTAAAGATGAAACAAATGGTGTGCCGATGATGGAAATTGTAGCATTAATGTCCAAACTGTATTCATTTCAACTGTACATAAACGAAAGGAACGAACATCAAGTCACGAAAAAGGCCAAAGGAATAAAAACTTCTTTCCTGAAGAAGAACGTACAGTTTGAACATTATAAAAGATGTTTGTTTGAAAATGTTGAAACAACTGCAACGTTCAACACTATTAGAAGTTATAATCATCAACTTTTTAGTGTCAAACAAACAAAGTGGGCATTAAGCTACAAAGATGACAAGCGTCATATTTTAGAAGATAAAATTAATACTTTACCATTCGGCCACTACTCTCTAAACCCTATCGACCAGTAAACCTATTCTTCGTCCTCTACCTTCTTCCTTTTTCCTTTCCGTAAAGAAGAGGGGACATGGCAAGCCCAATGCCATGTTCCCTCTTTTTTACACTAATATGAAATGGCCTTGACCTATATTCAAACTATATAAATGAGAATAAACTATTCTATGGATCAGTATTTTTACATGCAGTGTACAAGCAACATCTGAAGATGGAAAGTGTGAAGGACAAGATTGTAAATGAACTACATAAACCAGCAAGAAGAAGATTTCCAAGAAGAAGTACAATCATTAAAGGAATGAATGATCTTTATCAAGCTGATCTCATTGAAATGATACCGCACAGTAAATTAAATAAAGGATTTAAATATATTTTAACAATTATAGACTGTTTTACTAAAATAGCTGACGCTTTACCAATGAAGGATAAGACTGGTAAAAGTGTTACAAAAGCTATGGAAACCACAATACAAAGAAATAAATTTAAAATTAAACATCTACAGACCGATGATGGAAAAGAATATTTTAATAAAGACTTTGGAGCTTTGATGAAGAAATATCAAATAAATCATTATTCTACAAATTCTGAAGTTAAAGCTTCAATAATTGAAAGATTCAATAGAACATTAAAAGGTGCGATGTATAAACAATTTTCAAAAAGAGGATCATATGTGTGGTATGACATATTACCACAACTTATAAAAGAGTATAACAACAAATATCATCGTACCATTGGAATGAAACCTATCCAGGTAAATAGTGCTAATGCCAAAATTGTATTACAACGCATTAAAAATAATACAACACCGAAATTGGAAAAATTGCAACCAAAGAAGTTCAAGGTCAACGATAAAGTTCGTATAAGCAAATACAAAGGTGTATTTAGTAAAAGATATCTACCAAATTGGACTAATGAAGTATTTACAATTTATAAAGTGCAACCAACTATACCTGAAACCTATTTATTAAAGGATAACAAGGGTGAATTACTTCAAGGTGGATTTTACGGACACGAATTGTTGAAATCAACAGTCGGTGATGTATATCTTGTCGAGAAGATTTTACAAAGGAAAAAGGATATGGTTAAAGTCCGGTGGTTAGGGTTTAATAAAAGTGAAGACTCTTGGATTCCTTCAAAAGACTTAGTATAGTTGTTTAATAGCTCATTGTGTGTTTAACCTTTATACAAGATGGAGATTGTACAACAAAAAGACCGATTTAATATCAATAACATTGATGAATTGACAGTTGACAATGATAAGTTAAATCATGGAAAACATGGTGAATTACTACCAAATACGATAAGATGTCTAATAACTGGTCCTTCAAATTGTGGAAAAACTAATGTTGTTTTTAACCTTATAACTAATCCTAAAGGATTGCGTTTTAATAATATATACATTTTTTCAAAATCATTGCAACAACCAAAATATCAATTATTGGATAAAGTACTTGCAAGTGTACCTGAAGTGAATTTTTACAAGTTTAATGCCAGTGAAACAATTATGCAACCAAATGAAGCAAAACCATTTTCTATTTTTATATTTGACGATGTTTCTTGTGAAAATCATGACACAATAAGGAATTATTTTGCTATGGGAAGACATCATAATATTGATAGCATTTATATTGGTCAAACATACAGTAAAATTCCAAAACAACTTATAAGAGACAATGCAAATATGTTGATCATCTTCAAGCAAGATGAAACAAATTTAAAGCATATATATAATGATCATGTAAATGCGGATATGCCATTTGAAAAATTTAAAGAGATGTGTGGCAAAGCATGGAATGAGAAATATAGCTTTCTCGTTATTATGAAGGAAGAAGATATTAAAAATGGTAGATATCGTATAGGGTTGGATAAATTTGTATTTATGCGTTGAACTACCGATGCTACATCTAGTTACACGTTGAACTTCACAGTGTAAACATGGTGAATCAAGAAAAACTATTGAAAGAAATAAAATCACTCAGTGATTCTATTAGGATGAAGAATCGTGCATTGAGGATGGGTTTAAGTGAAAGAGAAGAATTTCTAGAGACTACCTTTAAACCTATTACGGAACCTTTAAAACAGATATCGGAAACTATTGGTAAACCTCGTTATGAAGGAGATGTTTTACTACCAGTTTCTAAACAAGAAGTACAAGCATTAAAAAAAGAAGAAGATGATGATTCATATACAAGTGCTAGTGAGCAAGAAGAAACAAAAGAAGAAGAACCAATTGTTGAAAAGGAAGAAGAACAGCCAATACCTGAAGCTGAACAATCTATTCCAAATTTAACTCAATTGAGTAGCGATATATTACAACATGGACCTCTTGGAAGAAAATATATAATGAAAATGCTACATGACATGAAATCAAACCCGAATTTGAGTAGATCACACGTATACGGAGCAAGAATTGATGGGAATGAATTGAAGATTGGCGATTCAAAGCTTGAAATAACACAAGACGATTACATCATTATTGGTGAGCATAGATATAAAGGAACAAAAGGATTATATGAATTAATTTTTAAAAACATACCACTAAGATATTCATCCAAAGATTTAAGTGTTTTTAAGGAGATTCTACAAAATACTAGCGCTCATAAAAGAAACTACTTAAAGGATGGAATGATTAATCGTTCACGTGCAACAAAATATAACATCGTTATAAAAAAGTTGTTTCCTCCACGAAAATTGCCAACATTACGTACTGCACCAGCGGTAAGACAACCACTGAAAAGAAAATCTTTATCACTTATGGATTTATCACTTCTTGAACAACATGGTAAAAAGAGTAAAGGAGATACTTCAACATCTGGTAAAGGATTGATGAAAAATCTATACAATACAAATGTGATTTACTACAATGACATCAATAAATTGGTTGATAGAATGAGACTATTGCATGAAGCCATGGAAGCTGGTCATACAGGTTTAAATAATGAATGGGTAGCTCTGATTGATGAACTCAGGAATCGCGACATAATTGTATAATTGTCCGCGGATATATAAGAGTTGCAGGTGTATAATGTGTCAGTTCTAACATGAGCGTCGACAAGTTCGGACGCTACTCCGCGTTAGGAGTGCAAGTTGGAGAAAACAGAAAAAGAAGTGGATTACCGCAAACACCCGAAGGTGACTATAACATAAATAATAAACGTTTAAAGTTTGTTAAAGATCCAGAAGAAGATGGAGATGCAACAAATTTAAAGACAGTAAAGGAGGAAACATCTACAAGTTTAAAACTCGACAACAACCAACTGTATGATGCAAAATCTCACAGGGTTATTAACGTTGCAAAACCAGTCAACAATGGAGATGTTGTTAATAAAGGCTATTTTCTATCTGCGATGGAATATGCTTTACTGTTGGAAAAGACTAAAAGTGGAAAAAAGTACAATGCTTTAAATTATAAAATAACTAATGTGGCAGATCCAACCGAGGATACAGATACAATTAATAAGCGTTATTTGCACTCTGTAATACCAGAAAAGAAAAAAGATGGATTTTCCTTCTATAAATATACTATAAACGATATTGGATATCCTAAAGAAGAAAGTGATGGTGTTAATATAAAATACATTAAAGATAATTGTATTTTATATAATAGTGCTGTTATTGATTGTCATGGAAAAGTGTTGTCCAATCTGGAAGATGGTTCAACTCCATCTGATGCTGCTACCGTGAGACAAATGAATGAAAGCTTGAAAAAAGGAACATCCGCTTTTGTTAAACAGAATCAGGTGGTGTCAAAGAAAGGTGATGAGTTTATGCAAGGCAGTGAAAAGTTTACCTTACTACAACTAAAAAATGACAAGTGGGATGGAAAAAATAAAAGATTGTCAAATATAAGTTTAGGCACGGAAGAACATGATGCTGTTATTTTAACACAAGTACCACAACTATCAGCTACTGGTGTTAATTTTATATGTAAAGGTAGACGATTAACCCAAGTTAAATCTGGTAAAGATGATCAGGATTGTGTTGTTGTAAAACAAACTATAGTTTTAGATAAAATAAATAACGTATATGATGGAAAAAATAAAAGAATATCTAACATATCAGCAGGAATAGCTCCGAATGATGTTGCTACTATTAATCAAGTTATAGCAACCTCTAATAACGATCCATCTGCGTATACATGTAATGGTAAACGTATCACATATCTTGATAATCCTACACGTAACAAAGATGCTACTAATGTAGAGTATGTAATGAATCTTGTAGGTAATGTAGTTATTGATATGCATAATCATTTGATTAATGCATCGATGAAACACAATAAAATCGAAGATTCTCAGAGAAACCAATGGATTAAAGATGAAATCATTGATAGATACTAGTAAAACTTATGAATATTTAAGTATGGAATATACAAAAAAGGATTCATTATCATAAAGTATTTCATAGAGTGAAGACGTTGGTTACATAAAACAGCATAATGAAAACAGTATCGCTCAGTCGTCGTCAAGACAGCGGCAAGAGAGGACGTGGTTTAACATCAGCTGCATTATCCCTGCTCAGACGGATTCCAATTGGTGCTGTTGTGAATCGAGCGATAGACGCTTTACCATACGAATTACATCTGCCCGGAGGTTATCAATATTGTGGACCTGGAACTAAGTTGGCAAAACGTTTAGCAAGAGGAGATCCTGGAATTAATAAATTAGATCAAGCTTGCAAAGAACACGATATAGCATATTCAAAGTATAAAGATTCAACAAATAGATCAATAGCAGATAAAATTCTAGCAGAAAAAGCTTGGCAAAGAGTAAAATCAAGTGACGCAAGTATTGCAGAAAAAGCAGCGGCTTGGGCAGTAACTACAGCCATGAAGACGAAAGCAAAGTTAGGTGGTGGAAAACGTCGCAGAGGAAGACCTGCAAAGAGAGGCACACCCAAAAGAGGTGGAAACATTAAAAAAGGACGTCGTAGAACTCATAAAGCAAGTATAAAGAAGACTTCTGTTTGGCAAATGGTAAAAAACGGAGCAGGTTTATACCTAAGACCATACCGTGTGTACTAAATAAGAAGAATCAATTAATAATTCCAAATAAAGCCTTAACAAATCATCAGTTAAATGATTATGTAAAATGTTTGAAAATACCATTCTTTCGAGGAGTTTTTATGAAAGATGCATTACCAACTAAAATATGGAAAAATGAAACTGGAATAGTAAATTTGGATTCCACCTATGGTCCAGGTACTCATTGGGTATGCTATAAAAAGCTCGGACAAACCATTTACTACTTTGACAGTTTTGGCAATCTACCACCGCCAAAAGAACTTCAACATTATTTTCGAAACTCAAAAAACATTTTTTACAATTACAAAAGAGAACAACCTAACAATACTGAAATATGTGGGCATTTATGTTTGGAGTTTCTAGCGAAAAGTGTCAGTCAGCTTTAAGATGTCATCGTATACAGTGTCATTGAGTGGAAATTCATCCACATTAAAAAGTACGCTGTTCCCAGCATTGCGTCTATCCAAGGAACGATTATGGGAAGCGGCATTACTTGATTTGACTACCTACAACTCAATTCCTAATGTTACGGAAGGGAAGAACAATTTACTACATTATTATGAAACTAAAGATGCTGCAGGAAAATACTCAGAATTGAAAATAATTACATTTCCTACTGGAGCTTATGAAATTGATGATATAAACCAATTATTACAGAAACAACTCGGAGAAGACAATATCACCGTTAAAGGAAACAATAATACTTTAAAAGCAGAAATAACTTCAAAATATTATATTGATGTCAGCTTGGAACAGTCGATTGGTAGTTTACTTGGATTTACAGATACAAAAAAGAAAATCTTAACTCCTGGAACTACTCATTCAGGTGATTCAACTGTAACAATATTGAAAGTAAATAGTATTGATGTCACGTGCAACATTATACACGGATCGTATAGAGATGGAGTTAATCAACATATTTTACATACATTTTATCCAACAGTGGCTCCCGGTTTTAAAATTGTTGAGAAGCCACAAAACTTGATATACCTACCGTTAAACACCAGTTTCATTTCAGACATCGTACTGAACATATTGGATCAAGACGGTCATAGTGTTGACTTTAGAGGAGAAACAATTACTATACGGATACACATCAGAGCAGCAACATAAAAGTCAACATGGGATTATCATTTAAACCGCAACGGAAGAGTCGGGAGCTCAGTAGCTCCTCGACATTGGAAGAGTTAACATCGGAAAACATTCGTTTTCTACAGAAGATTGGATTGAAACTTAACAGCGATGGATATCCTGGATATATCTCAAGGACCAACGTTCGACGAAACACTATGGGAGAAGGAATATCACACGCACAACCCTTACACTTCATCAAAATTAAACAATAACGATGAAATAAGGATCCCCATTCAACAACAAGATATTTACACTTTACCGTGTGAAAGTTACTTGTACATTGAAGGACGGGTATTAAAATTGGATGGAAAAACTGCTTCAACAGTTCCTTTTATAAATAACCCGATGGCATATCTTTTTGATGAAATAAGATATGAAATATCAGGGGTGACGGTTGATTCAACAAAAAAGGTTGGTTTAACAACGACATTGAAAGGATTAACATCATTAACACCGCATGAGAAGAATTCAATAGTCACTGCCGGATGGGTTGCCCCTGATAAAGACACTATAACACCAGCTTCCAACAGTCACTTTGATTTTCATGTACCTTTACGATTGCTTTTGGGATTCGCTGAAGATTACAAACGGGTAATAATAAATGTCAAACAAGAATTAGTATTACTCAGATCTTCAACTAATAAGGACTTGATACTTGCAGACCCTGCAACTACGGAAGATAAACTGGAATGGCAACTACAGTTGGATAAAGTTGTTTGGAGGGTACCTCATGTAAGATTGGCTGATGAACATAGAATCCTATTATTGAGAAAGTTGAAATCTGACCGTGATATTGTGATGCCATTCCGAAGTTGGGAATTTCATGAATACCCTACACTACCTCAGACAGAACGACAAACATGGACCGTCAAGACATCAACTTACTTGGAACGAGCAAGGTACATAATACTCGGTTTTCAAACTAAGCGAAAAGATGTTATCACTGCAAATGCTGGTCAATTTGATCACTGTAAAATAAAGAATTGTAAAGTTTTCCTAAACTCTCAATTCTTTCCCTATGACAATTTGAATGTCATGTTCAGCAAAAAACGTTTTTCCATTTTATACGATATGTATGCAAGATTTCAATCGTCATATTATGGAAAGACTAATACACCACTATTATCACCTGACCAGTATTATTCCAAGGCTCCAATAATTGTAATCGATTGTTCAAAACAAAATGAATCGGTAAAATCATCAAGTGTGGATATAAAAATTGAAATGGAATTTGAAGAACCAGTAGCGGATGGAACTTCGGCATACTGTCTAATTCTACATGATAAAATAGTTACTTACACACCGCTGACCGGAATTGTGAAGAATGTACTTTAAGAAGAATTGTACAACAACTGCAAATTTTTGAGGTTAGAATTATCTGCTTTAATTTTTGAGGTTAGAATTTCATTTGTGAAAGACAAGTTGAAAACAAACAATTATGTAATTGTATAAATTTCAAGGATTTTACGAAAAATATAAAAGCGAGAAAATAATTAGTAGAAACTTCATTCTATCTTCAACCGTCGTATGGGAAACATCATTCGCAAGATGAATTCTACTAACGGAGAAGAAAATACACCTCTAATGGATGATAATAGTTCAGATATAGAAAAACAAGTTGAACGAGAAATGGACGAGTTCCTAAAATTCAACAAACATAAGAAGAGAGAAGAAGAAAAAGCTGAAAAAGAAGTAAAAAGGAAGAAGGTTGAAGTTAACATTACAACCAATATTTTAACAGAAGTATTTCTTCGGATTATCTACCCAATTTCTTCATGCATGACAAAAAGTATATCAGTTGGAATTTTAAAATCAATGGATTATTCACCAATTGTTATTTTAAATCATGGAAACAAAATGGTTACTTTCAGTGAAACTACTTGGGAATCTCTCATAAAACATTTACATCTTTTGGAGTGCTATTTAAGTAACAACACATTTGGAAGAAGAACAAGATTAAGTTTATTGGAATCAAATATTGAAGTTGATATAGTAAAACATCGTGGAGGACAAATTGTTCGCTTCAGAGATTTAACTACACATAATGTTAAATTATATTTCACTAAAGAAGAATTTTACACTTTAAGTTGTACTACCGGTCCCGTCACCAGATATTTGAAACAACTAATATTTTCAAGTGCAATAATTAAAGACTATCTAATTGATACATTGGACAAAAAACCTTTTGTTCCAATTTTATACGGTCCCGTGGATACTTCAATCTTTAATAGAATACCTCAAGAAGTTGAAATGTGGAGACAATTAAACAACTATCACACCAATTTTAATATTGATGAAGTGGCACAAGAAGTGAAAGAAGAAGAACAATCCTGTCTGTTATAAACATCGGCTCATTCAATTTTTAAGTCAGTTGTTAGTAAGACTTCATCATGAATAAACGGGTTTCGTTTTCTAATGCGCCACATATAATGGAAGTTAAAAGAGGTATAATTGAATTTCAAGCTTTCCGAGGAAATGATGGTAATTTTATTATTAAAGAATTAGTAATCTTGGACATGAACACATCAGTAGTTTATCATTATTTGTTCAAACCTCCAGTACCATTTAATAGACTAACAACTAAAGCGAAAGTTACAAACAAATGGTTGAACAAACATTTTCACAACTTAAGATGGGATGAAGGTTTCATTAATTATAACATGATGCCGCACATTATGAATCATTATTGCAAAGAGTTTAAAATTATCTACACAAGGGGATTGGAAAAAGCAAATTGGATACAATCATTTACAAGCAACGAAGTGATTAATGCAATAATTGATAAAGATTTCCAATGCTACTTCAACGAACTTTGTATTTCATCAAAAAGTTTTAAACATCGAAGGTCGCAGTGCGCTTTAAAGAATGCCTACCGCTTGAACAATTTCCTTCAACAAAGTGGTGGGGGTAGTGTCGATTATAAAAGTGAGAGCGCTACCATGACGCAGCATGAGTATTACTCGAACCTCCGAAGAGACAACATCTCCAACGGACATTCTTATTTACAAGAAAATTAACAATAACATCAAGATGGCATCGCAGAACTTACTTCAAAATTTGGTCGATCAGTTCAACGCTCATTCTAAATCATCAATTCTACCTACGAAGAAATGTTCTGAACTAAAAGAAGAAAAACATTACATTATTCATACGATCAAGAAAATGGAAACTTCAGTAGGTGATGCTATTAATTGCACATTGAGCGAGGCTCCATATACAGTTGGTGATGAACCAAAATTTCAGATCTTCCTACCAAGACGCTTTGTACAACTTCTTCAAAATGAAGATCTTCGTGTAGTTCAACCCGGCGCACTCTATTTGGTTTCGCACGGACCAAATGGAAACAACTCAACTGAACTAACTATTCATGTAACACCTACTACTGATTAGTTTGTACATAACATTGTAACTATTTGTTTGTAATTGTTTTTCAATAAATATGATATAAAGAAAAAACAAAAAAAATTAAAAGAAGCAACATATTGTGATGTCTTTGTACATTACAATATGTTGCTTTTTTAAAAAATTCCACGGGATGACCTTGACCCACTTTTGTGTGATTATAAAAGCGAAAATCTACTTGTAAAATTCATCAGTCTACGACTACCTTTCGTACCGTACACATCTCGCTCACTCTATCGCTTAATATAAAAACTAAAAGATGTCTCTCAAAGTCAAATGTGCATCTTATGATACCAACACCATTACAACTTTTGAACAACTCGAAGATTTAACCAACGAAATGCGAGTTTTACTTACCGGCGGTTATCACTTAACTCTTGATGTTAGTGCTACTAATACAAGGATGTTCACTAAAACAAAATATTGCGATGATGAAATATTTATTTCTACACAACCTACAACTTCTTCATCGCCAACTGGTCAACATAACATCAAGTTCCAAAAGTATTACCAATGTTGAATAACTTTTGACAGACAAAACTACAACTAAAGAATCACATGATCAATGTGAGTTAATAAAAAGGATGTGATACTTGTATAAATAAACATTCGCTTCTCAGCTCTCACCACGACAAGACCTATTTAAGAAAATGTTGTACAGAATGATGATTCAACTTGATGGAAAAATCTATGCAAAAGACTACAACACCGTTGAACAAATGACCCAAGATTTAGATGTATTAACTAAAGAAGGATATCAAGCTAAATTAATTTTAAAATTTCCTGAAGTACATCCATTATCAACAGAAGAACTTGTTGCTATGGCTAAGGCGGAGAGAGAGAAAAAGTCTGAAGAAAACAAAGAGAAACAAACTTCCTAAATTTTAATAATCCTTACACTTGTAAGGTATAATTTTTTAAAACTCCATTTGGATGACCTTGAAATTACCCCTACCACTTTTCACAGTACATAAAACTCACTATTGAACACTATACACTCTTATTCTTTCACTGGACTCCGCAGCGTCAACATGGAAGAGCAAAAATACAAGTACAAACCTCGTTACTGTTGTGAACAACAGTGTACAGATTTAGGACCAATGATGGTGGATGGGTTAGCTTGTACTAAATGTGAATTCTTCGGATCTTGTTATTGCAAATGCAAAACAAAACAACTACCACCACCGGAATTGCGAACTTTCAAATTTTACAAATCAAGATATTTTCATACATGTTGTCCTCAAAGATGTTTCAAATTTCACCCTCTAGATCTTGCTCATTGTCAACGCACCAATTCTCATCAAGATGATTTTTGTACACATATGATAAAAAGATGTAAATACAGATCAGATTGGTATTCCGATCCTGTAGAACCATCAAATGTGTAATTTCAGTTTTACACTCTTTTTTAAAACTTCATTTGGATGACCTTGAGATTTCCCCCCACCACTAGTTCTAATTTTTATATAATATTAAATCATTCCACTTCCAACACTCTAACTAACAACATGGAAAACAAATTTATCAAGTTTGAACATATAATAACTGACAGGGAAGAGATGGAAGAATTGTTTCAAAACTTACTTTCTATCATTGACGAATATCCTATAAGATGGTTCAGAATTGTAGTTCAATATTTAAATCCTGGTGAATTGTTTTCTTCATCGAGTGAAGAGGATGAAACAACTACTTCGGTTCAAATAATTGAATTAAAAGACGAAGAAGAAGAACTAAACATTTTATTCAATCATAAGCTCAAGGTTCCCCATATAAAAGCCCCCTCCCTAGACAGCCCCCCTCCCTAGACGCCTGCTCAAGGTCACCATTATATAAGCCCCCTCCCTATGCGCCGATCCTCATTCCATCACCGACTCTCCAACAATGAACAACTCTCCATTGGCCCGAATGAATTCTAGTTTTGAAATAAACTCTAAAGAAGAGTTACAAGACATTTTTAATATTTTACAAGAACTTGTAGATAATTTTACAACCATCAAAATGAATTTAGAAATAACATACGATTGTCCTATTTGTGATAAAGTTGAAAGTTCGGACGAAGACAGTTTACTAAATCTAACTCCTGCACCATCTGACACTACTGATGGTAATAACGAAGAGCAAAATATTTCCCCCACCACTTCTTTATAATTCTTCGCTCCTCCCACCACTTCTTTATTTAACTAACATTTCTCGCTTTCACTTCTCATTCCGTCTTCGACTTTTCAACTATCAACATCACTTGTTTTAAAATTTCAAACACTAACACAATCATGATGGATATGATGGATGAAGTTCCCTTCATAACTAGAATGGAAGAGGATAAATTGAAATTGGAAATTAAACGATTGGAAATGGAACGGGAAAACCAACTCGAAATGTTACATTTGTTCAAGCTTTTCAAATACATCATCTGGGGACTCTGCATTTACCTTCTCATCGTCGTCGGTGTTTGCATTTACAACTCTGTAATTCATCACAAAAGTTCAACTTGTTTAAACTCTGCTGTTGCACATTAATTGTATGTTCAGTAATAAAATTCAAAAGTTACTTCAACCTATCCTACTATCACCAACTAGTTCAACTTAGAACTATTTCTGGTGGTAGTTGGGTAGGCTTTTTTAAAACTTACTCTGGATGACCTTGACATACTTTCCAGATCCTATTTATAAATTTCAATTTCAGTTTTAAACTAACTTTTAGTTTTGTTCAACTATTAAGAGTTTTGTTAACACCGTCAAATTTCAGTTTTCAACTAACTTTTAATTTATGTGTACTTTTAGTTCAACCCTAGTTACTTTATTCGCAAATTCAGTTCAGCCGACCGCCGACGCTATCGCCATCTCCACCCCAATATTTTAACATCTCTGCCCGTAGGGGCAGCTGCCCGGACATCTGTTCGGTTTTAAAAATATAAAAGAAAGGTAAAGGAGTGGGGGTGGCGCATGCTCACCAATGCAAAACTAAGGTTTGAGGTTAGAATTATCCATGGCGGCCGCCATGTCTAGTTCAGTTTCACCACATAGAGTCGGCGACCGGTTATTGGTCTAAAGGAGTGGGGGAAAGGGTGGTGGGGGGAAGGTTGCCATTTTATAAGCCCTCTCCCTAGACGGCGCTTCTCATTCTATCGCCAACTTTCAAACGATAAACACCTCTCCCATGGCACGGATGAATTATCCCGCTATCACCAACTACTTCAACTTAAAACTATTTCTGGTGATAGTTGGATAGGATTTTTAAAAACTTACTCTGGATGACCTTGACATATTTTCCACATCTCAGTTATAAGTTTGAATTTCAATTTTGAACTAACTCTTAATTTTTCTTCAACTGTTGTAGTTTTGTTAACACCGACGAATTTCAATTTTGAACTAACTTTTAATTTATGCGTACTTTTAGTTCAACCCCACTTTATGCGCAAATTCACTTCACCCTAACGCCAACACTATCGCCATCTCCACCCCAACCTATATGGCATAAAATATAACTACAGCATCTCATATATACCCTCCATCCCCCACCGGAAGCTATGTGACATGGCAGCTGGCGCCAGCTGCCGCGGCACGTGGCTCGGTGGGCACGTGGTCGGTTTTAAAAGTGGCCAAAAACCACTACTCAAGTGTCCCGTGACAACTGCCTCCAGAGCGAAGTGATCGGAAATGGCCGCATTAATCACTGAGACTGTGGAATTTGGAATGTTTGTAATTACGTTGTCGATGGCCGTACTCGATGTTGCTGTTACTCTGGTTGGAGAATTCACGGACCAATTGAGGTGAAAGGTGTCCAAAGTGTCGCGAAGCCGCTGGGTCAGGTGGTCAGTGTGGTCTAGAACATCAATATTTATATCCCCCATAATAATGAATTTACATTGCTTAGCGTGCAGAAAATTTAAGAGATGTTCTAGTTTTTCAAAAAAAGAATCGTTGCACGCATTGGGTGATTTGTACAGACCCAGTATGAATACTTTCTCCGTGGTATTCATGTTTATTTTGATCCCGGCAATTTCAAAGTCTAGGTCTGCACAAGATTCAGTTTTGAAAGTTTCGAAAGAAATTGAGTTTTTAACAAAGATTGCCACGCCGCCACCTTTAAACTTTTTTCGCACAAAAGATTCTGCCAATTCGTACGAATTTGAAAAGATTTATGTTTTCTTCCTTAAAACTGTGCTCCGAAACAATGAAAACGTCGGGAATGAGCTCTCCGCATAACAGAGAAAGCTCATCAACTTTGTTGGTTGCTGATTGAGCGTTTATATGCACAGCTTTAAATTTGGAAGAGGGGTTTGAAACTTGATTCCTGGGCTTGATTTTGAATTTTGGACCTGACGCCCCCAATTTCGGTACTAATGTTTTTAACCCGATGGACTCCTGGGTGTAGAAGGGAGCAAGTTTTTTTGAGCTGGTTGCAGGGTCGGCGTGCTAGCTGGCGACAAGATCGGCGTCGTAGCTGGTTGCAGGGTCGGCGTCGGAGCTGGTTGCAGGGTCGGCGTCGGAGCTGGTTTCAGAGTCGGCGTCGGAGCTGGTTGCAGGGTCGGCGTCGGAGCTGGCGACAGGGCCTTATCAGCCTTTATCAAGCACTCCAAGACTAGTCGTGCTAAAAGCTTTTTTCCCGGTTAAAGAGATGTAAGCCGTGACGGGTGAAGAACCTTTGGCCAATCCGGTTGAAATCAAGCACGTGAACCCCGACGTATATCCTACAAATCTCCT
This sequence comes from Neoaliturus tenellus, assembly GCA_030545055.2. Classification (NCBI taxonomy): domain Eukaryota; kingdom Metazoa; phylum Arthropoda; class Insecta; order Hemiptera; family Cicadellidae; genus Neoaliturus; species Neoaliturus tenellus. Next base: position 167,563,138 of record CM061532.1, on the reverse strand, counting down.
CAATGTAGGCGTTAGCTAATGCAACCTGCTCGTTGATGGTATGGTTGGAGGGAAGGTCGTAACGGTGGGGCAACGTCGACACAATCACTTGAGACGTGCTGAGGCGAGATATAATCCATTGTTCTAGATGTTTGTTGATATTAATGCGCTCCCCGCTATCAAGATCGTTCGTACCCGCGATGAGGACCGTGCAGCTTCCCGTTGGAGGTGGATTGCCAGATATGATGGCCTGCAGTTTAGCGCCTGGTTTACAGTACCCAGGAATTAAGGTAATTAAAGGAAAAGAACTTTCTTGGTTTTGTTCTTGCTTAAATAACAGAAAACAATGTTCGAAATTTAAAACATAACTTACAAATTTAAAACATAATTTATAACACAACATTTAGCAAATTTCAATACACCACAAAATTTAATTCAAATTTACAAACACTAAAACATGGGATACCACAGGGCTCAATACTGGGTCCTCTTCTCTTCCTGTGTTATCTTGGAGGATTGCCTGGATTCCTGGATTGTTTCAAGAAAGTACCTCTGTGTGTTTGTACTTTTTTTACCGCAATTTATTAAAGTTCTGGGAAATCTACTTTAATTTCAATCTCCACAAAACAGGCCATATAAAAAATTAGCACTGATATGATAATAGACAGCAGCAGATCAGATCAAGCTAGGAAAACTAAATTTCTAGGCCATAATTGATGAAAATTTTAAGTTGGGATGAAGACATAGATATGTACAGGACTGGGGGAAACTGCTGTGTAATATCTATCTTCTTATTTCTATAAGGGTTTCGTCTGTTACGTCCCTTTTTCTCTCGACCTACCGAACCAATTTTTAAGATTGAGGTGTCATTTTAAAGCTTAGGATATACCACAGTGACGAATCGTAATTAAAAAGGTCTTATTGTTTCGGGCTTCGCCCCCTCGCCTTTGATTTATTTCTAGAGGGCGCTTTAAAATGTTGACCAACTTTTATTGTAAGTTCTTTAAAGTGAATTGTAATTTAACAGCTGATTACCTTCAGATGAATTTTAAAAGCCAAATAGTAAACAAAAATAGATCTCTGTCACTTCATAATCAACATTCACGTACTGTAAGTGAGTTTCACTCATACAGAATCATAAAATGCGCAATTTGCGCACGGGCCACCTCGTAGATATTTATTTTGTCTCATATGTTCTCCGCAGTCCTGGATTATGTAAGCAAAAAAATATCTTCAGGACTTTAAGCTCTGCGCTAAATGGCTAAAGTTTCGAATATTATATTACATTAAAAACTATTTATTTTGCATTAATTCATTCACATCTAGCATATGGAATAAGCATTTATGGAGCAACAACTAAAAGGAATTTGGAAAAAATTTTGCAACTTCAAAAAAGATATGAGAATCATTTTTAAAATAAAAAGAACAGATTCAGTAAATAACTATTTTTCAGATCTTGGGATTTTGACAGTATATGGTATATATTTAAAACGATTATGTATGTTAAACAAAATACAAGTATTTTTCACAGTGCAACAACCACAGGTAAGTTACAACATGAGATTGCAAAGGAGGGTGGAGGGACACAATTTAAATTGTTATGAATAGAAGACTGACTTCACAGTCAACACATTTTTATTCCACCTTACCAAACTGGTACTGTAATATGGGATGTATGTATGTATGTATGTAGTGTACAGTTTATTAATAAAATATTATAATTATTCAGGAAAACTTTTTAAAATTACAGCCATGTTCATAAAATTTCGTCATTATCAATTTATAGCAGATTTTCCTAACATAGTATTTTTTTAAATTAGCCTATGTAAAAACTTGGGGTTTCACCTTTGGTGTTACGTATGTAAGTTAAATCATTGTTAGGGACATAGATAGTATTACACCTAAGGATTTCTAGGGACAATTGAATCCCCTGCCGGGGCCAACGTTAACAGCCGGCAGGCTTCCCCGCGCCGACGCTGTGACGTCACCAGCGGAGGCCGACTGTTGCGTCCTGAACCCTGCTAGCAGCCTGATCTCCGTACATTGTACTCGCGAGTCGCCACCCTTCCTTCAGTGACAGCTGTGTTTGACTTAATTTTTAATGCATTTACACGTTTTAACAGTATTTTTACTTAAGGTAATCGGTGTTGTGGAGGTAATAAGAATAATTATTAAATCCTGTGTCATAAATGCAACGGACGTTTTGGTCACGAAACTGTAAATCTAATTACGATGGAACAGGAACAGTGCATAAAAATGTTTTAGGCTTCCATCAGACGTACATGTAGCTTTAAGAGATAAGTGAGATAAATGTAATCACGGGGAAATTTTTGTGAACTAACAAAGAATTTAGTTATTTTAGAAGACCACTTTGTTGAGACAGACGTACAAAATCAAACAATACTCAATGAAATCGGTGGTGTGTAGCAATGTAGGGGGGTAATCAAAGAAAACAACTAAATCTAAGAAAAATAATACTAACATCTAAAACAAACTAAATCTTCCTCAAAATATATAATAACATAACTAACAGTTTTGTATGGTATATTTCTTTAATTGTCTAACTATAATAATTTTAGCGTGGTATTAGTTTTATGAAAGAACGACAATATCGTGTGAATGTTTTAACTAACATTGTATTAAACCGGGTGTCCATAATGTCTTGCCCTGATAAAAAAAAAAAAAAAAAAAAAAAAAAACGAATAGGAAGCCTATGAAAAAATTGTGGTAAGATAAAGTTTTATTTTCAGTTTTTACAAGTGACTTCTTAAGTTTTTTATAGCTATAGTCAAACCCTTCTAAACTCAAATAAACTTCTGTGTGTTTGCCTTGGGTAACCTGTAAATCTTTTAAACGACTTTTTAATTTTTTCAATTAAAATTTCCTGAGTAATGGACGTTTATTTAATTATCGTTTTGTCTTTTAGATTTTCACAATTAAAAACTGAGAAAGAATAAACCTAATATTTGACAAATCAGAGAACATTAAGAAATGCAGACAGGTCAAGCATGGCGAACGAGGTGGCAATTTCATATGGTAATCACGATTGTGTTTTGTAGTGCACATCATAAGTAAACTGCATTGCTGTCATTCCGCAGAGTTTAGGTGCTAATGAATTGACGGAAAACTAGATTGCATTCCTTTGAAAAAAATTAAAGATGCGTGTGCCTTTGAAATCAGGGAAAGACCTTATGACACCAGACATATATACGGTACTTATAATTGACAGGTGGTTTGGGGCTGCTATTAAGGCCGCCATCAAGAGTTTATAAACGAATAAAAAATTTTAAGAGAAGCAAACAATTCATTAAACTAGTTAATTAACTCACAATAATGAAATAAATTTAACGCTACATAATTCTTAAACTATCAGACCTTATTTTAGCAAGATTGAAAAATTAAGCATCTGTTTGCAAAAACCAATACATTGGCTATAAAAAAACTCGTAAGATAATTTTCCTCGACCTCATGGTAAAAAAGGTTAAACAAAAAATTAAACCTCATAATATAACTTTCCAAGATATTCAATAAAAAATAAATAAATACCGGTAAAGAATGTCGCTCAATGTTGTGTTCGTCTGAATTCCTTGTAAAATTCCTAACTTAGTAATGGTGAAGAAATGTGTAACTATTTTCGGTAGTATCCTCTTGATCAATTATTTGAAGAACATTAGAGATAATCTGAATAACAATAAAAAAGGCAATCGTAAAGTAAATAAGTTGTCATCACAGTAGGCCCAATACACTAAGTGAAATGTAAGTCTAATTTATCAAATACTCTTGTTGCGCACAATATAATATTATTTAATTTGCACCTTTCGATTCCCTTTTTAATTCTCTTTAAAATGATATATAATTTGTAAATATCGAATACAATTTGCGCCAGTTAGAGCAGATTGTAGTGCTCGACGTCGGGCGCACGCAATGCTTTGCAATGGAATACCGCTCGGCCGGTCAGCCCCCGCCTGTGACGTCACAGTCATAGCCTGCAGGCCCGTAGTTTACGTCGGCCCCGCCCCTGCCCTAAAGGCAAAGTGGACTAACCCCAAAAAGTAAGTTTTGAGATATTAAGTGCTAAAGTTAAAAAATCATATCTGAGGTCAGAAGTTGATCTGGATTGTGCTTTTTTGTAATCTGACAGATTAAACCCATAGAATTATACTGTTTGGTAAATTATAAAAAAAACACAATATTTCATTTCCAAAATGGCTTCCAAAATTGAGTAGTCCGTTTTGCTTCCATGCCCATTGTGGGTTAGTCCATTTTAACATTAAGGTTAGTCCATTTTTGCCAAAAGGTTAGTCCACTTTGCTTTTAATTTAAATACAACTTGGTTTCAAAAATTGGTTTAAAGTGGTGTTTATAGCGAAAAAAGCTAAATAAATTAAACAAAATTTATTAATACAGCTCCACAGAGTTCACACTATGTTTAACAACACTTTTTTATCACGCTTACGCCTATTAGTGATGGCAAAATAAAATCGATTTTTCGGAAAAATCGATTTTTACCATTCGATACATCGATTTTTTGACATCGATTTTTTGTTCACGATTTTTTATCGAAATCGATTTTACTCTTTCGATACATCGATATATCGAAAAATCGATTTTTCAAGAAATTTTGCCATCATAGTGATGGCAAAATAAAATCGATTTTACGGAAAAATCGATTTTTACCATTCGATACATCGATTTTTTGACATCGATTTTTTGTTCACGATTTTTTATCGAAATCGATTTTACTCTTTCGATACATCGATGTATCGAAAAATCGATTTTTCAAGAAATTTTGCCATCACTAACGCCTATTCACGCTTAACCACATTCACTGAAAACAAGCTACACACCAAAACCAACTATAGTCAAAACTTTCTAACCTGTAAATAAACATTAAGGAGGGAATACACTACACAACTAATATGTTTTCATTGAACTAAGACGTACATAGAGTATAAAGGAGAATAGAGCAACAAAATAAAAGGCATGTCACAGTTTAGTCCATTTTGACTTTACAACAAAATGACATTTGGATTAACATTGTTCTAATGGGGGATAGTCCAAATTTGCACTTAATTTTATGGGTTAGTCCATTCTGCCTAGAAGAAGATGTGTGATAATGCATTTTGGACTAAACATTTTTTTGTTCTAGAAAAACAAATACAGCTGATAGAGCTTAGCTTGTTTTACCAGCTGATAGAGCTGATTTTTTTTCACCAGCAGGTATACCAATCTCAAAATTGAAAATTTGTGGGTTAGTCCACTTTGCCTTTAGGGGCTTCAATTATTCCTGACCATAGGGTATTTTCGCTCAGAATCGGTGGCAACCCTGGGAGGTAGGCATCTTTAAAGAGGTTATGTTTACTTTCTGACGTTTGGTTGTTTTCGGTTTCGGTTTTGGTTTTGCTAATTGTGTTCAGTTGTTAAAGTCTTCATCAGTTCGTGTCTGACTGATTCTCGGGAGAATTCCTTCTTACTCATGGTTGCATCACTTTAAAAATAATATATAAAATTATTATTGATATAATTCATTCAATGTTCTAGTGAAGTAAAAATGTATGTAGAACCAACAGAGACGATTGCTTATGGGCAGTATGTTATTTTCCAAAGAAAAGACTACAAAAAGCTACATTTGTTATCAGAAAAAAACAATTGTGTGTTAATGGGTAAAGATAAAATTGAACTCAATGTAATAATAGGAGAAAAGGTTGGATCAACTTTTAAAATGGTTCCAAAAGTAGGATGTAATAGACATTTTATCCTTCAATTATGTAATTCTAGTGTCATGCATTCTGACAAAGAATTCTTTAAAGACTTGGGTAGTGGAATTGACAACAGAACCATTTGTGATGATGGATCTTCGCAGTCACTTACTTCAGGCAACATTGAGGTATTGAGAGATCAAGGTATTGCTCCCAAAGTGATCATAGAACAGCTCGTTGAAAATAGCAGAACTTTCCAAATCAAAACAGAATTTTCTCAAGAAAAGTATATCAAGAAGAAGGAGAAAAAATATTTCGAGTACATTACAATAATGCGCCCATCAATTAGACTTATTTCAGAAATTATGTACAATCGTGATTTGCCCAAGTCAATCGGTATACGAGGTGACACTCTTTCTCAGTTGTTGACAACTCTAAATTTACAACCTGATGGTACATATCTACTAGTTGAAAATGGTTTCAATGGGATAGTTGCTGCTGCTCTTTTGAACTCTCTCTCTGATGAAGGGAGATTAATTCACGTTACTCCTGGAAATCAAAATCAAAAACAGGCCGTATTAGCTATGAATTTTTCTAATGTCCATTTGTCTCGTTTACTAACAGTTCGCTTGTCTACTATGTTTGATTTCATTGACCAAAAACTTCCTGATATCAAAATTGACCCTACAGATGATGATGTTTATATAACTCCTGAAGTAAATAATACATCTGGGACCGAGAGGGACACTCAAGACTGCAAACCTGTAGAGATTACAGTTAATAGTGAAAAAAGCACTAGTGTAAATGAGGATAAGAACAATCACATCTCCAATTCTGCTTCAGAATTTCGCAAGAGAAGGCATTCAAATCTAGATTCAATGAATCCAGAAATGGCAAGTAAAAAGCCCCGTTGGGCTATTGAAGCGGAACTCGCAGTAGAAATTATCCTTCAAAAAGTGGATGGGTTAGTAATAGTTTGTAAAGAACTTCCTGCTAACATTTTAAACAAGATGTTAGCTTATCTCTTACCATCAAGACCTTTTGTTGTTTATTCACTGTATCATGAACCTCTTGTAGCTCTGTACCTATTGTTAAAGCAGAGACATGATATTGTGTTCCTAAAGATAACTGAAACGTGGCTGAGACCATATCAAGTGTTGCCTGAAAGGACTCACCCTACTGTTACAGTAAGCTCGAGCAGTGGGTTCTTGTTGAGTGGTATTAAAGTTGTCAACTGATGTGTTTTTTAGTAATAAGATAACTTGCCTCAGTAGGCCTATCTGGTATGTTAAAGGCTTGTTTTGATTGGAATTAAAAAATATACATTTTATAAGAAGTAGGTATAGGCCTAAGGCCGGTGTTTTTAATATTTTAACACTCCTGAGTATTACCTTAGTATAGCGTAGCTAATGGTTTCCTGCCATAATGTAGGCCTATTGCTTCTAAAAAAATGTAAGCTAGGCCTAGTGTACAAATTAGGCCTAAAGTAATTTACCCACATACTATGTAGCTCTTTTAGACTTTTTTAAACTTCTTTCTCCTCCATTGTCAAATAAATCGGCACAATTGGCAATAGTGCCGGGATAGTCTGCTCTCTATCCCGGTCGTGGTGCGATGTGCGTGTGTGGTAGGCCTACCCGTATTGTTAACTGTTTCTTGTTTGTGTTATTTATTCATTGTGTAAGTGTTATGTTCGTCAATTTTAATGATTTAACTACTCCTTCTGGATGAAACATTTTTTATTTTAAACACTTGAAGATGCCGTTTTAACGGCGAAACATGTCGTGTTGACAATAAAATTGGACTGTTAGACGAGGTACGTTACCTATAATAAGTCTCTTATTATTTATAATAAAAGCCTGGTAAAAAAGAAACATTTTCATGCTTATAATCAGGGCTGGTCCCAGAAGGTTTTCTGGTACATGAGACATCTGAATTTGGCACCCCATAAGGTACCCCGCAAACATGTCATCAACCTAGGTTTTTTAGTTTTTACTACAATGTACTAAAATGTTGAAAAATTGTAATAGACCTACCCAACTAAAAACACCAAGAGTAAAAGAGCTAATGACAATTAATAACAAAGATAAGTTTTACCGTGTGCTTTATTACAGTAATGATATTTGGATGCAATTTCAAAAGGCCAATTTGCAAGTTGTCGATAAGAAGCACATTTTTGTAAAGAAAAGACATCATTGTCCATTATGTAATCTTTTAATTTTTTGTATTTTTAGTTAAAAATTTAAAATATGCCACTAACCTTTAGGGGTTGAGAGTTATTTTAGAGTTGTAATATACTCGTACATATTTTTTAATACTTATACTGAAGAATCATTCATATTTATAATAAACAATATAATTACAGAAGTTCACTACAAATGAAATTTTAACGAAGTTGTGCTAAGTTTCAATGCCATAACTCAAGTTAGGTCTAGTTAATAGATGGATACAGTGAAAGCTCTCTTAACCGACCTTGGATCAACCACCCATTGGATTAACCGACCGTTTTCTTAGAGTACTGTATACAAAGCTTCCGCCGTGCTAGCCTATGTTGCGATAAAGATCTAAAAATAACTTTCATGCTACAAGAGGTGTACCATACGTGACTAGTAAGTCAAATTCAGTCAGTAACTTTCATTATTTCGTGCGAACATAGTGTTTAATGTGCTAACCATGTTGACTTTATTGTGATTTTAATCTGCAAACTTGGAAAATGTTCTTTCCGAAAAAAGCAGACGCCTAGTTAATTACTAAGAAGATATTCACCCGGATTCGGTTGTGTTATTCACCAGCTTGAATCTTTGAGACGAGATTCTGACGCCATCACAGCCACTTTTTGCAGTACGAATATTGTTGACGTAAAAATTATAACACAATTGATATTTTTGACCATTTAACATGGGACCACACTATATACTTAGTATCTCTCAAAAGCCACTCGAGCGGCGCCGCACCAGCAGAGGCCAGCACAATTAAGAGGCGTTCATGCGCCGACAGTGGTTGGGAACCTCGTTTATGCCCTATTTACCGAAAAAGCGATAGATTATATAGTTTCATATTGTATATTAGAGTTAATTAAATTATAAATTAGATTTTAATGGGTGAAAATATTTAATTTTTCAGTTTGTGTCTCTCTCAAGACACCTGCCAAAACAAAAACAAAAGCCGCATGGATCGCATGGCCCTCATACCTCAGGGTGTCTACTGATACTGGAATTACTGGAAATACTGGAATTATACTGGAATTTCAAAATAGATACTGGAATAATTGAATTTTATTAAAATCCGGAAATTGTTGTTTTTAAAATGCACAAAATATAGATTTTGTCATTTGATCCGTACATTTTGATCTAAAAATGTTTCACCTGTTATTATTGTTGTTAAAGTATGTTTGCAAACTAAAATCAGAAAACTTGTAGTTCTGTTCAAATAATTAACCAGAATAATTAAGCTTAGAAATAAGTCTCTATAAATATGTTTATTTTCTTACTTTTTACTCAGCTTGTGTGTATCGTAAGAGAAATCCGGGGTTCATCCTGTAGATGAACAGAATGCTATTATAATTCACATCAGCCTCTAGGGGAATTTCCCTAGCCTCCAGGGGATCAGCCTCTCTAGAGGCTTTCAAAGTTTCAATGTTAAATCTTATGGAAGAAGTAGGCTTGCCATACGTCCCGGTTTGACCGGGACAGTCCCGGTTTTTCACCCTTGTCCCGGTGTCCCGGCCGGTTTTGCCTTTGTCCCGGTTTTTTGTAAAAATTGAGAAAACAGTGAATTATTAATAAAAAACTTAACAATTTGTTTTATTTTATGTCTTACAATAAATTTTCTTATAAAGACAAAAATCAACATCATTACTCTACTAAACTACAAGAGCGACTAAACTAAACTACTAAACTAGGCTCTATTTGGGGTACAATCCAATTTTCAGATGTCATAAAAATCAAAATCGAGGTGAAGTTTGCGAATAAATACGAACGTAAGGTGGAGGACAAGGGTTTGCTAGGCAAGTCTAGTGCACTTGTGATGTGGAAGTAATAAACAAATGATTGAACAAGTTTCAGTAAAATGTGAACGACAAGAGGCGATTAATTTTATTGTTGCAACTTTATTTTGTCTCAAGATGTAGGTCCTATGATTTGAGCATGTGTTGGATGATAAATTAATAAAAATATACAACTAACTGATTTAATTTACTATTTGGTTTTATTTAATTAGTTATTAATCCTAGCTCAAAAATTTTAAAAATTTCGGACTAAAATAAAATATTGTAAGTAATAAGCTACAATGTTTTTCTAAAAAAACCAAGCTTACATTTTGCTTAATTGAGATCAACGAATCATACTCCATTAACAAACTGGTGGTTCGGGGAAGGGGGAGTTGGAAGGGGGGGGGGGGGTTAATACAGGCCGTCCCGGTTTGGTTCTGTAAAATTATGGCAAGCCTAGGAAGAAGGATAATTTATTAAATAAATTAGGTCCAAATCAGGTGATTTTTTTGGTAGAATTTTGACCATTGGATCTCTTAATACAAAGATCCATGTTAAATTTGATTTTATGTATAAAATTTTGTTATTGTTACTCCATATTCAGGTTAATAGTTTGCGAGTGATACGGAATTTTTTGAAAAAATGTCCTTGAAATACTGGAAATATACTGGAATTCTAAAACCAGATATCAGAAGACACCCTGTACCTGTGCTGCTTATCATATAGTCTTTTGTCAAGATGTTACTATTTTAGAACAAAAAAAAAAAAACAACTTTTCATTACTCTACACACAAAAGTACACTTTCTAAACGTTAAATGAGCTAAGTAAATAGGTTGTTCTTGCTACGGCTCGGAAAAATTACATATCGTTAACTTCCTGTGCATTTGTGTTGCACGGAAAGTAACCGTTATGGGATTTTGCGGTGTAGCATGAGCTGTTGCATTAGGCCGATCAGCTGTTGCATAACGCTGAGTTTCTGTGCGTATGTACCTCCACATAAGAACTGACACTCAATGTTATGATTTCGGTTTTTTTTTTTATACTAAGATGAATAAACAAAAGTATTCATGTTGTTTACAAGTTTTTTGATATCGTAATGAAAAATAATGTTCAATACTTGTCTCAAATTGCCATCGCTCGATAGCCTTTTCCCTCGAAATGAGTCTCTTTCGAGACTAGTGATGAAAACTACTATAGTCACATGCGGGATGTGCAAAAAGACATGTATTTAAAATTCACTATTTCGCTTGTAAAACTCTGCTAATCTGTTGATACCCCAGTAAGTTGAGATATATTTTCCTATAAAGCTACAATTATCTTCTTTCGTATGAAATTAGCTTTATTAAGATATAAAATGTAAGGAATTTTTTTCTCTTGCCAGACAAGGCTGTCACTAGGACATTTTTGCACTTTGACACAATGATGAAAACGAAACTGAGGAAATAAAATCAAAATTGTTATTTATTGAAGTTTAAACAAATTCTTGTTACCATATTAAGATTAATATTGGATCCAAAGAGTTTCTAAGTTTTTACACAAAGTTAGAAAGAACAGTGACGCTTTAAGAAAAAAAAAAAAAAAAAAACACATTGTGACACTAAAGCTTATATATTTTCAATATTAAAGAATCATTGATATTTATGATAAACAATAATATATCAAAATTATTTTTGCAAAAACATATTTTATGTTGTAGCCTGCTGTAGTGTTTCCCAAATGGGGAAAGCTGCAAAAGTAATTTTTTTTATAATAAGACGACGTTTTAGTTGAGTATTAAATCTGAATGAAAATCCATTTTCAATGGTTGGATTACATATGATGGTTTATTGATGGATCAAGTGCATCTCGTGAGCCGGTCACTGTATACATAACCCAATAAGTAGGGACATCCCATGTTAAGTTTTGCGCTAGAAGACCTGAGTAAAATAAAGCTCATTACTCTACTCATTACTCTCTGATGCTAGGATTACTTTTCTTAACTAGCCATGGGATGCGCTTCTTTCTACCTCTTATATGTTGAAATAACAAACGTCTATAAAATTATTCTTGACATCTGTTTCCATTTAACCTATTAGCTTAGTTCTTCACTAAAAATTTAATTGGTGCTGTGTTTCATTGGCGATGTTCTCACGTCCCCATAAGGATGTCCCTACTTATTTGGTTCTGTAGGCTATACATTGTTGCTATTTAACTTTATTTAAATCTTCTTCTAGTTTTTTTAAATAAAAAAGCTGAGACTCTTCTATTAAGCACCCTGTATACAATGTTTCTATGCTGAAATGAATGATGAAGACACAATATGCAGTGACAGCTGGTGGGCAAGGAGGGTGGGAGGACTGTTTGTTATTTTTATTATGATTAAAACAGTTATTAGCACACAAATTAGTTTTAAAGCAGAAATAGTTATTTGTGCTTCTAAAGACTAAAGTACAACTTTTACTCTCTGAAGGGAGAATTTTCCTGAGGAAGAAAAAGTACTTTAGTTGCTTGATGCACACAACATTTTTCCTTCACCTACAAGAACAACATTTAGGCCTGTAACAATAGGCCTACCGTATACAATTTAATTTTACCTTCATATTACGATCCCTTGCTCCTTCAAGCTGGATCAGTCACATCAACGTAAAATACCCCCGTCGCAGAAGACCTGCGTACTCAGCGAATTTCCAATGGAATTTCAGATTATTTACTTTTCCCATAAAAACACCATAGGATCGAGTTGTAGGTTTGCTGCCACTGGGTGTTGTTAGAAAATCTAAGTTAATCAATAATAGGTGAATGTAAACACAAAATTGTATCAAACTCAGGCAATTTTTTATTTTCCCCATAAACCCCATGGGGGTGAGTATGTAGGTTTGCCGCCATATGGGTTTTGTAAGCAAGTATAAGTTAAACCTTATATAGATAATGTACATACCAAATTTGATGAAGTTGTGCCAATAAATAAGCAAGATGTAGGGGTTTCTTGATTTCCCATAAGAATAACATGGAAAACACATTTTTGGATTTGCCCCCTAACCAGTTATGCTATGATAAAAATTCAAAATACCAAATTGTTTGTTTTTTTAAGCTCATTTAAATGGTTTCAGTTAAAATTGATGAATTTTAAAAATTAAGGTCCAAAAATGCCAAAAACCCATATTTGACCCCTTTGAAACCCCATAAAACCCCGTTCCCATAACCCGGCAATGCTGGTTCGCGAACTCATGAAAATAGATCTGGTCTTACACCTCCATACCAAATTTCATCAAAATTGGAGGTCAACTTCAAAAGTTATCAGTACCATGGACATATATATATATATATATATATATATATATATATATATATATATATATATATATATGAAAATGAACGAATGGTGTTTTTGGCTTCTGGGGACCTCAAAATAAAAAAGTAAAGTGGTCCCGGGCTTAGGTCTTACCATGGCTACTACCGTAATAGCGTATTACCTATAGGGAAATTCGCTAAAACACACAAGGTAGGCTATATATATATTATATATATATATATATATATATTATATTCAATATTATATATATATATATATATATATATATATATATATATATATATATAATATGAAGGTAATATTTAAGGACATTTATTTATTACATTGTATAATATTTATACAATGTTCCTTGTTTTTATATTAGTTTTTATTTTATTTTTTTATTTTATTTTTTTATTTTAAAATGTGTGTTTTCTGCTTGATAAAGTCATTAAATTTGACGAAATATAGCAGTTTATGTTCATGAAATGAAGTTTTTAATTATTGTTGTATATATATAATATATATATATATATATATATATATATATATATATATATATATATATATATATATATATATATATATGTATTTATATGTAAGAGTTTATAGAACACAAAAAACAAAAAATAATTAACCTAGTAAAAATTTTTACATTTTTGTTTTGGATTTCTTAGGTTAATAACCTACTCAAGGGAAATGTTAACAAATATGTACTACACTGCTGACAGAATGGCTTATGTTACAGTTGTAAACAGAGTAAGGAAACAAATACAAGTGGCACCTGACTGTGACTCATGATCTTTTTAATCTCTCTTTTAATGTTATTCTTATGTAACTAACTTTAGCTCCATGATACAAAAAAGTTAATTTTTTCCTAGGTAGAAAAATTAAGTATTCAAGTCACATGGGGTAAAAACTAGTACTTTAGTTTCCAAGGAGTAAAATACGGCTTTAGATAGTAGAAATTCATTTGTATATTCATTCATATGTATTCATTTTTTTTTTTTTAAATGGCATATGCCGTGGAGAAATAAATAAATAAATAAGTAGGTGGAGGAAAACAATATTTTGTCAGCATATTACAATGGTTTTATGGGCCTACGAATTTACAACTAAAATGTTGAACTATGATCTATCTGCAAATCATATGATTGTAAGTAGAGTAAGAGTTGCTGTCATAGACGATAAAAAAGAGTTCTATAAAGCAATTCATTGCTTTATATTTTCATTTATTTTTATTTTTGAACAATGATTCCCGCCATGCTATAAAGTCAAATATACATATTTTTTTGTCTTCCAACACACACAACGAACCAGACACTATACAAGTAATTAAAATTCCCCTCAATAATAAACTATTCCAACGAGCACACAGTCACTATGACTAGTGAACACACAATCACAAATAATATCTTTGGCCAGCCAAAGTAATTTAAATCGCTAGAAAGCTAGGAATGTTCTTAACTTAAACCATGCAGAAAAATATATATGATGTGGATGTTAGAGGTTTATTAACAGACCATATGTAGTAAAACCTACGAGCTTTCGTAGGCCCTGCCAAAACACTGTACATTTACCACAATCCATTTTTTATAAACGAACATAAACAAAATGACACGTTGGAAACTTCAAGACGATCGCCAACTAAATACTGAACAAAAAGGGTATTTACTTGTGCGGAAAATGTCAGTTTGGTATCAGCCAAAACCAACTCAGCCAGGGCCTTAGAGGCCTTGTTTGTGCCTGAGGGAGAGTGATGCGCGTATGGGTTGTTCTCCAGGCTGGCGGCGATAGAATTAAGAGACAATCGTTGACGATATTGGATTTATTTTTATACAATCTGTTTCTTTTAGCAACTTTCTTTATACAATTGTAATTTTATTAATTACACATTGTATTAATAATGTTAAGGACATAATGTTTGTTTTAGTTATTTAATCCATTCTTTTGGAGGTGCTGCATCTAGGAGTTCTTAAGGGAGAGCAGCCACTGACGATATTTTCACTTTATCTTAACTTCTCCTAAAATAGCTCCTTTTCGTAAAAAAATCTTATATGTGATGAATTGTTGAGTTACCTAACAAGTAAACAAGTTGTACAATCCCTTTTTTATTGGTTTATTAGATTAATTTGCCCAATGGCAGATCTTACACGCTTATTACGGATCGCGATATTTGGATTGTGATCCTGGATCCACGATACGGATTAAGTATGTAAAGTCAAATATTGATGGATGATCCATATTGACTGCGTAAGGTCAAGCCCAGTAAACAATACTGTTAATATTTATCACGATCCAGATCATGATCAGTATTGCTCGTGTAAGATAGATCCGCCAACGTATTGGCCAACAAGTCCCCTAATTTATCTGCAAGAGTTGAGTCAAATTAAATGTTATTTTAAACTAAATTAGGACAAGGTATGAACAGTTTTTATACACAGAACTCGGAGCTTTTGTAGTTCTGTGACCACAAAACCACCTTTGTGTGCGGAGAAAACATGAAACTTTAAAATCCTGAGTTGCACTGGTAGTGAGTAGAGTAACCTGTGGGTTACTTAAGTATATAGTGTTAATGTTTAAGAAAGGAGGGATTAGAAAAATTTCAAGCTTCTAAAATACTACTCAAGTAAAATTCCTTAAGAAAGGACATCAAGACAAACAGATTAAAGTGATTAAGTAAACATACAATTAAATTCACAAGCTTTAATAATTTATTTTCTTAAATAATTACAGTCAGGACAATAATTACAGCTTGCTCTATAGATCATGTTGGATTCCACTTATCTTAAAAATGATGATTGGACTTAATCTAACTCTTTTCTGGAACATTGTCATTTAAAAACTTCAAATATAAGTCATGCCCATGTTCAATCTGAAAAAAGAAAAAAAGGATGGAATCAAGTTAGTGTTCAACTTTTTACTTGGATAAAGGACTAATACCCAGTTGAGTCAAAGTAGAAGGGGGAGGAGGAATTCCAAAAGTGGATGGGGGATGGATGGGAAAGGTGTAGTAAAACTAAACAACAATTTGTATGGGAAATGGGAAAGAATTTTGGGATAGTCAATTTTTGCTGAAACGTGTTCTATGTCATTCCCTGACCTCCCTCAGAAAATTCCCCTGAAATCCCCTGTGGATTAACATACCTAAAAATGAGGGCATGGCCCACGTTGAGTCATAAGTAAATATTACATGGGCTAATGGGCTTTGTAGGAAAGATCGCTCACTGGTCGATTTTGACAAAAATTACCGTTAATGAACCGTCTGGACATAATTAGTTAAACAATTATTTTACAAATTATTGGATGTGTACGCATTTGTTATTACTACAGTTATCTAATGATTCAAACAATTACTCATTTTATATAAGATTAACATTGATACTAATTTGTAGTCCTTGGGCTGATTTGGATTAATGGTTCCTGCTCGTCTATAGGACACTCTTTATAACGGTATGAACAGATTTCTCCTACAATTCACATTCTACATTCATTTTTTTAGCTTTTTGAACTGTTGACACTCATTGATCATTATTTCTCAGTGTTGACTGTACATCGACTTATCCTAGTTTAATTTGTGTTTACGTACTTATTTATTTATTCATATTCCAACGGTTTATCCATTTTTCACAAGTGATAACAAAACTTAGAGAATATAATAATAACAAAGTAACAATACAACTATGCTGACCAGACATTATTTCAACATGCGAGTGAGTAACAAGTGTGATAGCAAATTTAACAGTAATACTAAAAATATGACAGACAAATAAAACAAGTGAATAATAACAGCTAAACAACTAGAAAATATAACATCAATAGATATTCATCAACAATAACAACAATAAATATACATCAACAATAACAATAAATAAATGTGTGTTCAACAATTTGGAGTGCACATTGAAGTGTGGCCCTTTAAAGGCACCACCTCATCACTCAACCAACACCTTTGGTGGGACACAAAACTTTGAACACAAAACACTGTTGGAATGTGACCCTTTAAAGGCGCCACCAAAAAGCCACTAACAGACATGGTGATCGAAATGCAAGAGATCTCCTTTGAAGATGACGGAGTGCCGACTTGAAGGTCGATGGACTGGTGGAAATGATGTCTAAGTGGCCCGGTAGGTTGTTGCCATGGCGCTGGATCCTCACCATTGTACTGTTGTCAATGTATGATGTTGACACCGATGGAGTCGAGAAGAGGGCTCTGGATCTGGTGCGAGACGAGGGAACTCTAAAGTTTACTCTTCGCAGACGCTCTGGGCAGTCGAGATGTCCGTGAATAAGACCATGCAGGAACAGAAGGTCCTGGTTTACACGTCTAGCCTCAAGTGTGGGTAAGCTGAGCAGGTGAGCAACTTCAAGTATAGGGACATCCAGGTACCTGAATCCAAGGCGCATACCAATGAGTCTGAGAAAACGCCTCTGAACCTTCTCTAACTCGTCCTTCAGGTAAGATTGGTGGGGTGACCATACGACACTGCAATATTCGAGGTGCGGTCTGACTAGGCTACAGTACAAAATCTACAAAGCCTTCAAGTCATTGAAGGTCCTTGACAGTCTGAAGACAAGTCCAAGCATCTTCAGGGCCCTGTTGCATACTGTGTGTACATGCATTTCCCAACTCAAAGAAGGGACCAGTGTCACTCCAAGATCCTTCGTTTCAGTCACCCTTTTGAGCGGCGATCCCTTTATAGAGTAGTTGAAGAATATTGGGTTCATGAGGCGGTGGAAGGAAATGATGGCGCACTTGTCCAGGTTGAGGGACATCCTATTCCTGCCACACCATATATCCACAGCATTGATGTCCTCCTGAAGTAATGCCGCATCGGTATTGGAACTGTGCTGTATACACAAGCTGACAACAGATCAAATTGTAATGATGATGTCCAATAAACAAAGTCTTTGTTGTTTTACATTAGAGTCAATCAACATATTTAACTACAATATTATCTAAAGTGATCCTATTAACTTTTTAGGTAACATAAATGGTTATTTTTCACATAAAAAAACCACATTTTCTAGATTTTTCCTCTTCAAAATAAAAAAATCTATATTTTTCTGGACCGGACACATCTGGAGGTGGATTTCTGGACTTGACTGTATAACACATTTTATCATCTTACTCTAAATTTTTATGAATAAATGATTTAAAAATAAAATTATGTTTACAAACACTAAATTTAACAAATTGTAACAATTATTTAAAATAAACATTTGTTTATTTACATTCATCATAGTGTGACTTGACTTGGATCTTTGACAATTAATTAAGGTCACTCGTTCCTTTTAGAGGGTGTTCAGAAAAAATTTTCCAGTTATTCCCAAGTTTATTGTACTAAACAAAATAAGCAAAAAGGTTTCCATAAACAGATATTAAACAAACAAAAAAAAAAGCGCTTCATTATGCCGCTAGCCACCAATTGGTTTTTTACACTTAATAATTTTTATTTCTGTCATGATTATTTGTAATAAATTCATACTTAGCATGATCTTTATCAAAAAAATGTTCATTTTCAGGAAAAAAGATTTGATCCAATGTGGATTTTCAAAATTGTGGCCATTAAAAATGTTCAAATGCGAAAATCTCAATAACAGTAAGTTAAACCTAATTTGATAAGACATAAAATGTTGACAAACTTATCATGTGAACTACAATACCAGGATCATTAAGATTGAACAACAGAGTACATGTGATTTTATCCATGAAAAAGTTGAATTTTTAGCATCTTACCCTTGCAAATAAGACGTTTACGCTTAATAAATTGCATTTACACTGTTATTTGGTGATAGATCTTTACAATCTTGGAATTATTGTTTACATGGTTCAACCTTTCAGTTTTTTTTTTCGTGTCTTGTTACATTTTATGAAAATTTAGTAGAAAACTTTGAGATATTCAACTTTAAAAAATTTTAATGGCCACCATTTTGAATGTACACATTAGAAAAAATGATGTTTTTCAGTAAATGAAGATTATTGAGATAAATGTCCATGTCAAATATAAACTTAATACGGTTCAAATATTGGTTACAGAAATAAAAATTATTAACGGGGAAAAAAATTGTGGTTAGCGGCTTAGAGAAGCTTTTAATATGGATGTTTATTGGAACTTTTTGCTTCATGTGTGGGTATAACCGCCTGAGTTTTGGTAATTTTTTTACACCCTATATATATAAAATCGCCTCTCTTTCCTTTACAATAGACTTTCTTTTAGCCAGGTACCAGATTGTGGCTAGATAAAGAATTAGTTGGTTAATCGACATATCGTTAACGTTAAACTACAGTTTTCTATTTCTTGAATGCAATTTAGATCTCATTCCAGATCCCAAAACGTTGTGAATTTGTTTTCTCTAATCAACGATGGAAAATGTCCAAAATAATTTACAAAACAATAATATAAACTCACCGTCACCAAAAATGAACTTTAAACAAAGAAGCAATAGAACAATATCGATTTATTACAGTATGCAATTACGGCTGACTCACACACACTAAAACTTATTTTTCTGGCTTAGCTAAGAAAAACATGACAAATCTAAACCCACATTGATCAGACTAAAATGAAAAAAAAAAAATTCATGTACTGGAAGAAGGGAAACAAACACATTCATCACTTCCAGTTACCTTCACTATCATTCACTGGAATTCACTTTGTACCACCAGTTTGAATAAGGGAACAAGTCCGAAAATGTGTTTTTCGGGAAACTAAAAAAAACTTTATAACTACTATCATAGGCGCACATTGCTAGCTATAAGAAAGGAACAAAAACCACTCGGATCATGGTGATATTAGCCACAAAATTTTGTGTGAGTTTGAAGAAGGGAACAAGAACCGGAGTTGTTCTCTTCTTACAACTCACGCAAAATTTTGTGGCTAATATCACCATGATCCAATTGGTTTTTGTGCCTTTCTTATAGCTAGCAATGTGCCCCTATGATAAGATTAATTTTATGCAATAAAAAAAATTTGGATGTTTGGCGCTTGTTCCCTTCTTCAAACTGTTGGTTCGTTTATTGGCAACTTGATTTGAAAAACAGATATGAAAACATAGGCAGCAAAAAAAGACCAGTTAAAGTGATGTTATGTTGAAAAATGGCTGGTTAAAAGGTAACCAGTAAAGCGAAAATCTACTATACTGCTATAAATGGTAACCCTAACTTGTGAATGGTTTTAAAACTACAACTTACAGGTGTAGAGATAACTTCTGGTACATCATATGGATGATTTGCTCTGAAAACAAGACAATTTATTTCCAAACAACTCAAAATACAAGAAAAGAAACTTGGGGGCTAAAAGTCATGCAAACTTAAATATTGATTTAAAAATGAAAATAAAATTTTCTGCACTTTGGCGTCATCCCAGGGGTACACGAAGGTCCCCGCACCACAGAAAAAAGTTTGCTGATTTTTCATGAACATTTTCATGAATTTTTGTTGTTTATGAATTTTTTGTGGGTCTTAAAATAATTTCTAAATTAATTTCTGCGGAGCTCAGTGCAAACCTCCATTGCGGGGCTCCCCAAACGACCCCTTCCATCCCCTCCTATGGAACATTTTTCTATCTCCTCCAAAACATAATCCATTGTTTAAAAACCAAATAATTAAGTAAATAAAAAAACATAATTAAATAAAAGCTTAGAAAATGAAGATGGTGGCAATAATTACCAATTATGGGATTTTACAAGCTAAATAACTTGTAGAACTTGTTGAAAACATGTTTTTTTAACTGTATAAAATGTTAGGAAAAGTTCTCCAAATCCATTCTCAATTTATTGGGAATGAGCTGTAAAATTTAAATATGACAAAAGAAAATATTTGAAAAAATTGTTGTGTAGTAAATAAAAACATTTAAAAAATTTGAATTTTTTTTTGCAAAATTCTAAAAACAGCCTTGGTAAAAATTTCATAATAAAACAATTTTTGTAAACGGCTGTCTGCCAGCTTTTGGCCATTCGAAATGGTTCCCAAAATCACCTGTATTAAAAAATATTACAAAAGTAAAAACCCTTTGACAATCCAGTGGTACCAAATGCAAATTTATACGATGATAATTACCTGAGCCATGTATGTTAAAAAAGTCATGTTTTGACATTTTAAACACGGTGACTACATGCATTGACGTCTAATATTTTATTTTACAAAATATTTAACATTGTAAATTTGTAACACAAATACTTAATGGTTATTTCTTATCATAATAGGAAAGTTCAGAATAATATATCATGTAATCACTTTGGAGTTATTTTTAACTGTATTTACCAGTGCAAAATTGGAGCCAAAATTAGCCGTCTCCCGGCCGTGGCCACTTTAAGAGTCTGAATTACCAGCTGCCTTGGGTTTTTATTCCCATCAGACTAATGTTAAGTTTCAAATATTCGCTACACCTTTATTTTTGGTCGAAAAAGACTCATCTTTATGTAATTTTAAGGAAACTTTAATATATAGGACACTTTGAAATAAAAATAACAATTATAGAGCGATTTATGATATTAAATTATCAAAAAACGTGTCCATTTTAAAAGAAAAAAATGTTAAGAATTGTTTATTAATTCAACAATCAATAATATTCTTTTTTCATTTTTAGATTGATTAGCCTCCGGTATTTTGATTACTCCAGTAGATTATAATAGAAATAATATCGTATGGCTTTTAGTGGAGGGAGATCAGCAACTAACTGATAGTTCTCCTCGCCTGAAATGCCTGCACTTTTTTGTTTTCTATGCAGGCGGACCAACGGCTTAGTGTGACTTCCGAACCACGGATTGATTACTGTTGAATACTTGTGGTGTAAATATATGCATCAAGTAATCCAAGAGTTGCAATAATGTGGCAACTAGTTTCGACCCCTAATTATGGGGTCATCTTCAGGAAGTACAAGGATTTAAATCAGCTCTTCATTTGAAGATTGTTGTCAAAAATAAAAACTTCACACATAACACAAACACATGATACGAACAACGTACACAGACATCTAAAACACTGAAAAACATCGGGAAAGGATGCGACGACGTATACCCGGTGGAAGTACGGTCTAGACCCCTCCAGTAACTTAATGGCAGTGCCATAAATAAAATTAGATTTGAATGAAAGTTTGTCGTTAAGTACGTTTTGTTTATCGGTCATCACTGCTCTATAAATTTCACGACAAATTTCTTTTTTTTTAGTGGTTAATGTGGTGCTGAGAGAATATTCTTGTGTGGTTCTTGAATATTTATCTTTGTATCAATTAGCTGTTGCAAATAAATGTTCATTTTCAATGCTATTTAAATATATTCCAGCCAGAATACTGGAGAGAGGGGAGCCCATCACCAAGCCTTCTTTCTGAATATAAAATTCATTTTCAAATCAGAACTAATTTTGCTTCAAAACGGTTTCAGTGAGTGTGGTAAGTTAAGTAATTGCTTCTGTTGACAAACTGGTATTTTCCTGAAGATTCCTTTTTAGTATTGCAATGGTTTCCTTTATTGGCACGCTGGTGTACAACAATGTCAAAAGATGCTAATTTACAGTTGTTTTTGACAGTCTGGTTTTTTAATCCTTTTAACCACATCCAAACCATTTGTAATACTGTGATTGTTTTCTAAGACTAATTCTTTCCTAATTATTCTGTCCAACTTCTTTGCTATTTTATAAGCTTTAGAGGGCAAACAATTATACAAACAAAAATGGATAAAATTAACTAGTGGTCTGATTGGGACATCCTTTTTATGAATTTTGGGGAGACCTCCTAAAATTGGAGCCTCTGGCTGAAATGGTGGGAAAAAAAAGGTGTATAGTAATAAAGGCAGTAGGTATTTAGTTACCTTTAAAGTCATAATCTCACTTTTAGACAGTAAGCTTTTACTTTCACATATGGTTCTATTAATTTCTTTAGAATATGCAGGGGTCGAGTCTTTATTTAAAGGACGAATGTCTTTGTTATTTATAAAATCTTTAACCTTTTGAACGTAGTCATCCTTATATAATATGACAATTGAGTTGCCCTTATAGGCCTTGGTCACTACAGCGCTGTCCTCGGCAAGTTCATTCCTGACGGTTGCCACTGCACGCTGCAAGGAACTTTACTGTAGTGTGCATTTCCTTGTTTGTGAGTTTCTTATTACAGTTTTGGCTTTGTTGCTAGTTACGATACCAACAACCAACTCCGTTCTTTATTGAAGGCACGCCCCCAACAGAGTCCTCATGTGTATAATAGAAATGGTGTTTACAAACTTAGCTGTGACGATTGTCAGAAATATTATATTTGCCAAACTTACCGATCATTTAAAAAACGCTTTAAAGAAAATTTAATTACAAATAGTCATAACTACACTAATATAGAAAATAACATGGATATCCTTCATTTTTCATGAGAATATTCTCACAAAACCACGACAAACTTTCATTCAGATCTAATTTTATTTATGACAGTGCGATTAAGTTATTTGGAGAGGGAGGGTGAAAGGAATGCGATCCCAGGTGTACAGAGATAAGGAGCATTGATAACAAACCCTCCACCGGCAGTCTAGACCGCACTTTCGCCGGTTCACGTCGCATCCCTTCCCGATGTTTTTCAGTGTTTTAAATGTTCGTGTTCGTTGTTCGTAGTGTGTTTGTGTTATGTGTGATGTTTTTATTTTTGACGACAAGCTTCAAATGAAGAGCTGATTTAAATCCTTGTACGGCCTGAAGATGACACCATAATTAGGGGTCAAAACTAGTTGCCGTATTGCAACTCTTGGATTACTTGATGCAGGTATTTACCACCCTTTTAAGTATAAAACTTTTGATTTCATAGGACAGTGGGTATTAAAATATCCCTTAAAATGACATAAAGATGAATCTTTTTACTCCAAAAATAGTAGCGGATGTAGTCTTATGGGAATTAAAATCCAAGACGTCCAGTACTGCAGACTATTAAGGCACAACTACAAACTACCATCTACACTGCTAGAGGGTTAAAACTTGCCATATTCTATTCACAAGTACGGCGCCTTTGTAAGCGCGGAGTCCAGTGTAGTCACACTGCTTGCACTACCCTAAGGCTGGCCCTGAAGTTTTTACAAAGTAAAAAAAAAAAGGTGTATAGTTCAGCCAATTTCTATAAGTTTAAACATTTTGTAAACTAACAGGACACCACCATCGCAACTGTAATTTTCTCAGCAGCTAAAATAGGAATACAAAATTTATTAAGCATGTTATACACTATTACATCACACTGAAAACTTATTTTAGAATTAGAATTTTGCTTAAATAAAAATTATGACAAACTTTTTGCTAGCTGTGATAGTATTTTTTTTTTTTTTTTAATTCATGTGCTTTCTTTACTCACCTTAATACAGAATCTAACTCCAGATACCAAAGCATAAAATCATTTTACAAATCAGCAAATTTACATGTCTGCAATATAAATTTTTTTGTGAAAATTTATTGACTTGTTTTTTCTAAGAAATTATCAGAACTATACTTACTTAACAAATTTTGTCAGCTCTTCAATCCTTTGAGTC
The DNA here is from genome assembly GCA_030545055.2 of Neoaliturus tenellus. Lineage (NCBI taxonomy): Eukaryota > Metazoa > Arthropoda > Insecta > Hemiptera > Cicadellidae > Neoaliturus > Neoaliturus tenellus. The sequence continues at coordinate 167,538,707 of CM061532.1, read as the reverse complement.
CTTGTTTTAACCATCTAAAACATAAAATTTAAAAAATCTATAGGGCAAAGTCCTGTAAGTTCGGTAGCATCAGTGATATAGCGAGTATTGAATTGACCCTCTTCGCGCCACTATTATTTAAATTACAGTACCAACGATCACGTCATGTAATCGTAAGTTACATAGATCAACTTATGAAATTCGTCTCAATGGCTACAACCTTCCTGCTAAAAGTTTGTTTCTGACCCAAAAATAAAAAATATCCTTGCTTAGTAACTTTTTTATGTCTGACAAAATTGGTTCTCAAACATTTCCAACTTATTAAATTACAGTACACTCTCGTTCATCGGAACTAATGTGGCGGACGGCCGGTTCGGATGTCAAAAAATTCCAATGAAGTGGAGTCCGTCGTGAGTCATCATTTCCGCCCGTACAGTGACCTATCGTGATTGTATTCACTTTTGTTTTTAAGATAACACAAGAGATTTTATGAAAATAAGGCACTCAAACTTTGAACATCGTAACAATGAACCTATAGGAATAAAAACAACGCACCAAATAAAGATCCAAAATCTTTATTCTCATATTCCATATTCATATTCTACCCATATTCTAGCAGTCAACTGACTTCCACGTAACACAGGTGCAGTCGCGACGCGAGACAGACTGAATGACAGTTTGGGAAGCGGTAGAAACGGATGTTCACTTCCTGCCCCCTTCCTCTTTCTATTTTAGTGCGAATACTCCACGGCCTCGTAAATCACATCGATGGGTATAGATTATGGAAAACGCCTGATGACGTTTGATGCAAAATGTGATACTTCACTGTTGTGTGGATACAACGAATGGAAATTGAAGGCGCTAAAACGGAAAAATTATTTATTTTGTAAGAAAAAAAATTAATGATATCCAGATTTTCAGTTCCGATGAAGCGGAGTTCCGATGTCGCCGAGTCCGATGAACGAGAGTGTACTGTACCTATAATTTAGGAAGTAGAAAATATTCATACTGTTGGATTCTGAATTTAATGCAGAAACGAAATATATAAATTTCATTGCTCTTTAACCACTCTGATGTAGAACAGGAGTGTGTAAATGGCAGCGCACACTGTCGTTGAAATGATGCCGATTCTGCAACATAACCACAGCGCTATCAATGGCGATACGTTTGGCGCTCAATTTAGAAATCAATCCATTAGTGTAAATCAATGAAAATAATACACAAATAAATTAATTACAATATTAATAAAAATAAAATAAAAAGGTGATTTTCCTCTTATTTAGCGCACAAACTGTGCAACTGTACACATTGAATACGGTACACCGGCCAGCCGAATGAGTCAATTGTTGAGTTGTTGAGGACTGTACCACCCGCCTTGACGGGCAGCATCACTTTTAGCGCGGTTGATACCTGGGACTTGTGAAACTGGGACCTAAGAAACGAATGTTGTAATGATTTAAATTAATGCACCTGGGACCAATGAATCAACTAATTATAAATATTATTTTTACAAAATCTGGGACATACAAACCTGGGACTTGGGAAACTGGGACCTATGAGATGCTCCCTAATTTACAATTAACAAGGGAGTATCAATCCCTCCTCCCCCCTACTATCCCATGTAACCCTTTTAAGTACTACGCTTGTACAGAAACAGGAGTGGGTCCTACATGGACCTCTGGGGAACACAGTGGTTTGTTGTCAATGACTAGAAATGAAAAACAAAAGTCTACAACACTCAAAAACAAACAACACTCATACAACATACAACACTCTGCTTTGAGTGTTGTAGACGTTTTTCATTTCTGATTATAAACAACACGTATCATGCTAATAAAAAAAGTGGTCAATGACTAAGATTTGTATTTTCCTTGTATACTATTTCAAAGTTTTATCCAACTTAATGTCTTAATAATAACAACATACCAGCAGCAGTTCAGAATCCTCTTCTATTTTGCCTTCCCATTTATATCTGTGAATAAAGATACAATAGTTATTTATGCAACAAGTGCGGAAAGTGCTAATTTGCTGCACTCGAGAGAAATGTTTATGCACGAGCCGCAGGCGAGTGCGGAATAATTTATCTCGAGTGCAGTGAAGGCACTTTTCGCACGAGTTGCATATTAAATTTTTCCTACGACTGCCAAATAAATCTTATATAAGTATAAACGTTTAATATTCATGTTAAAATACCCACTATGTAAGGTCCCTGTCTCAAGATAGTGATATATATTTGTGATAGCCTGTATTATGCACTTCCTACATTTAGTTAAAAATTCATTACATTTTTCATGCAGAAGATTTAACGCCACTGTTTTAGCAGTCTTAGCAAGATCGTCAGGGAATAAGTCACTTAAATCACTAAAGTCACTGTCAGAGTTGATCATTGCACATCAAACTTACACCTGTAGCTCACCTGTAGCTAGTTTGTAGGTTATGTTTATGTTGATTCAATCGAAAACGACCACAACAATAGATCAGATGTTTATATCCAGTGTTGCCAACTTAATTCCTGACTAATCAACGTTTCCTTGCTGGCTAATGCAAATTGTTTTGTGTTCTGATGTTTAAACACTGGAGTGCGCAAAATAAATCTAGCGTGCGCAAAGTGAATCTAGCGTGCGCAAAGTAAAATGAATACGGCAATCACCTGTTTTGCGACGAGTATCGAGTGCGTAAACAACTGTTTTCACGGACAGTCGTAGGAAAAATTAATTTAATTAAGTTATTGCCAAGAGAAGAGAGAAAATTGCAGTAGGTATGTAGACTATCTCATTGTATAGACTTTCAAATCAGCAGCTTGTAATTTGTGAGAACATGAAGGTTATTTAAATACATAAATTTCATTTCAGCTAATTACAAAGCCGAAATTCAAGAATTAGCAAGCATTTGTTAAAATATTAATAACTCTATTTACGAAAAATCTCTAGAGCTACGATTGTTGTTGTGTTTGTTTTGGATTTAACTATAATACAGACTTAAATAACAAACGAGAAGTTTTTTAAATGGTTATATGCAAAAATTGGAGTAAAACTAAATTAAATTGCCCTTTTACTTTCTCCTCCTATACCATAGTATATGGAGAAAGTATTGTATTCGTAAAAATTTTCCAATTCCTTTGATGATGTATATATTCATTTTGGAGCCCCTTTTCCCCCTATTATTGTGTATATGGAGAAGGTATTAGTTTCGCCAAAATTTTAAAATTTGAATTGTTCGTAAATTTATCCATTTTGGTGCCCCCTGGGTCCAAATAGTATATTTCGTCACAAGGGCCGAAAGTGGCGTTTTGCCGGCCCCGAGATCGTGTTTCAAGTTCGAGACGAAGTCGAGAACTTGAAACGATCGAGGGTTGGCAAAACGCTTTCGGCCTGAGTTACGAACGATATTTTTCATCACACTACACAATTTCATAAATTCTAAACAAGTGAAAACATTTCTTTTTCGTTCATAACAAACAAAACATAACATCAACTAACCTAGCGAGATGTACTGCTTGAGTTTCCGGTTGCTAGGCAACCAATTCATTTCATTGTTCCAGTCACATGTTTTTGTGATACAATGTGTTGTGAATGTTTTTATGTAAGGTCTAGGCCAGCTGATTTTGCAGGCCTAGGCCGGAAAATTTTGCCGGCCTAGGCCGGCAAAACAGGTGTTTCGACGGTAGAAACGAGGGTCGAAAACAGGTGATATCGATGTAGTGTGATGAAAAAAGTGGTTTTCAGAGTGATGTCTGTCTGTGTGTGTGTGTGTGTCTGTGTGTCTGGATGTAAACAGAGCTAGAGAATTCCCAAATGGTCCGATTTTGGTGAAACTTGGTATGTAGGTTCAAACCCACGATAATTCCAGGCGTTTTTTTCATTTTTTTGAATTTTTTATTTTTAAGGGTAGTTTACCCCCAAAAATCCCCAAAAAACGTAAAAAAAAAATTTCTCAAAAATGGCTCTAACGATTTTGATTAAAATTTTGTGGTTTAGGCCTATTAAGATTAAAATGCCGAATAAAATGACACAACCCGCATCTCCGGGAAAATGCGCGTTCAAAAGTTATAGAGCAAAATGTGTTAAAAAACTCAATTTTCGGATGCAAAAACTCGTGCTGCTCACCTGGTGGCTATCCGACTGAGCCATCAAGACATTAATGTTTTGAGGCTTTTAACTCCTTTTCATATTCTTAGGAGAAAGTATGTGTCAGTTATCTGATACCGTTTATTTACACTATTTTTTTTAAATATAAAAAAGTAATAGGAGTCTTTTATTAATATTTGCATTAGAATACAAAGACGTTGGATCATCGGCTTGTCGCAGCCTTCGCACCACATGAGTAAGCCGTGGTGGTCCTCACAACCTATTGCAGAGCCATTCACATTGGCCCATGGCAGTAAAAGGGTTAGAAGTCCAACACCCCAGCTATCTTTTTTACAGCAAATAACAAAACTATCTTCTACAGAATACCAAATTCCACAATTTTATTGTTAAATTTCAAATCAAGCTCCATTTATTATTAATTTTCATAATTTAGTTATACACTTTTTTTGTTCATTTCATTTTTGTCCAAAAAAGTACCAACCAAAATCCTTATAGTACCGAATTTAAGTGAAAGTAAAGTCGTTATGGCTGATGCGCTTTTCCTCACACACAGACCTAGGTGTCTTGGGAGGAGTATTTTCCTTAATATAGATAACTAGCTAAACAGTCCATCAAAAATGATGGGTAGGCCTAACTTTTATGATGATTTTTCTTGAGAGGGCTGATGTTTTATTGGGCCCGTAATGTGGCAGAACTCAAGGTCCGATTGGGTCTCAAACCATAGAGTTTGCCTATTTTTCAACCTAAAAAATCAGTGTACCGTACCAAATTGAGTAAATTTTAACACTCTGGCTTAGGGAGAATTAGAAGAATTAGTCAAGAGTGAATTTGAAATTTATCAATATAACTATGATATATAAATAAAAATTAGTATATTATTTGAAACATACTTACATTGATGTTATGCTTGGAATTATATTTACACATGCCGCTAACTGATTTTCCACCAGACCCCTAAAAACAGCAGACTTTTTATTAGAATACAGGCTCCTGTTTGCAAAATACCCATTTTATATACTGGGTGTCCATAAAATATTCATCAGGTAATAAAATGTTGTATTGAACTTACGTCATGAACTCAGCTTGAAATGGCATAAAGTGAATGAAATAATTTTGAAGTTAGATTTGATATGACTGAAAGTGCTCAATGTGCAATCCGCATGCCTTAATTCAAGGTGACTGGGATTCACCAAAATTAAATGCTTTTTGTGTGGTGTCCAAGACAAAGTCCATTTTTCTTTGCAGAAAAAACTGTAACTAGTGTTTCATATCTGGACATAATGGAACTATGGTTGTTCAGCAACTTGAAAAAGACATGGAATACTTCGTATTTCAGCAGGAACTCACTGGCATAGTGATGCCCGAAGTTTGTCAAATATACAACTCCCTGAAAGTTGGATTAGGCAGGGTGCTGAGGATGACTTAGCTCTTCTAACGTGGCCACCCTGTTACCCGTACCATAATGTATGAGATTTCTTTCTCGGCTACGTAAAGGACAGGGTATATACATAAACTGCCACTAGTTCAAACCCAGCCAGAGCTCCGAGGAGGAATTCGCGTTTCAGGAACAACAAGCCCAACATGATACCAAAACCCCAAAGCCAGAACATGCTTTTTGTTTTGTGTCTATCTACGCCATTGGCATTTTTTAACGTTTTGATGGGGAACGGTCCAAACCCCAGTCTTTTTACTATCTGACATCGACCAATCGTTGGAAAGCATCATTAATTAATAGCCCAATGACAAATGGCAACTGGGTCCAGAATCGATCAACTTAAAAAAGCTACAAACTTTCCTCAGGTTCGAACCGGCAACCTTTGGATTCAAAGGCAAGCACTATAACCACTCAGCTACCCAGCCAATTAATAGCTTACCAAAGTATCCGGGCAGAATTGGAACACAGACAGGAAACGTGTTTAGATGCAAACGAGCAGCTCAATGAGTACCTTTAGTCATATCAACATAAACTTTTAATTCAGCAATAGACAGATGTTTTGTTTTTGTTTTGAAAAGGAGATAAACACAGGGAAAGTGTTGTGGTCATGTGGAGTGAAGCGGTTTTTACACTGGTCAAGTCACTTGATTCAAGTGGGCGACTTGACCATGACTTGACCCGTGTAGACGTCATTTCAAGTCAAATTTTTGTTATTCAAGTAACAGCTGTTTTATTTTGCAATTCAATCAAAATTGGTTCCGATGTTAATCTTATGGGCAAAAAACGAACTTTAAGGGCTTACCCTGCCCTGCAGGATAAAAATATAAAAAATCTATAACCTTATGGCAAAACTATGAACCGAGAAGAATCTTTTGATAAATCAAATGTCAAATTTGGTCCAGCAATAAGTGAAGAGTAGTATGTACAAAAAACGGCTTCACATATATTATATATAGATACTATGCTATATTACATAAAAATGGCAATCATAACCACAAATGACAACATTGCAGGCCAAGAGGTAAGGGGGACATAGCTTTTAATATTTCCATCAGACTATTTTCTGCAACTTACAATTTCTGTAGATTTCCTTTCTGCACATAGTTACACAAACGTTAAAGTACTTTGAAAATTTTGATTGTTTTTAAATTAAATTATTTATTTTGAATTTTGTTGCAAAAGTGCTTTAAAAAATACTGAATTATACTGTAGATTTTTCTGCAGCCGCTGGGCAATCCTTTCTGTAGTAATTTTACAATTTCCTCTGATGTTATGCTATAGGTATTAGATGCATTACCTAAAGACATCTGTGGTGCATATTTTAAGGTGAATATAACTGATCAGTGATGTGAGTTGGATCTATTAAGGTGAGTTTTGTTACGGACAGAGACCAGCCGATTCATATGTAAGGCTGATTAACTCATAACCCTATGACCAAAGGAAGGTGGGTACAGTTTCAGACGAATTCCAAATTATTAAAAAAAAAGTACCGCGTCTAAAACAATTAATGGAAGTTTTGCTACACTATAAAAACCCACCTTGCAATTTTCTTAGCAACTTCTTGACTTGGAGCTGTAATGTAAACAACAGAAAACAGTCCTGGCTTGAGTACATTTGCCGCCATTGGAGAGATCACAGTGAGCCACCAGTATGATAAACTAGATCCGACTATACAGATGACAACAAGGGTGTACTTCTGTAAAACAAAGCATTTTTATTGCTAACAAGAGAAATAGATACTATATCCGGGGTTCAAAAAAGTTTAGGATGGCTTTAATTTCTAGAAAATTTATCTATAGGGAGTACTAAGTATTAAGGCTTACTCTTTTGTTTTAAATTCAGGTTAATCGAAATTTATAACTAGCCTACATTATCAAATGTAAACCAATTAACTACTTAGTGTCATAATGAGTATTAGTTTTTGCACAAGACAAAATCCTGTTTCGGGAATTTCCCTCTTTTTAAGTTAGAAAGAAATTGGATTTTCCCACCAGAACATGTTTTTAACAAGCTTATTTCGGATTAACTGGGATTGGATTAGTGAATTTCTACTGTATCTCACTCACAGTAATATATAACTTAAAATTTGGTACCGTATATAGGCCTTCATTCACTAGGTAGGGTGTAACTTATATTAACTTACAACATCCATATATAGCGCCAAACCTGCATACTCAACCCTATGGGGTTTATGCGGAAAATTAAGAAATACCTAGGCCTAGAATTTGATACAATTTAGTATGTACCTGCAATAGGCAAAAATGTTTAAGGAAAATGAATTTTTTCATCCAAACTGTAAAAAATACGGGAGGTTCATTGTGGGATAAAAAGAGGATCATGCCTACAAAGAATACTGATTCATGAAAAAGTACTAATTACAATAATGAAATGTAAATACTAAAATATCAATGGTTAGCCTAATAAGTATGTCTTTCAAGCACTATGATAACATTTGATTTTAAACATTTTGGCAAAACTTCGTTATCCGTCTCCACCGTTATTATCGATGTGGAAATTTCGATATTGCGATAATATTGCTATTACATCAATGGTACAATTACACGATACGATTACGATTTTATCACCTGGTTTAGTTTCTCGTTCTCATATAATGAAATAAACCTTTTGACAATAAAACAAATACCGTATATATTCAAACAAGTAACTGAAAATAACAACAACAGAAAAAGTAAATATTGTAGATAATGTAACCTGTAACAAAGAACAACACAAAATATACTAACCAAGTTTGTTGTGTAGCTGTATCTAAATTCAAATTGTGAGAAGAAGCAGACTTCGTTAGATCTAAATAGTGTCACACAAATGCTGCTAAATACAAATCAGAAAGGTACACTTGACACTATTCTTGTACCATGTACAATTTGTGAATAAAGAATTTATGAATATGAATATGAATACTTTTTTTGCTATTGTATTGAGGGAATATGCATTTTAAATGTTTCCAAACACCTTTGATTTTGTTGTTATAAACATCGCTGTCATTTAAAGTGACGGAGGTTTACAGTTACACTGTTAGGTTAGATTATTATTATGATACATCTTTTCTCAGTATCGTTGTTGATTCGATTGTTTTCATCGCTCAATTTCAATCGTAATATCAAAATTTCCACATCGATAATAACGGTGGAGACGGATAACGAAGTTTCGCCAACATTTTAATAGTAGCAAAATAAAGTAAATTGTTAAAATACTTTTAGGCTACTGCTTTTTACAAAACGATACATAACATGCGATATTTTTGTCAATATGAAATGGCTATCTTGATATACAGCCCCGATACAATACGACACATACTATATTTTATGACTTGGATATGAATCATATCGCCGGATCGCCTTACTCGGCCATATCCCTTAACACTAATGTTCTGTCTCACTGAATGGCCAAATACAAAGGGACTAAAGAGAAACTGAGAGACAAGTAACTTAACTATCTCAATCAAAGTATTGTTTGATTAGGTACCGTCAGATGGGGCTACTATGAACTGTGGGGCTACTATGAACAAAAAGTAAAAAAATGTTTTAACTTCGCATAATGCCCATTAAATGTGTCATATCATCCTTGTAATATACATTTTCTAGTTCCTTGGTTCTTATACTTTCAGAATATATCATTAAATAAAGTATAATTTAACATACAAAAATTTAAAAAAATATTAAGTGAGACTACGTTTTTTGACGAAAAACCGAAACCACCCAAACTCTTTTATGCAGAATAAAAACCATAAAAGATTGGCTCCTCTAAGTATTTTTTTATAATACTTTGGTTAATTGGGATCAAATTCTTGCCACCTAAAAAATTTTGACTACTTAAAAAATATTTGTTTTTCTTTGTTAAAAAATTTTTGCACTTTTTAGAATGAACATGGGGCTACTTTGAACAAAGGGGCTACTGTGAACAAATTTATAATATTAGCAAAATCACATGTTTTTAATGCTGAAAAGGGAGCTGAGGTCAAGTTCCTCAGGGATCAGGGGAACAATAAATTCATCTGGCCCCCCCAGGATGATTTTGATAATGTACCCTACAGTGACATTGTTGAGGTTCCTCCAGAACCAAATATGGTTTCGTCAAGGGGGTCAGGCGTTTTGACATTTAATGCTGATCTCAACAAATACACCATTATCTAAAAAAATTGAAAAGAGAAAAAAACTGTACATATTGTAAATATAAAATGTGATTTTTTAAATTTTTAGCTCAAGAACGGACGCTTTTTTGTTGCGTGTTTTTACAATGTTTTTAAGACGCTCTTAAGTGAATTAGATATACTTTTAAAACATGTTTGTGCTCAAAAACTTAACAATTAATTAGCTGAGAAGAAATATAAGGCATTACCAGCTTCTTAAATCAATAACAAAAATATATATTCAAGGACAAGGAAATTCCCATTTTTTCGGTAAGTTGTTTCACTTTTGACGTTGTACAAATTTCAATTTTTAATATATTTTTACATTTTTTATATGTATTTGTTCATTGAAACCCCAGCTTTTTTATGGTGTTTCATAATAGTCCCCATCTACAACAGGGGCAGAGATATATGAGATTTTAAAAAATGTTCATAGAAGCCCCATCTGCGGGGCTACTTTGAACAGCCAAAAAAAATTTTTTTTTAATTTTACTGTAGCATTAAAATTTTTTTTTACATGCACAAGTTGTAGATAAGATCTGTCCACATCATATGGCACAAGAATTGATTATTTTGCATGTAAGGTTTACAAATTATTCCCAAAAATCAAAATTTTTGTTACAAAGTAGCCCCATCTGACGGTATAATTTGAACTAGGCTACATATTAAAATCCAAAATGAAAGTTTGGATTTTACGAAATAATCTGTATTTCAGAAGTAAGAGCCATAATTCTTTGTTTTTTACCCATCCAATTTTAAAATTGTAAAAATTGATTTTTAAAAATATTGTTTTCTAAAAATTGATGTAGACTGAGTGGTTAAGATAGAATTTTCTGAAAATTGATTTTATTTGGCCATTAAACTTACTTAGACCTAGTTCAAATATACAGTGCTACATTATACACATCAAGTCAGTTAAAGTTGAGATTCAAGCTGGTCTTCATTAACAAAGCTATACATCATCATTCCAGGTGTCAACAATCATTTCACAAATGAAATTCCTGACTTTTCCAGGTTACTTTTCTGTTTCAACCATAATAGACGATAGTGTTTTGGGAATTATTTACAAACAACTAGGTCTAACCTCAAACCTAAGGGCGCCTGAATGTTAAATCTGGCCCTGGGTAAAACAAAATTTTCACAAAAAGATTGCCGAGTGTTTTACTAGGCCTGATGAAACTTTCAGAGGATCTTAGGGTTCGAGATTTGAAGTTAAAATTTACAGACCTAAATTGAATCCAACTAATCAACTAAACTTTGAAATATAAAGGTGTTTTTTTTTATATCTCTTCAACTGCGTGTAAAATATTATTGACTATTATAAATCAAATATTCACAACAGTGGTAAAATTAAAATATAACCTTAGTTCCGGTTGTGTATAGGCCTACTAAGGGTTTACCTATTTTTTTAGGTTTGTAGGTTAGTATTCCAAGGGGATTGAAAATAATTCAAATAAATTAATAAAATATTTCTAGGTTTGAGTTAGGGAGAGAGACTGTAAAATATATAGCCTAGGTCTAGTTTTAACATTGTCACTAGGGGTAATCAAATAAAAATCTAACCATAAAAAAACCAAATTCAAATAATACCAATACCAAGTGCCAACTGAGTTGAACAAATCCACTGTAACTAGGATTAAGATGAATAATTATTCTAAAATATTATAAATTTATACCAATACAGCCTACTGTCAGCATATCCAATGTTTTTTTTTTTTTTTTTTTTTATTCCGGCTTTGGCAGTGCACCATAAAAGCCCACTTCAAAAATACAAAATTTTTGTACAGAAAACTATAACACTAACAACACAAGTAACAAAGTTCAACAATAAATTTGAGGTCCAAATGGCTTGAAGTTTACACGTTTACATCACACTAAATAATTTTCTTCAACTAAAAATTTTGATAATGAAAACCAAACTAAAGGATTGTCGTCTTTTAATAAATTTATAATTCTAATATCTTGAGGATTTCGAAAACCGAGATTTTGAAGAGTTGCCAATAGATTCGTTCTTGATTTGGTTAAGAGTGGACATTCAAAAATTATGTGATCCAAACTTCCTTCTGGAGCAGAACAGTCACATGAAGGGTCTGATTTTAGATTAATTTTGAACAGATGAGAGGGGAAATTTCCGTGACCAATTCGTAACCTATTGATAATAATGATTTCTTTTCTTCTGTCTGATTTAAATGACTGGAACCAAGGTTTTCCTCTGATAGATGGTGAAATGAAATGAAGTCTTGAACCTTTTATGATAGCTTGCGAATCCCAGTAGTTTTGCCAATCTTCATGTATTTTCATCTTGACCTGGGTTTGTAAATCACTAGGTGAGGGCAATTTGTTATAACTTAAAATTATGCCATTAGCAATAGCTTTCTTAGCCATGTAATCCACAATTTCGTTCCCAATTATTCCACTATGGGATGGAATCCATGCAAATCTAATGTCAAAATTACCCGTTTTCAGCTTCAACCAAATTTTTCTAATGTCCAGGATTATAGGTGATGTTTTACTAGAAATGTTTAACGAAACCAGTGATTGTAGAGTGCTTTTGGAATCTGATAAAATAAGTGCTTTTCTTATATTGTTGTGTTTAATGCAATTTAGAGATTGAAGAATAGCAAATGCTTCGGCTTGGAAAATTGAAGTGCAGTGTGGTAGTTTGAACAAACCAACAATTTTATGTTTATGATCTAAGAAAGCAGAACCCACTGTATCATTGGCGGACCGTTTTGAACCATCAGTATATATTAAAGAAAATTCGGACCACACTGAATTCACCGTGTTGAGAAAGATTTGTTGAATTTGTTGACAAGAAATTTGCTTGGTAACAAAATCGTCAAAAATATCGATAAGAGGAGGTAAACAATGGATAGCTTCAAAGGATTGATCAAATATAGGAGGAATTATTGTCTTGAATAAGTTTGAGTAACACAGCTTATTTTCTACAAAAACTGAAAGAATAATTGGATAACTTTCATGTGGAAAATTAGGAGAGAAATCAATCAGGTTATTAAAATAAATTAATCTAAGTACCAATTTATGAGCGGCAAAAACTTACTTACTTACTTACTTCTTACTTCTCCACTGTAGTCTCGTAGACCCTCTTCCAGGGCATGAGACCGGTCATAGTCCTAACTTATGCGGCGAAAGGAGCCTTGTCAAATGGATTAAAAGGCAATGGGCAGGAACTTAGTGAGGAAAATAAAAAAGGCTAGGCAAATTTGATTGGAAAAGGAATTTGGGTTAGTCTGGGACACTATAAAAGCACTCTTCCAACAGATGATTTTTTAACTGAGATTTAAATTTTTTGATGTCGTTGATTTCTCTTAAACTTGGGGGTAATTTTGAAAAAAGCTTTCGACCGATATAATCAGGTTTCTTCTCAAAAAGTGTGAGTCTATGTTGCACTGAAGGGTTTAAATGTCTATTTCTTGTATTGTAAAGATGATTGTGAGACTGAATGAGATTATTTTCTCTGACAAAACCTATTCTGACAAAATTAGCCTGTTCAGTAGGAACGTTGAACACAACCATCTTCTCCTTATGTTAAGAGGCATGATTCTTGTTTCTGCTTCCATTGCTGCTATAGGTGAAGATCTCATCGCTCCTAATATTATACGCAGAGCTTCGTTTTGAATCTTGTCAACCTTGGTTAATTTTTTAGAATTAGAATCGCCATATATAAAGCTGCCATAGTCAATAATGGGTCTGATCCAGTTTTTATATAGTAGAAGTAGTACATTTGGATGCGTGCCCCACCAAGCCCCAGTTAATGATCTCATAACATTCAGTCTTTTTACACAGGATGAGTGTAGTCTCTCGATGTGAGGCTCCCAGGAAAGTTTTGAATCAAACACTACGCCTAGAAATTTGTGATGTGACTTTATCGGAATAATGTGTTGATCCCATTTAAATTCCAGATCTTGGGGTTTGTAGCGTTGTTTAGAGAAAATTACAATTTCGGATTTATTAGGTGAGACAGTAAGTCCCATTCCACTCGTCCAGTGATATAGTGATTTGAAAGCTTAGTTTAAATCCAGGTTGCCAGAAGAAACCGATTCATTATTTGTGTAAATGACTAGATCATCGGCAAATTCTAACACTTGAATACGCGGATCAAAAATCGTGTGCAAGTCAGATGTGTAGACCGTGTAGAGAAGGGGGCTTAAAACCGAGCCTTGGAGAAGTCCCTTATATGCAATTCTTGGTCCATGAAGGACTCCTTTGTAGAGTAGAAAAGTATTCCTCTTATCAAGCAACAAACTGATAAACCTTGTTAGTTTATACGGCAACTTCAGTTGTTGAAGCTTACTTATTAATATGTCTACGATGACATTATCGTAAGCTCCAGAAATATCAAAAAAAGCAGCAGTTAGCGTATGTTTTTCGGCAAAAGCAATTTGTATATCCGTTGAGAGGATACTTATGCAGTCAAGTGTGCTGCGGCCCTTCCGGAATCCAAACTGGGTGGGACTTAGTTTTAAATGCGATTCGAGCCACCACTCCAGCCGTAACTTCAACATCCTTTCCATCAACTTACAAATGCACGATGATAAAGCTATGGGTCTGTACGATTCGTCTTCATTTGGATTCTTATTTGGTTTCAAAAGAGGGAATATGAGAGTATCCTTCCATGAATCTGGCAATAGACCGGCCATAAACAATTGATTGAAGACTTTTAATATGATTTCTTTAGTTTTAATTGATGAGTTTATTAGCAATTCATTGGGAATATGGTCCATGCCAGGGGTCTTACATTCCTTAAGAGAATTTAAGGCAATAATTAGTTCCGAAAATGAAAATTCTTTATTCAAGTTACTGTTTTCAAACTCTCCTTCAAATACAGAAGTTGATAGTATTGGGACAGAGGGAGGAGTTATCCTTTGAAAAAAGTTTTCAAGCCAGTCATCCGTCGAAGATTTAGATTTACATTTATTGTTCATAATTGACAGCCTATGACGAAAACGTTTTATAGCGTCCCATACAAAATTGACCGATTTATTTTCAGTTAAGGATTCACAAAATGAAGTCCAACACTCACGTTTTTTATTCTTCAAGAGACGTTTAGTTTTTGCTTGAATCTTTTTCATATTTAGGTAGTTCTCTTTGGTCATATTAGTTCTAAATTCAATGAACGCTCTCTTGCGTTCTTCTACTGCCGCTTTACAGTCGTCGTCCCACCACGGTGTAGAGGGGGATGGTGTATATATGGTTTACGGCTATTACGGAGTTTTGGTATTGAATTGTTAGCTGCAGAGTTTATGATACTCAGTAACGTGTCATACAAGAAAATGGGATCATTATAAAATGAGGGGAAGTCTTCTATCTGTTCATCTAACAACTTACGGTACAAGGGCCAGTTAGCTCGCTTGGTGTTCCACTTCCTTGTTGAAAACGATGTAGTTGTCTTGCCGGGTGTGATATTAGAGCTAGCAGTGTCGGTTGAGTTGGCGGTTGAAAATAATTTGCCGGGATAGAAAAGTAGCTGCAACTTTATCGGTAGATGGTTTGAACCTCTTGAGTCCTCTATTATTTGCCAAGATATTAAGTTACTTAGGTTGGAGGAACATAATGATAGATCAATAGCAGTTGGGGAAAAGGGATACCGCGGAATAAATGTACTTGCACCATCATTCAAAATTATCAGATTATTGTACTGAATGGACTGATGTAGAGTTATACCTTTACCATCATTGAATTCATTTCCTCATGCTGTATTATGACAATTGAGATCTCCACATAAAAGTAAAGGGGGTGAAAACAAAGAAAACAGTGCATTCCAATCAAAGAAAAAAAAAGTTTTGCTTTTGGCGACACATAAATCGAAACAACAGTAGCTTCCATGTCATGCAATTTTATTTTAGCTGCAACCCATTGTACCAACTCAAATGCAGGACCCAAATTGGTGTGGGTTATTTCAACATAGTCAAGTGAGTTGTGAATAAGCAAGGCAGCACCACCGCCAACGCCTTTATCATGACGAAGTAACCTAAAGCCAGGAAAAAGTATTTGAAAATGAGGTTTATACCAGGTTTCACTGATACACGCAATTTTAAAATCATGCTGAACTAGTAATTGTTCAATTTCAGGTTTTTGTGCAGTGGCTGAGTTGCAATTCCATTGAAGTATGCTAATACTCATTAGGGAGATTGCAAATAAAATAAAGTACGAAACCTGCCTTCCATTCATAATAGGAGCATGATTATTATAAGAACTGAAGAATATCTTGAGAGCAGCGTTAAAGTGATTCATCAGACATGCTTTCCTTACCATTATTTAAGAATGGAGACAAATCAATGTTCATGACAGGTTGAAGGTTAGTCAATAGGTGAGAAATGTTGATTTTATTATCCTTGAATAAAGAGAGTGAATTCATAATGTATTTAGATACATCTTCGTCTTGTTTAGAGGTACCGGGAGTCGATACATTAGTGTCCACGCTGTATACAGGTTTAGTAGGCATTACTGTTTGATTGTGGAATTTATTGTAATAGTCATTTGTGTATTTAGGTTTTATTGATTGGCTTGATCGATTAACAGAGCGTGAAAAAGTTACATTTTTATGAACCTTTCTGGGCGCCTCACTATTATTCCTTGCAAGACGGGGTTGTGCAGGAATACTAATGGTTTCACGAAGCTCATTTGAAGTTTTCGTGTTCAAAGCAGGGAAGGATGCATCACTATTAAGATCCAAGACTTTTGAAAAAGACAAGGAGTTTCTTGTTTGTTTTGGGAAAAGTAGGTTTCTTGCCTCCACGTACGGAATATTCCGATACGCCATAGTTTCTTTAATTTGCTTTTGGATGTCCCACTGTGGGCAAGATTTGTCAAGTGCAGAATGAGGACCTTTGCAATGAACACAAACTGGGTTAGTATATTGGGGACAAGAAGCACGGTCATGATGAGAGGAACACCCATTTGGGCATCTGGCAGAGCTTTTACAGTTTTTTGATGTGTGACCATAACGCAAACATTTGAAACAAATAACAGGGTTGGTGACGTAAGGTTCCACTGGACACCTTGTAAAATACAAATACACGAATTCTGGAAGTTTTTTACCTTTGAATTTAACTGAAACTAGAGGCAGAGCTTTAACAATTTTTTTGCCGTCCTCTTGGGTAACAAGTTTTTTTAATCTTTTCACTGAGAGAACCGTCATATCATTGGATGCTTGTAAATTTTCAAAGATGTCGAGTTCAGAAAGAGACGAGTCAATGTATCTAATCAAGCCAATCCGTTCTAATTGAAATGAAGGAATATACACACGGACATTATGGTCTACAGCAAAACTTGAGTTGAGAAACTTATTGGCTGAACCGACAGTTTTGAAAGAACAAACTACTCGATTTTTGCTGTTACGCTTTACTTCTTCAACTCCATCAATGTCACTGTCAAAAAGTTTTTTACCTATAGCAATCGGGTGCGTTGACGCAACGTGAGAACCTGGGAGATTTTCAATAAAAACAATGTACGGTGCTGAATCATTCGCATCATAAAAGTTTTGAGGTCGACATTGTGATGAATCATTTCTAGAATTATCGTCTTTAATCAAGTCATTATCTACCTTAGAATAATTGTGGTCATGGGATGTTTCTATCTCTACTTCATTGGTTTTATCAGTATCCATAAATGTATTGTCTTCTGGACTAGTGTTAGATGTGTCATGAACAAAAATTATATTGCTAGGCGCATGTGTAGTTGGGTCTAGATGGTCGAGTACCTGATTGTGTTTGTGAATCTTCCTTGGTTTCTTCGGTGTTTTCCAATCATCATCGGGTTCAGCTTCCCTATCCCCCGGACTACTCCCCCCCATACCGCCTTATTAAAAAATGAATATGTAATTGAACGCTTATATATATACAAGTTTGTTTGATAAAAGAAGGAAAAAAACTGTCCAAAAAGTGGAAAACTATAGGGAAGTAAACAATAAACACTAAATTGCCTTTATTTTCTCACTTCACAAAATAGCCTCCTTCTTCACAACAAAAGGTAAACCGTCTTCCCTTATGGAGTTAAAAATCAAAACACACAAATAATGAAAACCAAACAAACCACTAAATTAAACAAAACAACAATTTTCACATAAAACTACTGTATTCCATATCCAATGTTTAAACAATCAAAACAACGAATACGAATCAGACGACAAACGGACAAACGGCAAACGGTCGTCAGTAGTAAGTGGAAGTGTTCTGTTAAGGTTCATACTCCCTAGTCCCTGGTACTTACCTTACCAGTAAACTAACCGGAGCCAAGACCAAAATAGTCCCCTGAGTGGTTGGATAGTAGGCCTTGTTGGATGTTGGATAGCGTTGGGTTCAATGAGGAGAAAATATAGAGTGATAAACACATTTTAATTTTTTGTCCCCAGTGATTCGCGCCATTTTACCTATAATTTAGTCGTTTCCTTGGTTACTATATAGCCGATCGAGGATAGCTCTTAAGTGTGTGGCTGAGTCGACACCACGGCACTTCCAGCTGGTCGCGTCCTCTGCGGGTCTCGTAATTATGTCGCTCGTTCCTACTCCCGATGTCACTCAAGTTGTCTTTGAGCACATCAAAGGTGGATGTTGAGAGTAAGGACGTTGAGCAGAGTAAGGATGTTGAGAACATACTGACTATAAATAGTCAGTATGCCAAGCTCCTGGAAGATAGGCCGGCAATGTGCGTTATGCCCTGCAGATAAAATTATACGAACGGTCTTTTTTTGGAGGAGCAACACATTGTGAACCGCAGGTACGTGTTCCCATAGCACAAAGAGAAAGGGGTCTAACACTGATCCCTATGGGACTCTGTGAGGGACTTCTTCCACCCGAGATTGTGCACCCATGAGCGACACAACCTGCTTTCTGCCCTGAAGAAAACTCTGAACAAACCCAAGGAAAACCCCGAGAACTTCCCATACCTCTTGAGCTTGTTAATTAAGATGTTATGGGATACAAAATCGAACGCCTTGTTCAAGTCGATGAGGCTTAGATGGACAGACTCGTTATGTACAAAAGCGTCGGAAATGTTACTTGCAAGGCTCTTGAGTACTTGTTACTTGAGTCTCTGTTACTTGAGTGCAGAAGTTGTCGAGCGCCCAATTCTAATACCGTGCTGGGAATTTATTAAAAGGTCGTTTGACTCAAAGAAATAAACTAATTGTTTCTTCATAATGGTTTCCATTATTTAGGAGAAAGTTGGGAGAATAGAGATCGGTCTGAAGTTAGATGGCAGTGTGGGGATCCCTTTTTGTAAACTGGGGTAGCCTTCTCTGTTTTTAGGCTATCTGGAAAAATACCTCTACCAAGACAAAGGTTAATAATTATTAATCACTTAAGTGACGCAAAATGTTTCGCAATTAGGTCAATGACGGATTTTAATATAGATATAAACAAAACATCTGGATAGCCAAGAAATCTAGAATATTGTGGATAGCTAATAACTTCGTGCTGCGAAAACAAGCCGTTACTCCCACCAGTAGTTGGGGTTAATTGGGGAAGTAAAAAAGGGTAAACAAACAAGAATGCAGTGGATCCACAAAGGACTGGGGAAAACTGCTTTAATGTAATAGACAAGGGCTGTATCATTAGCGGGTAAAACGATGTAAAAAAAATAGTACACAAAACGTCACTAGCCTGATAAGAAAAAAACAGATGGTGCATATTACTCTTAACGACATCAGATGGATTACGTCACCGGCCTGAATCAAAAACGGCATTTTCTAACATCAAAGGAAGGAGCAGACAACCCTTATTTTGTTTACGCTTTCTCCGCAGTCCTGGGATCCACCCGGCCGACTATACACCAGACCGGAATACCCCCACCACTCGTGTTAAAACGTCACACTACTAGTGCCCCAGCTGATCTGAAACTATGCGATTTTGATGCAATTCCCCTGATAACTAGGAATACGCTCCGATGTCCGTCCCGTACGAGAATTTCTACTCACTTTTTGAGTTATTAGGTGACGCTTTTTTATGATTTTTTTTTAGGGAGAGGTGAGAAAAATGCATTATGCACACAGGTGGCAAGCCTGTAGTGTGGGGCTCCCCTAAAAACGGGTTTACCCACTAAAAAACCTCCTCTACTCTTTAGGATTCTAACCTGGAATTGTTTATCACATTATGTCAGGCTAGGCCTAAATTTGGCTTACGCCCGTGGGGCTCACTCCTTATCCAGCCACTCGATCAAGGGATCTGGGCCACTTCGCGGTCCAGATCGGGTTTCTTTTCCAGGAGGATGCCCCGGACGAACTGTGATAAACAATCCCAGTTGCCCTCATCCTCCAAGATATTTTGGCAGACCGAGTCCACCGAAAATGCACCAAAAATTTGTGTGGCCTCCAGGCGGGGCCCTTCCAACGGGGCAGTGGAAGAATGTGTGTTCCGCATCGTCGGGAACGCCCGGGCAATAGCCTAAATGCAGTCCGGTAAACCGGTCTTGCCCATCTGGTTCAGATACGACCGAAAATAGCCGTGAATTGTCAAGAATTGGCCGCCGTTCCACCCATGGTTGGACCTGCTTGATAAGTCGCGCAGTCCATCGTCCTCGGGTGTCGTGCTCCCAGCTGTGTTGCCACTGCTGGAAGGTTCGGGAGCGCTCTTCTGTTCTTGCCGTGTCCTTGCCAATCTCGCCTTGTCTCTGATAAATTGCCTTCCTCTCTCCTGCCAAGAGCTTGACAGGGATAACTCCGGCGCCCACCAGGACGGCAGGCTCGGACACTGTCCGGTAGGCGGAACACACTCCGAGCGCCGCTCGACGTTGAACCCGGGCGAGTCGCAACCTGTACTACTCTTTATCGAGAGCGTCTGCCCACACCTCTGCTCCATAAAGAATCACGGACTGAACCGCGGACATCAACAGACGTCTTCTGCTGTATCGTCGAACCCCGACATTGGCCATCAGCCTACTAAGGTAAGTGACTACCTTAGCGGCCTTGTCCGCGTACGGAATATCTGATCCCTCCAGCTTAACTTTGTGCCCACCATAATTCCGAAGTACTTAGCAGCACGATTTGATTGGACAACCTCCCTTCCCACTCGGAACGGAACGACGGTGTCTATCCTCTTCTTCGTAAGGATCACAATCTTCGTCTTACGGAGAGCAAGCGAGAGACCGTGTTCGGACATCCATGTGTTGACCACACGCATGACTCCGTTCAACTTTAGTTGGGCCAGCTCAATGTTGCGTGCGACAATGAGAGCTGCGACATCATCGGCGTACCCAACCAAATAAGTGGTTTCCTCAGGCTCTCCGACCTCAGGAGGCTGTCATAGGCCACGTTCCAGAGATCCTGGCCGATTATTGAATCTTGCGCGGCACCAGAAGTGACTTCCATCGTCACGTTCCGTCCCTTGTGTCGTAAATCAAGCTTCGAGAGTGGAAATAATCCTCGATGAGTCGCAACAGATATGCAGGAACGCGAAAGGTGTTGCGAATCGCATCCAACATATCGACCCACCTCGCCGAGTTAAAGGCATTCTTGACATAAGCGTAACCAGAAGCACTACTCAGCGAGAGAAATGGTTGTGGCTCTCGGCTCTCTTCACAGCTCTCTGGACTTCGGTGATAGCGTCAATCGTTGACCGTCCCTCTCTGAAGCCGTACTGACGGTTGCATAAGTCCCCGGGCCGGCAGCTTCCACGGCAGAGGTCAGGCGGGAACGGATCAGCTTCTCGAACAGCTTCCCAGACGTGTCCAACATGCAGAAAGGCCAGTGGGACAACGGCAGCTCGGATCACCTTTGCCCTTGCTGATGAGTACAAGTCTGGCGGTTTTCCAGGGAGCCGGAAACACCCCTTCTACCAAACAGGCGTTGTATATTCTCAACAACAAGTCAGTATTAATTGAAAATACTTTCTTTAAAGCCTCGCTGGGAATCCCGTCCGGGTCAGGAGCCTTGTTGCTCTTTAGGGAGAGAACGGAGGTTTCCATCTCCTCGAATGTGAAGAGTGGAACGTCATCTAACCGTCCGAAGTCAACCGGCGTGCATCCTAGGCCTAGCCTACAAATAAATACATACAAATAATGATTTTAGCGAAGACCTCAAAACAAGCAAGTAACTTAATAGTAAAATGATGCTTATAATATTAAAGGTAAATAGATTGTAGAGCGAAAAAAAACAATACAATTTAAAATCCATGATTGCAAATTAATCATCCAGTATTAATTAAAACTGTAATTAAAATCAAGTAATGTAAGTATTGTAGAATTACGCTTACTTAACACTTAATGCATATTTTGTTACGTGAGACATAGGCTACAATGGCACAACACATTCTAATTAGTTGTTCAATTTAAATCTTTCTACCAAATAAATATTAGTTGTATCCCATAAATTATAGTAAGATGCACGAAAATAGTCCGATGGAAATTTAAACAGCTGAGTCCCCCCTCACCCCCTCTCGCCCTGCAATGTTGCCATTTGCGGTTATTTTTACCATGTGTTATACAGTATAATCAAATCAAATCAAATCAAATCATTTTTTTTTCATATAAGATTTGTATACAATATGTTGTAACAAATATGATGCAGTGTCCATGTATCACTAAAACTAAAACATAACATAAAAAAGACTACAAAGGTAACAGAAAAATATTCTTGGTAGGTCTACCTCATTACAATTCTGGACTATTATACAGTATAAAATAGTGTTTCAGAATAAATTTGGCAACAATGTATCGACTCTCATCGGACTATTTTCGTGAATCCTACTATAGTTAATCGCATAATACCTTACGACAGCAATTCATTCCACATCAACATGCCTATCTTTTGGCATAATTTATAACTTCAACAAGTATACATCAGTGTTGATCTATTTAATTTAACAAATAGGTCTTTCAAAATATCAGTTAAATTTTATTTAAAAACGTAACATAACGGCGAGCAGATATAAACAAATCTGCAAAAGGTTATGTTGTTTTCAGCATACAGCGACAACTCAGCTGCGATGGGGGAAAATAAACTGATCATAGCAACTACATTAGTCAAATCATGTAGCCTTAATTCTGTCAAACTTCCGGAAAATAAGCTTTTTTAATACTTGAAAATAACTGCTCGATTATAGTTTATTACTTAGCTTAAAATACTTAAAATCTAACCTGAGAATTTCATTGAAATCAAATTAGTAATAAAAAAGCCTTTTGGGGGTCAAAAATTCGCCTAAGTGAAATTTAAAATTATTGATCTTAAAGAATTTTATACTCTATGTACATAGAGTAAAAATTTAATTACTTGGATCCCTAAAATAAACAAATATTTATTTAAATACCCTAAATTTTGGAAATTACCATTTTAGATTCCTTGGAAATTACCCTTTTTTTACAACACCAACACCGATCAGTTGTCACACCACTGTTGTGACGTCATCTCTCTCAGCACTCCGGCCTGGTGTGTAGTTGGCCTTGACCCACCCATGATGTAAATCAAGGAAACTAGAAATATATATTTTTATTAATTTTAGATTCCTTGATGTAAATTATCATGAGTTTCTATCATTGACTAAGGATACAAATTGTATCCTTAGTCAATGGTTTATTCTATAATCCACAAATCTTACCATTGACTTTGGATGCTATAGTATCAATAGTCAATGATGGTACTCTTGAATTTTGACATATATAATTCCTTTAATTTTGTTTCAGCTGTGTAGATAGTTATATGATTGCCTATTAATACTATTATTATCTATACTTATTTAATACGCTAAGGGTTTTTTTTGTCTTGAGAACTCCTACAATTCTCAACCGATTTTCAAGTTTTTGGTGTTGTTGGATAGGGCTTAGTCTGAAGTTGTTTCCCCCCAAAATTGATGAAAATCGGACTTAAAATAAGGGCGCTATCCACAAATTAAATTTGAAATTTTCCCATTAGAATAACATTGAGATTGGTTTGAGCATTTTATACATCTGTTTACGTACAGCTGTAGTTTTTGGTGATCACTGATATGCACAATATTGGATTGGTCGGATTTCATTTATCTAGAACTAAATGTAACTTTTGTATCGTATGAAAATAAATTGCTTAATGTTGAACAACACGTGCACAATAGTTATATTATTTGTATCAATTTTAACTGTAATTTGTAAAAATCTGTAATGTAATGTTCGGGGTAAAATTAAAGTGTTCTTGTGACAACGGCAACACTGATTTTTACGGAAGCCCTGAAGGGCCAAAGAGTAAGCGGTCATTTTTTACACCGCCGTGTTTGAAAGACGGCGAGCCGTGTTTGGAAGGCGGAGAGCCGTGTTTGGAAGGCGGCGAGCCGTGTTTGGAAGGCGGCGAGCCGTGTTTGGAAGGCGGCGAGCCGTGTTTGAAAGGCGGCGAGCCGTGTTTTAAAGTCGGCGAGATGTGTTTTAAAGTCGGCGAGATGTATTTGAAATTCGGCGAGTATTTTGATAAAGTAATTAAGAGTAATAATTATAGATATCTGATATTAGATTAAGTATATGACTAGATATAATCTCATTTGCAAACGAAAAATATTACAACTTTCATGTCAGATTTCTATGAAATCAGAGGTCCCAAAAACAAAGAAAACTGTTTGGTTATGGCAATCATAACAAATGCACAGACTATTTTTGCTCCAGAGATTTGATTGTTTTGGTTATTTTCAATTTTATAAGAGGATGAAAATCCGTTTAAGAGTCAATAAAAAAGCTTTTAATTATTAGTCTTTGTTAATTTATCAAAATGCTCGCCGAATTTCATATACTTCTCGCCGACTTTCAAACACGGCTCGCCGACTTTCTAACACGGCGATCGCCGACTTTCTAACACGGCTCGCCGTCTTCCAAACACGGCTCGCCGACTTTTAAACGCGGCTCGCCGTCTTTGAAACACGGCTCGCCGTCTTTGAAACACGGCTCGCCGTCTTCTAAACACGGCTCGCCGTGTTTCAAACACGGCGGTGTAAAAAATGACCGCTTACTCTTTGGCCCTTCAGGGCTTCCGTAGATTTTACTCTCTTCTTGTGTCAAATTCATAATAGCCATAACCTATTTTTTCACCAAGTTTAAGTTATTGCTACACTATTTCCTATATATATTGAAAGTTGATAAAGACTGTTGCCTTACTTCTTCTAATGGGTCATTAATTTAAACCAAAATAAACATAGTCATTTTCAACTAAGAAAAATATTGATTCTTATGTCCTTAGTCTATATCGAAAATCTTATCTTCATTGTTTGAACAATGGCTGGAAAACCTTGTCGACCCATTCAGTACCTTTGTAGTACACTTCTAAAAACTGGAAGGTAAGATTAGGCCTATTGAATGTTTTTTGCTATAATTTAGTGAGTCAACTAGCCCTGAAAGTTGAATATAAACTATTTTCACTATTTTCATCTTATGGTAATGAATCTTTTTTGAATAGGCCTAATTTGTTTAGGGCCTTCCCTTGGAGGTTTCCTGGTACATGCGTGATCTAAATTTGCTATTATTGGTAAAAATGTGTAACTATAGTTCATAAAAATCTAAAAGCCTGGTGCCATTGGCTCTCTCCAATATAGGCTAGCCTACTTTTAATTAGTAAGTCAATATCTTCTTTAAAATCTGTCATCAGATTACTCGTTTGAACCGTGAAAGCCACATTAATAAATCATACACACAAACATACTTCGTTCACATAACCTCTCTCTGTAGTGAACTAATAGAATTAATAACAAAAAGGTTCGTCCTATAGGACGATCTTAATCATTTGCCTTTCCATATTTTAACTTTGCTTTTTTACTCTATAACATAGGATATGAAATAACGTTGCTATAGGCCTATTCAAGTAACTAAATGATTAGGGAATTTTGATAATACTAAATACATAAGATACATACGGTATTACAAAAATAAAAGCAACTTTCGGACCACTACATCATATTTGCATGGTTTGACTTGGACTTTATGTTTTAAACGTTTGTAAGCGTAAAATCGCTTAACGTATGTATTTGTCAAATACTCTCAAACGCTACTATAGGTACGTCCTAACGCTTGGGTTAAATCGTTGATGGATTATTAACCACTTAAATAACTAGAACCATATGGCCAAGACCTATTTGAATTTTCATCACTTATTGACAAATTTTGAAACATGAAGTTACACCTCAAGGTAAGTTATCCTATTCATAACTATCCTGAGGGGTAAAGGTAAATAGTCTAGCATATAGAATCAAACATACAGTACCATAATTTTTTCAGAAACTCAAGTCGCCAGTGGGAAGGCTGCCACTTCTCTTCTAGTGCCCAGCAGTCTGGAGGACCTCCTCTCAAGAGCAACCACTCATTTCAGCAGCCTTCCCTAGACAAACCACTGCCTAATTTACCATTGGCAAAGTATGCCTCCTACAAAGAGGACAATCAGAATACACAGATTACCACTCTGCCATCTGGTCTTCGGGTTGCTTCTGAGAATAGATTTGGGCAATTCTGTACAGTTGGAGGTAAAGTGAATTTGACGTATGGAATAAGTAACTTACCATATGTATCATATTATAGGTCTACCTTCTCTTGGCCTGTACTTATTTACAAATAAACTTGGCTTGTTTTTGTGACAGAGGGTGCAAATGTGGTTTACAAAAGTGCTAATTTTTCTCTTAACCCTCCAACTGGTTATTATAACCTCCTTACTGGTAAGGTTTTTTTGGCCGCCGCGCAAACATTTAGTACAAACAACATAAAACATATAAATTGGTATATAAAACATACAAATTATATACTGTATCAATTTTTTCAGAATGAAATAGGCTATTCAAAACAATATTGTTTTTAGTGTACTTACAAAAATTTATTATGTTAATCCTCCTATTTTGTAACAATAAAGATTTTTTTTTTCTTATTATTTTCCTTTTAGAGTAGTATCATGGTAAGGTATGTTGTCAATACAACAAAACTAAGATAGCCAAAATAACCACAATTTTATTGGCTTTTTACTGATGTATAACACTTGATTGTTTATATTATAAATAAAATATTACAAAGCAAATATGTGAGGTAAGCACAAACCACATTTTTGCCGCCATATTTTTTAAAAATTTTTATTATTTATTTTATTAATTTTTTATGATAAAATTTTTACTAGGCCTATTTATAAATAATAAATATAACTATTTATTATGTATATAAATAATTATATTTATTTATAATAAATTAATAAAGTTAGGCCTAGGCCTATTAACTCACCTAGGCCTAGGCCTAACTCGCAACTTTCATGTTCACTGACAACTTCACTTTGTACTCTGAATCTTCATTTAGAAGGCCCTAATAGCACTATAATTACTCAATTCACTCATTATTACATTGCAAACTAACTATAATTCACTAAAATTTGCATTTCAAGTAAAAACATAACCTCAAAACAGCGCCGCCCCTACGATACGCGTAAACAAAAACAAACACCAGAAATTCAGTCTTACCAACATACTGATATTTCAACAAATACAGCTGAACATATGATGACTAGATTGCGCATCTTTTCCTCTTTCATACTATATAAAAAACATCGACATTGACTATAAAATAACGAAGTAAAATGCATTTTACATAGACCTTGCAAATGGATCGCGATCGCGCTCTTACCAGTTTAGAAAGGCGTAAATGGGTAGCGATCGCGACGTTCACCAGTTGGAGGGTTAAGCATTTATATTATACATTAAATTGCTTAGTACCCTAGACAACCCTGTTCAAATGACATCATTACCAAGATGGCTGTCCGAAGATACGGCTATTTCACTCAACCCTATTTATCACCAAGTCAGTCAATTTTATAAGTCAGGTTAGAATTGTCCTAGGCCTAGTATTAGTTTCATATTGAATTTTACAGATTTTTTTTTTTTTTTAAATAAACAAGGAGTGAACCTAGTTGAATCTTAAAATACGGCAGTGAAGTAAAAATCTAATACCCCCGTCGCAGCAGACCTGCGTACTCAGCAAATTTCCAATGGAACCAATTTCAGATTATTTACTTTCCCCATAAAAACACCATAGGATCGAGTATGTAGGTTTGCTGCCATGGGGTGTTGTTATAAAACCTAATTTAATCAATAATTGGTAATGTAAACACAAAATTGTACCAAGCTGTGGCAATTTTTTTATTTTCCCCATAAACCCCATGGGGGTGAGTATGTAGGTTTGCTGCCATATGGGTTTTGCAAGCAAGTATAAGTTAAACCCTATCTAGATAATGTACATATAAAATTTGATTAAGTTATGTCAATATGTAGGGTTTTCTTGATTTCCCATAAGAATAACATGGAAAACACATTCTTGGACTTTCTCCGTAACCAGTTGCGCTAAGATAAAAATTCAAAATACCAAATTGTTTGTTTTTTAAGCTCTTTTAAATATGGTTTCAGTTGAAATTGATGAATTTTGAAAGTTGAGGTCCAAAAATGCCAAAAACCCATTTTTGACCCCTTTGAAACCCCATAAAACCCCGTTCCCATATCCCGACAATGCTGGTTTGCAAACTCATGAAAATAGACCTGGTCTTACACCTTCATACCAAATTTCATCAAAATCGGAGGTTCCTGTCAAAAGTTATCTGTACCACGGACACATATATATATATATATATATATATATATATATATATATATATATATATATATATATATATATATAAACTGAAGGTATTTTTGGTCTCTGGGGACCTCAAAATGAAAAAGTAACATAGTCCCAGGCTTAGGTCTTACCATGGCTACTACCGTAAAATCTAAAGAGTTT
The DNA here is from genome assembly GCA_030545055.2 of Neoaliturus tenellus. Taxonomy (NCBI): domain Eukaryota; kingdom Metazoa; phylum Arthropoda; class Insecta; order Hemiptera; family Cicadellidae; genus Neoaliturus; species Neoaliturus tenellus. Next base: position 167,510,356 of record CM061532.1, on the reverse strand, counting down.
TTCTGTGTAAGTTATTAAATAAAAATGTTGTAGGCTATTTAAGTTGCCAAACTAGTAAAAATTTTAAAATACCGTAGTTAAACTTGGTTTCAGATTTCAGTGGTAAACTTTGTTAAGTAAACTTAACTATTAACATCTATAACAAATATCAGTCAAATTGACCTATGCGTAATTTTGCCTTGTAATAGTGGCTAAACTAGTTGACCTTGAGAGCTGCCACTTCTATTATCATCCTCCCCCACACTACTCAACCCTTCAAGGTCATATTCACTCAGTTTGCCCGACAGTATTGTACGGACCAGGCGTTTTTACAGGGACACCGGAATTCTAACCCCAGGAAAAGTAACCCCATGAAAAAACACTACGTCATTTTGACGTCACAGGTATGGGGTATTTTCCGGCCGCGAACTTTTGAAGAGAATACATTATACTCTACTTCGTTAGATGGTTACGCATTTGTATAATTTATTTCTATATAAGCTTAATGAACAATTTAAGCCATGTTTTGTAAGTTTACTAGGGGTGGAAAACTACCCCGGAATTCTACCCCTGGAATACTACCCCCAGCAAAACTACCCCCGGAATACTACCCCTGGGGAAACTACCCCCGGAATTCTACCCTCGGAATACTACCCCCAGCAAAACTACCCCCAGGAAAACTACCCCCGGAATTCCACCCCCAGCTAAACTACCCCCAATGGACTAGACCGGGAATCCTACACCCGGAAAAGTATTCCCAAGTATACAATTTCTTAAGTATTTAACGAACAATTGTTATTTTATGTACATGTTCTAGTATTTAAAAAATTACTATTATAAAATAATGATATGTAAAGTTTATATTAATACAAACTTGCCCTTCGAGTGATCACGTTCAATACTCTCACTCGCCGTCAGGTTATTCTATAATATGCTTTAGTTTCATATTACCAATCTTCCCTTAATCCTTTACAGGCTTTTAGCTGTGTGTTTTTATAGACATCAAATAAAATATATACATTACCGTACCGTACCATGATATACTTCGAGAAATCAAGAAAAATACGTTTGTGCACTGGGCTTTTTATCGCACTGTCTATAAATAATATTACTATATAAAATATTACTGTTTAAGTTTACCGAGCTAATGCTTGGCCCCCAGGTACTGAAAATTATAAAACTAACATCAAAGTACATCATGGTAGGGTCATGTATTTATTTTATTTGATGTCTATAAAAACACACAGCTAAAAGCCTGTAAATGATTAAGGGATGATTGGTAATATAAAACTAAAGCATAATTATAGAACCTGACGGCGAGTGAGGGTAGTGAACGAGATCACCCAAAGGGTAAGCTTGTATTAATATAAACTTAACATATCATTATTTTATAATAGAAATGTTTGAAATACCAGAACACTTACATAAAATAACAATTGTTAAATACTTAAGAAATTGTGAACGTGGGAGTACTTTTCCGGGTGTAGGATTCCCGGTCTAGTCCATTGTGGGTGGTTTTGCTGGGGGTAGAAATCCGGCTGGTGTTTGGTTTTCTATAGGCCTAATGTTAATTTAGAGCAACCAAATTAAATAATAATGTATTTATAAAACTGGGGGTACTTTTCCGGCCGCGAGCAAAATTCCATGCCACTTAAACTCCGCCCCTTGTGACGTCAAAGTGACTTAGCGTTTTTTCATGGGGGTACTTTTCCTGGGGGTAGAATTCCGCTACCCCTTTTTACAAATACAGTCGGTTAGATTTACCACATGTTTCGCTTACCGGGTTGTAGTAAAATGTATTTTGTATTGCTGTTTTAGTAAGTAACTAAACACTTGGGGATACAAAATGGCTATAGGTGGTCCTAGAAGGGTTGTAAAGCCTGGTGTAGCAAATTTTAGAAACCAGATACAAAGATACATGACAGATGACGGTGAAAATACAGTGTACTGTTAGATATTTTGTATCTAAGATTTAGGCCTATATGGCTCAATGTTAAACTAATTCAAATAGATTGATGAACTATTTCCCAAAAGTAGGCCTATGGTAAATAGTATCCTAAATCAACACTTATGAAAATTCATATTCCTACATGACTGTAAATTGCTAAATTACATAAATTTATATTTGTTGTAAATTTATTTTGGATTGTTTTCCAGTTGTTATAGATTCTGGTTCTCGCTATGAAGTAGCTTTTCCAAGCGGAATATCTCACTTCTTGGAAAAATTGGCTTTTAATGTAAGTAAACACAAGAAATTTGGCTTAACATTGAAAGAAAAATAACATAAAAGAATAAAGTAATCCATGCAGAAATGTTTTAAGTAAGTATGGACGGATTAGAATTGAAAAGAAAAAGGTTGATTCTCCACTTGGATACTGTTAACTGGAACAATGTAGGCTACACTAGGCCTAAATGCTTCAATATATCCCTGTTTATATATGATTGTTTAAGGTAAAACTGAAACAAAAAACCTAACCCTAACCTAACTATACCTTGTAATTAGTATAGTAATTATATTTTACAAGCTTTACGTATAGTATAGTAATTATGAGCCATTGAAAAGTACAATTAAAAAGAAAAGAATTTCATTCATTGGACATCTTTTAAGGGGCCGTCCATAAATTACGTCATCGCTTTTTGGCCATTTTTGGACCCCCCCCCTCCCTAAAATCATCCTACCATCATAATTTTTCTGACCCCCCCCCCTCTTGGAAAAATGACGTCATTTTTAACAAACCTCCGTGTTAAGTAAAAAATAATGATTTTTAAAAGCTACATGATAAACTAAAAAAAATTGACCAATCAAAACTTAATTTACCTTCAGAAATAAAGCCAAAATGACTTTCTCAATGGAAAAATAAACTATAAAACAACGCCTTAAAATAGTCTAATCTATTTTATAGATAATTATTTTATAATAGTTGAGTTGTGTTAAGACTTTTTAATGGTTTTACTGTTAAAATTTGATATAAAACATCATATTTAAAATGACGTCATATCAAATCCGACTCCCCCCCCCTTGCACATCATCTAACCGTCATTTTCAATCTGGACCCTCCCCCCCCTATGTTCAGATGACGTAATTTATGGACGACCCCTAAGGACACCGGAAAATAGAAGTTGTGGATAGCAAGAGTGACTTTAGGGGGATTACAGAGATTAAGGAGGACATGAGAAGGTTGCAAATATAATTAGGAGATTTGGTAAATAAGTCAGAGGCGCTCGCAGTACTCAAAGACAAAAATATCATCCTGCCAATAGGAGCAAACAATCAGAGACAAGGAAGAGTGGTTTCAGAAGAAGAAAGAAAACAACGGTCAGAAAGAATGAAGAAGTATTGGGCGGACAAGAAGAAGAGACAGAATTTAAGAAGAACCTGACCATTATATTGACTTAAGTGGTCCAATGCTGGATATAAAATAATAATAATAATAGTAATTATGACACCCGACATATTAATAAAATAAACTAACTGTTAAGGTGCGTTTACACCAGAGGTTGACAGCCAAAAATTGTTGACTTTGGCTGGTGTATCCATATGGCTAAAGTCATCTTTTGGTTACTTTTGGTTGTCAACCTCTGATGTAAATGCACTTTTAGGCTTGTGTTACAAGTGCAGAAAACCCTTAAATTAATTGCCTCTACGTGGCATAAGGTGCAGAAGGAAAGAAATTAAGAAAATACTCCCGTCGCAGCAGGCGTAGGCCTACTTAGCAAATTTCTAATGGAATTCACTACCTATTTTTTATTTTCCCCATTAACACCATAAGAATGAGGATGTAGGTTTTGCTGCCATGGGGGTTTTATAAGCAAATAACATAATTTTTTCCCCAAAGCAGGTGCATATTAGATTGAATTAAATTCTGGTAGGCCAATTTTTTATTTTCCCCATAAACCCTATGAGGTGAGTATGTAGGTTTGCCGCCATAAGGGTGTTTTATTGCACTAAGCCATTAGATAAATACTTACAGGGAACTTAGACCTCAGAACACATCTCACAATGTTCCAAGATCACAGGTCGACTAGATTTGGTGCCAGTGAAGTTTTATTATAAAATTGTTCTCTAGGTTTATAATATAATTTATTTGTTTTGGTTGTCTAACGTATAAGTTAGAGTGTTTTGAAATGGGAACAGTATTTTCCCATGACCCTGTATTTCTAAGATGTAAAAATGACTAAGCAAATGTATATTGTTAAGTGCATTTGACGTCATTGTATAGGAATTAGTATTATTTTTGTAAAAAATTCTTGGTTCTTGATTTTGTATCAATCAATAAATGAGCTCTCTGATTAAAGAACTTCGTAACAATACTTTGTATATACTTTTTGATCGGATGATTGCCTGTTTTAACTCTAAACTTTTTCCTGTCTTTGGCTCAGTTCCTTTGGAGGCTCTTCTGTAATGGTAGTTTAGCAGGTGATTCAATTTTCACGTTTCCTCAGCAAATTGATCTATTTAGGATTGTTCTGCCAAGCAACATGGAAGAGGTACATAAAATGTAGCGTAGTGATACTAATTCATAAAGATATTATAAATAATACCAAAATATTTTGGCCATTGTATTATTACATTGTAAAAAAAACTTAAATTTATTTCCAGAGTACAGAAGAATTCAAGAATAAAGATCAAATAATGCAGGCATTAGAAAAACATGGTGGGATATGTGATTGCCAGTCTTCCAGGTACGTTAAAGACTTTTTAAATGTTAACAGCCTATGCGTCACCTAATAGTGATGCCTAGGTGACACACTAATGTGATGTTTTTTAAGTACATACTAAAATACATGCCTTTAGTTGAAGTATATGAATTAAGCCGGGTTTACACGCAACGATAAATTGAACAACAAAACGTCATTACGTTGTGTCGGATATCGGATGATCGTTTACACGTAACGATAAAACGTAATGATTTGTCTGAACGATATGATGGTACATGCACACGTTTCGTCTTTCCGTACAAGTAAGTAAATGTTTTCCCTTCATTTGTCATTTTTATTTCTGTCAGAATAATCTTTACTTTTAATTTACCATAATAATAATAATAATAATAATGTTTATTTCTCCACAAGTAATACAAATATTACGAAGAAAATCTTAAATCATATTGTTCTTCTAAACAAAACCTTGCAGAAAAATAATTCGCTCCCTTGAGAAGAGCTAGTCTTCTGTGTTAGGGCGGGAGTCCCAGTTGAAATTATTTAAGTAATAGTAAATAAAAAAGTTCACCAGCAAATATTTATTCTAAATTGACTTTATGGTTTAACACATTATATAACTATATACATAAGATGTACGTAGCTATAGTATGTATAGTAGTATGTAGTACATAAGATGTACTATATACATAAGCAAGGAAAACTTTTGTACAATTCTATAAATAATAATAATAATAATAATAATAATAATGCTTTATTGGCAGGTATAATAACAGATACATAGCAATAATAATTAATTAAACTTAATTATCTATACTTATTTAATACGCGAAGGGTTTTTTTGTCTTGAGAACTCCTCCTACAATTTTCAACCGATTTTCAAGTTTTTGGTGTCGTTGGATAGGGCTTGGTCTGTAGTTGTTTCCGCCAAAAATTGATGATAATCTGACTGAAAATATAGGCGCTATTCACCATAGAAATCTCAAAATTTCCCATTTAAATAACATTGGGATTTAATAAAGCATTTAAACATCTGTTAATAATCAGCTGTAAATACGTGTGTAGTGGATTAAAAAGATTCACAATATTGTATTTTTCGGATGTCATTGATTTATAGCTAAAAGTAACATTTGCATTGTATTATAATAAATTGCTCGATTTCGGGCAACACGTATACTAGTAATTTTTAATTTTACTATGATGTCCAAAAATCTTTAGATAAGCAGTCTTCAACATTGAATAGTGTTTTCGTTAATAGTTTTTCAATATACTTCTTTTAAATTTTTTTACTGGCAGTTCCAACCAATTCAAGGGTATCATATTAAATAATTTTTGTTCCATAAATTGAAGATTTTTTGAGATTTTGTGTACTTGCATAAAGATATTTGTAATTTATTTCTGTTTCTTGTTTCATATGAATGGTTAAAAGAATTTTGAGGTTGATTGTTAATTTTTTCTTGAACGTTTAAAATAATTTGTAAAATGTAATATGGCTGGCAATGTCAGGATATTCAATTGTTGAAAAAGTGGTTTACAGTGTGCTTTTCTTTTTGCCCCACAAATAATTCTGATTACTTGTTTTTTGTTTTTTAAAAACTTTTTGGGTATTTGAGCATTGCCCCAAGCTGAAATTCCGTACAAGAGGTGACAATGAAAGCAGCCATAATAAGCCGTAATTATTATTTCCTTTGTCACATTTCTTTTTAGTCTTCTTATGACATAGATTCCTTTAGAGACTTTACTTAGAATTTTATAAACATGATCTTTCCAATTAAGTTCCGAATTAAACTCTATCAGGAACTCCCGAGAGGCTTGAAGCAGGTCTGACATTTCTGTTCCTTCACTAAAATAAACTTTAAAAAACTGGTAAGCAATAAAACTTCAAAACTTAAATAACAAATGGAACATACTCAGTAATCACTCAAAAATACAAGACGAGATATGAGACGACGACAAAACTGCGGTCGGTCGAGACAGGGTGTATCCGTTTACACGCTACGTCTTGTCGACGCCAACCTGCGTAGCAACGACTTGTCGTTGCGATCTCAAGAGATTGGTGCAAATTTGCACAAACCTTCTGATCTGGCTCCAACTCCGACAAGTCGTAACGACTTGCGGTTTACACGCTCCGTCTTGCATGCAACGTCTTATCATTCAGACAAAACGTTATGTTTTATCGTTGCGTGTAAACCCGGCTTTAAGGAACACTCATCTCAACTAAACTGCATTACACTGTGGGTCAATGTTTAGCTTAGCAAGGTTAACTTCCTCTCCTCCACTCATCTCGAATGGAGAAGAGCTCTCTGTTCAGCAGCCAGTTAAAAAGAGCTACTGTTGTTAGAAGTTTAAAATGTTTTTGCTTTTTTTGTCCAGGTGGTAGGATGCTGAGGATTTTAACTGTAATGCGTGTTCCTAGTGTTGTACTATACATTTTAATAAATGGTTGAAACACCATCTCTTTAGAAACTACTGAACTGTCCTTCACTATTTGTCAAATTATAGGGAACAACGCATAGATTTGCAGGATTTCCTTCAAAAATTTGATCACCACCAGGATTAGGTCCTATAGTCCTTTAATGTTTCGGGTCAGTGAAATTCTAAATACAGTTGACTTGTGATAATTCAACACTTGAAAGTCCGACTCGCTCAATAGCCTGACGCCGTAGCTCACACCGAATTCTTCAAGTCTAATAAGATCTTATCAACATATTTGGAAAGAAAATCCTCTCCTCAAAGAGAAAAATACAAGGGATTGAACAACCCCAAGATATTGAAGAAGTTTTGAATGACGGAATTACACTTTGTGATAATATCGACGTCCCACCAGAATCTTGCGAAGGCTTAAGAAGATCTATTGTACAAGACGACACAATTGAGGAGGCCTTGGAGAGTCCATGAAAGTCATGACACTCGGTCACTTGGGTGTCCGCCAAAACCACCAGTCTTACCAGTATCGAGCGTACGGGTGGCTCAGAGCATTAGTGAGTGGCATCTAAGTTAACTCAGTAGTCAACCATAAAGCCCGCTCCAAGCCACCAATAGTAGTTTCAACAGTAGTGCCGTGGCTGTATAGATTAAAATGAAGTGCAAACACTTTTTAATAATACACTGGTGTCTGGAGCGTGAAGTTGACTTTAACAGCGTCTTAAAGCTGAAAGCTGAAAGGCATTCAGGAAAAAGTCATGTAAGACTATTTGTGTAAAAGAAACATAGACAATCGTAGACAATTTCAATCTGCAAGTTTGATCGTTGTGTTTTCTAAACATTTTGTCATCCACAATTTTGTTTTATACTTTTGTATGTAATACATTCCTCTTTTGTAATAAATAATGCCTAAATTCATTATTTTACTCTATTGATAGCAAAAGAGTAATATAATACATTAGAGTATAATATAATTGACATAATAATAAATCAACAATTAATTTTTCTTAACTTTTATAATTTCAAATTCTGGTGAAAAAAATTTTTATGGACCATGTGATATTGGCTTTAGATGACGATTGAACTGTGGAAAAATGGCTACTAATGATGAAACCACGATAATGGCCACAAATACAGATAAAAAATTATATAGTTCGCTAATAACAATTAAACCGCTAAAAAGTTGCTACAATATCAATGGAATTTGGTCTAATGCCTTAAATTTGATATTAAAATCCAAATTAAAACAAAAGTCCCAAACAGCAACTAGTGTAGTCAGAAATCCCAAACAAATTTAGAGCCAAATTGACAATGTGCTGGATTTTACAGAGGGTCTACTGAATTTTTTAAAATTTCCTAACATATTTGACTCTCTTTTATTTTGTAAGGAATTTATTCTTCTGAGGTGAAATGATAATTTTAATAAAAAAATAAAGTATGTTTCAAAGTGGAACTTTTGTTTATTTTTAAATTTTGGTCTTTTACTTAGAGACACATTTGTGTATGCTGCATCTGCTGATGTAAGAGGCTTAGAAGCTGTTATAAAAATACTGGGAGATGTTGTTTTCCGGCCTCAGCTCAGCTTAGAAGAGGTAAGTTTGAGTTTTTAATGTTGGCTGTAAAACACCCAGTACAAATGTGTGCAGTTTTTTAGTTTGATGCTCGAACTGCTTTGAATTTTTTGCTTCAAAGTGATGTGCTTCTTTTTTTATGTGCAAGTTTTTATGGACTGACAAAATAAATTATTTAAAAGTAATCCAGTACTCTAATAAATAAATAAATAATGACTTTATTGAGCAACTGTTCATTAAAAACTTATTTTGTATATTTACAGAATTTATGTTTTATTGTGTTTAGAACTTCTAATATTTATAATATAATGAATGGTTTCAGGTTGACATAGCTCGACAAACTATAAAATTTGAACTTGAAACTTTGCTTACGAGGCCAGAGCAAGAAACATTACTAATGGATATGATTCATGGTGTAAGTAAAATAAAATATCATCAAGTTTAATTTTGATTCACACCACTTATCAATGTGATTTATCATCAATTTGTCGCTACCATTGGTTAGTAAGCCAGTTTAGATGTGACTGGAAAGGCACTGGCAAGCATTGACTGGAATGACAGTGAACTGGTGCTTTGCCGTTTACACATTGATAGCGACTGGAACATTGTTAGTGTAAGTTGGGCTTCATGATAGGTGGAACTTCCCCAGATGCTGTAGGGCGATTGATGGAATCGATAGAAGACGATAAATCATTGTTAAACATATTCCACAGTTTTTAATGATCACGGTGCAACCTTCATTCCAAATTGTCTTTGGAACTCACGACAAATTCGAGATTTTGAGATTGGGTTTGTAGAGTTTTGCTCTGAATTCAAATGCATTTAAAATGATATATCCTATAACATGATATAGGCCAATATAATTTCCAATCTGACTTACTTAAGAGGCCGTCCCCCGAGATGTGCCCACACTGGAAGGTAACCACATAATCTTTTTCATCCATAAGATGTGCCTAATAATAATTTAAAATAAAATTATGTTAGACTTTTAGTGCATTCTAAACCTCTTTAGCGCCTGGACTAATTGTTCAATCACAAAAATCTCCAAACTTATTTTTATCCTTCACTCTAATGCTAGTAGGATATATTTGTATGCACACGGATCTTAATAACAGCTCAAACTATACCTGGGGGCCGAGCATTTGCTCGGTAAACTCAAACAATTCTTTGCAGTAAGACTATCAGTAACATACATTGCGCAAAAATTCTAAGTGAAAAAAGGTTAATTCTATCCAAGAAAAGCTTGTTTGCTCCTTTCTATCACCTTCACCCCAAGCTCATTCACTTTGCTCACTCTCCTTTTAGCAGGTTATAGGCCTATGGGTACTGCACTATGGTATAAATTTGTTGAACAACATGATGAATAACCCACGTTTAACCCACGGATTCTACTTCTATTGCTAACAGCTTTTCCATAATTTACCTTTACTAATTTTTTTAACTCAATTGCAACTCTACAAATTGCTTTTTCCTTTTACTTCACTTTTATTTTTCTAATCATTCATAATCACCAAGATACAATATGAATTAAAGAATGATAAATTGTTTGTATTATAGTATTATTAAATTATTCAGTAAATGGCTACAATGGAAAATCACATTTTTACTGGAGCACGTAATTTTACTTCTGCGTAGTGCAGTTTTGCTGCATTCTGTATGTTATAACATGTGGTTTGAACAGGCAGCTTATCGCAGTAATACGCTAGGACTCCCCAAGATATGCCCGGAGGGAAGCCTGGACAAGATTGACAGTGACGTGCTGCTGACCTACCTCAAGAGTCATCACACGCTGCCGCGGATGGTGGTGGCCGGGGTCGGTGTCGACCACCAGACCCTCGTCGACTATGTCAATGAGTGAGTATCAAGAGACAGTAATTGTGCAAGATTGAACCTTCTACCATTGACTATTACAGGGTAACGCGATAAAATGACATGATTTAAAAAAATTACCAATAGTGTATTTAAAAAAAAAAAGAATTGTAGTTTTGATATTAATCTGGTGAATGAATGGAAATTAATGTTATGCCATGAAAACTGTCATATCTTACAATATAGTCTTTTTTTAAGTTGAATTTTTGTTTTCTTATATTTTCGTTAACAGTAAATGGAGATATCACATGGAAGCCCATGCTCTGATTTGACACCATAGGACTGCTAGTAAAGGGTTAAGTCTTCTAGGAAAATGTGACCCAGAACAAAAGAATACCTAAAGTAATGAACTAGATTGAATTAAACATCATTTCGTTGGGGTGGTACTGAAAGACAAGGTTCAGAGTCCGAGGATGTGTGCTAAATTAAGGTTCCAACCATACTGACACTTTTAGGTCTTCGCTCTTTAGAATCTTCTTAAACTCACTTTTTCAGATCTTCTTTTGTTCCTGGCGTATCATCCTGTAAGACTCTTCATTTCATACAGCCAAAAAAAAAAGAAAAAAAAAGAAGTCAGCAGATGTCATGGTGAGCGAAATTGAAGGGATATCTCCATTTCCTGCCATACAAAACATCTTAAACAAAACTACCTTAACACCATATTGAAGAACTACCACTCTTCTTAACCAAGGATGAATTCTTTTTATAACAAAGTTATGTTTGTGTTGAGATAAAATGTTTTTGCTTATCAGCTGGATGATTACAAAATCGATTGTATCGTCTCTAACACATGGTGCTGTATATAGCCAATGCTTCTAATAGCAATTCAAGTGAATAAATAATAACTAAAATCAAATTAACATGGGATTGTTAGGGTGTTGTTATTATCAGTGGTTTAAACTTTGACATCGAGAGCGCCAACCAATATGTGCGCTGGTTAGCTGTCACCAGCAAGTCAACCTGGTTGTCCGAAAATCTTTGGGTTGTGGGATGACCAAAGTGTCTCGCTGCTCCCAATTACTTTATATTACAGTGTAACAAAACATTGTGGGATTACAACATAATCTAATAGTGTTTACACAGATAGCTTGTTGGGTTAGTCAGCCTGCGTTTTTATTTTATCCTTAATCTCGGATATTACTGGAAGTATTATAAAATCAAATGCATTTCTTCTTTTTTAGATATTTTGTGGAAAGGAAACCCACATGGGCGGAGAACAGCTCAATTAAACATGTCAAAGTTGACAATTCCATCGCTCAGTATACAGGGGGTCTTGTTCAGGTAAGTTTTTTATAGAAAAAAAGTAAACAAATTTGTTTTCTTAGTTTGTTATCAATATTTGAGTTATTTTTGTGTTTTTTTCAAACATAATAGAAAGAGGAATATATTTTCATTTATAAATACGTACAAGAATATTAAGTATGTCTAGTTTTTTCTGCACATTTAGGCCTGTGTTAGGAGTTTTTAAAATCCCCCTCATTCATGAGCCAAGAGTAGGGGTGCACCGAAAATTCGGTACTGGTACGTTTTTCAACATTTACAAAGTTTACCGGGATGTTCAGGGAGTCAAATCAAACAACATACAACCTGTGTCCCTATCTTAAGCCATTTTCTGTCAGTCTGTTTGTAATCTTTGATTGATCCATTATGTCTGAGAAAACAAAAACTACGGAAGTGCGAAAATCACAGATAGATGGTCGGATATCGGGGAGGAGTCTATTATCGGGAGGTCTGATAAGGGAGATTCTACTGTAGTTCTGTATTGTTTGGAACTGGAGTGTTGGAGCAGTAATATTTTGTTTGAAAACTAAATAGTTCTAAAATTTAAACATTTGAGAGAAAATAATATTTTAATTAACCAACGTAATTAATTTTTACTAATTTTTAGCGAATTTCCCTATAGGGAATACGCTGTTGCGGTAGTAGGTCGCAGTAAGACCAAAGACTGGGACCGGTTACTTTTTTGTTTTGAAGTCCCGTGAGGCCAAAAACACCGTTTGTTTAAATTCATATTGTTATAACTTGAAATAAAAGTTAAACATATGTTTAATAATAAAAACTGAGCTTATGGCCAAAACTAAATTATATCAGAATCACAAAAGGTAGAAGCGTTATAACCTGTAGTGAACGCACCTGAGTACTACTGTAGATTGACGCTCCTTCCTTGTCCCCAAGGGTTTGAGGTTCTTATCTCTACATTAGGGATGGACGGGAATGGATTTTTAGTTCGGGACGGGACGGGACGGGAATTTTTATTTCCCATCCAATTTCGGGACGGGATTGCTCTTCTCGACGCTATCGGGAAATATTCGTTTTGACTTTTATCTGAGTGTTGTATAAAGACAAATTAATGTTAAATATCTACTAATTCTCCTTCCAACTTGTTCCACTTGTTTTTGTATAAGTTACAATGAATGTTTTTTTGTTGAAAAAATTAAAATAGTTTAAAATAGTTATAGTTTTAATATTTGCAGGATGCAATAAGATCATGGGAAAGTATAAATTTTATTGTAATTAAATCAATTTAAGTTGAATCACTAAACACACATAAAGGAAAAATGTCGCCCATGTCTTATTTAATACAAGTTTTGTTTAATGAAATATTAAATGTTTGGTACGAAGAATAAAAATAAACATTATGTGCGGTACTGGTACGTAAACAATATAGATTAAAACAATTGGAAAAATTGTAAAGAAAACAATACTATATTACAATAAATAAGGCCTGCTGAGATAAAAAAAAACCACAAATTGAAATTAGAATAAATATTAACACTCAGAAAAGAAGTTGTTCAACAAGCCAATGCCATTTATAATTCTAAGAAATATTTTGCCAATTTCTTTTTTATATTCATTGATTTTAATGAGACAGTTTCTTACTTGAAGAATATAAATAAGAAAATTGAACTGAGAAATTATAAACTATTATACTTTTATTATTATTACCATGAATTCATTTAACTATTTTTGCTACTTCAGAAAAAAAATTAAGGAGTGTTTGATGGAAAAAACTATAAAAATGTAAATTTAAAGCTATAAACCCTAAAATCTAATAAATATAAGCTATAGCTAAGACGTGTTTTCCTCGTCAGCGAGATTGTCGGCCGCGATCGCCGTCCTCGTTAGCGAGATCGTCGCCGCGATAGCCGTCCTCGTTAGCGAGATCGTCGGCCGCGATCGCCGGCCGCCGTTCGGCAATTCCCGTCCCGATAAATTCCCGAATATAAAAAAATCCCGCCCGATGATCGGGACCAAAATTTCCCAAAAATTTTTCCGAAATTTCGGGACCCGACCATCCCTACTCTACATCCAAGTTGGACCTTGCTATTGCCTTATATGGTTATGTGTAGCTACTGCCTACAATCATGTTTTCTCTTGATCTTGGAGACTAACTAAATTAATATTCTTTTGCTCAGTTAAATAATTATTAAAATAAAATACTTCTTCATAACATTTCCTCCCCACAAAATAAAAAATGTCTTCTAACTATTTACACTGTGGGAGGTTCTTCAAGCTTCTTTTACAAATCCAATTTTTGAGGAATCCGACGAACCCTCTGCGATCGACGGAGCACCTCAGTATTTCCAGTAGATTCCGAGATTCCTGCAGGTGATCTCACTGGTGTTTTGGTTGGTGACCTATGTTGTTGTTGCAGTTTCTGTGGAGAATCATTAGGTTTCTTTACATCCGGGCTTGGCAAGAAATTTTCACGGGGAAAACGAAGTGTGATGTCATCTTCGTCATCTTCCTTAGTGGTGTCAGTACGAAGGTGGTCAACATGAACAAATCTTGTTCTACCATCAACCTTCACCAAATATGTAACTTGGCTTACCACTTTGCTTATGATGCCAGAATGCCATTTGACATCTTCATTCCTTACAGTTCGTACCAACACACGATCGTGCACGTTAAATGTGCGTGGTTTACGTCTGCGGTTATTTGAAATACTCACCATCTTTTCTTGCTTGATACTCATGTCATTTGCCAGATGTGGTTTTAAAAGACTCAAATGTGTTCTTGGCTTAAACTTTAACATGGTCTCTGCTGGTGTGATTCCAGTTGTGGAATGCGGAGTGTTGCGATAACAAAATATGAAAGAATCTATGCGATGTAATAGAGATCGGGTCGTCTTATGGGCAGCGTCGTGCATCATTTGCTTCAAAAAAGCATCCTTAACTGTTTGGATTGCTCTTTCAGCTAACCCATTTGATGGTGGATGGTAAGGGGGTGAAAATGTGTGATGGATTCCGTTTGACTCCAAGAACTTCTTAAATTCCTCAGAAGTAAACTGAGGACCCCCATCAGTAACTATAGTGCAGGGAAGACCAAATGCCGCAAAACAATGGCGCAGCTTCTCAATTGTTTTACTGGATGTTGTTGTTGGCATATAGAATACCTCGATCCATTTGGAGTGGCTAACAACTACTAGTAGAAAATCTTTGCCTTAAAAATGGGCAAAATCGAGGTGAATTCTCTGCCAGTTATGCTTTGGCCACGACCAAGGTTGAAGGGGAGCCAGAGTTGCCGACTTTCTTGTCATCTGGCAGACTTTGCATTCCTTAACCATTTCCTCTATTTCCTGGTCTATCTTTGGCCACCATGCATAGCTACAGGCAAGTGCTTTCATTTTGGATTCGCCCGGGTGCTCGGCGTGAAGCAGTAGCAGAACTTCTTTTCTGTGGGTCAGTGGAATTACCACCCTACTTCCCCATAAAAGGCAGTCTTTGTCAGTGGACAATTGTAAAGACTTGTCAAGGTAAGGTTTCATCCTGTTGTCATCTACATGGTTGGGCCAACCATTATTGGTGTATTCCATTACCTTTGAAAGTATCGGGTCAAACTTAGTGGCTAACCCTATCTCTTTATGAGTCAACGTCAACTGATCAGTATTAGAAAAAAAATTTATTCCTCCTTCATCTTCATCGGTGTTGGTGCACGGAAGACGTGAGAGGGCATCGGCATTGGAAATTTCAATTCCCTTTTTGTAACGAATGTTGTAGTCATATGCAGATAGGGTGAGAGCCCATTGCTGTATGCGCGCAGCTGCTAAGGTTGGGACTGCTTTTGTAGGACCCAGGAGAAATATTAATGGTCGATGGTCAGTTACCAAAGTAAATTTCCGACCATATAAGAAATTATGGAATTTTTTTACAGCAAACAGGAGTGCTAAAGCCTCTTTTTCAATTTGGCTATACTTAGTCTCACACTTTGTCAAAGTCCGGCTTGCGAAAGCGATTGGACGCTCTGTCCCGTCCGGTAATTGATGTGCGATTATGCAGCCCACTCCATAACTTGAACTGTCACAGGTTACAACAATATCCAATTTAGGATCATAAGGCATCAAAACATTGTGCTTTAGTAAAAGCTTCTTACTTGTTTCAAAAGATTTTTGACATTTTTCACACCACTCCCATTTCACATTATTTTGCAGTAGCCTATAAAGTGGGTGCAAAACTGATGACAAGTTAGGTAAGAATTTGCCATAGTAGTTCAGCAAACCCAAATATGATTTGAGTTGTGACACGTTTTGGGGCATGGGAGCGTTCACAATGGCATCAGTGAGCTCCTTACTCTGGTGTATACCATGTTGATCCAAAACATGGCCTAAGAATGTGAGACGATTTTTGAAAAACTCACTTTTGTTGGAATTTATTTTAATTCCATAATCATGAAGGCGTTTCAACACTGCATTGACTCTCTGAGTCATTTCTTGTACATTTTTTGAGTAAATCAAAATGTCATCCAAATATGCCTTGGTACTTCCGAGACCTTGTAGAACTTTGTCCATAGTCGATTGAAATAGCGCTCCAGCGCTGGTAATACCAAATGGGAGGCGTGCATAACGGAACAACCCTTTGTGTGTTGTAATGGTAAGCAATTCTTGGGAAGATTTACGAACCTTTAGTTGGTTGTATGCTGCCGACAAATCTAGCTTGGTGAAAATTTTAGCACCTGCAATGCTAGAAAAAATATCTTCAGGGTTCGGAAGCGGATAGTGATCTGTCCGAATATTCGGATTTAAAGTTACTTTGAAATCCCCACAAAGCCTCACCTTATTATTTGGTTTAGGGACAACTACCAGTGGTGTGGTCCAGTCTGACTGAGAAACGGGGTAAATGACCCCATTTTTCTGCAAATGATCAAGTTCATTTTCAACTGCCGATCTTAATGAATAAGGAACATTTCTCGATTTGCAAAAAACAGGTTTTGCATCAGCTTTCAAAACTATGTCAACTGACATATTTTTAATCTCACCAATTGACTCATCAAAAACTTTGGAATATTTCTTCTTAAATTCAGAAATAATACTATTAATTGGAACGGACTCACCATTTGTCAGCTGGTGAACGGCAATGTCCTCTCGGTTCATACGCGTGACACGATTCCAGTCCAACTTGATCCTTTCAATCCAGTTTCGCCCCATCAGTGTAGGCAGTTGAGGTCCTGTGTTCTTGACGACAACCACAGGAAGCCGTAAGTCTCCATCCTTAGTAGTCACGTTGACCTGGCACTCGCCCAATACACTTATTTTCTCTCCAGTATAAGTCTTCAACTTAACATTAGATGTACTTAAAGCTGGTAACACGCCCTGAAATTTTTCATAAAATACAGTATCAGGCATTACGGTAACCACTGCACCCGTATCGATTACCATTTCAATTGGAACATTATTCAAACTCATTTTCAGTTACGAAATTGTTTCCCTTCTTGTCATCACCTGCATAAGCAACAGTGTACAATTCACATTCTTGACCCTGCTCAGAGGATACTTCTTCCTCTGTTGTGTCAGAGTCACACATATTTACCCTTCCATGGGGTTTAAATTTAGGTCTAGACCTATTACTCTTATATTTGCACATATCAGCTAAGTGTCCCTTCTTGTTGCAAGAAAAACAAGTTGCCTCAAGTTGAACAAGTCTTATAATCATGGAATTTACCACAGCGAAAACATTTTTGTTTCTGAGCATCCTTTGACATGTGGGGTTTTGAAGAAGTCGATTGACCTGCTCTGTAATTTGACTTCCGCTTAACCAAATTTACTTCACCACTTGGGCCTGATTGAGTTTCAGGGTGAAGTGATTTTACATTCTTGTCAGCATTTTCAAGAACAAGAGAAAACTCAAGAGCTTTAGAAAATTTCAATGTGTACCCTCAGCAAGAAGCTTGCTTTGGATTTGAGAGGAGCGAAGTCCATATAAGAATCGATCTCGCAAAGCTTCATCGAGAAAATCTTCAAAGTTACAAGTTGAGGCTAACTTTTTTAGCCTAACAGAATATTCTGAAATACTTTCCCCCTCTTTTTGAAAAGCTTTATTGAAAATAAAACGCTCATAAGTAGTGTTTACTTTAGCCACAAAATGATTTTTCAATGCTTCAATCAAATAATCAAAAGTTGCCGTCGCATCCCCTATCTTGACAGGATGAATGAGATCTTTCAATGTTGTGTAGAGGGCAGGCCCCATAACAGAAATAAAGAATGAAACTTTATTTTCATCTTTAACAGAATTTATTTTGAAAAAATGATCAAGTCTCTCAGCATAATTTTCAAAGTTTTCCAAATCAGCATTAAACTCTGATATTTTTCCAATTATCTGCTTTGAACTCATTTTAGTAATTGAAAAAACATTTACTTACAGTTTTTTTCCTGAATTGTGACAGTACAGACCCATATCAATAACTTCAAAACTTTTCAAATAACACACAACCTCAATCACAATCAAAACAAACTGAGTACAATTTTATTTGCAGCAGATACGCTTTGTCACTGTTCCACAAATAATAGGATCACTTTAAATAGCAGTTCCAGCTACTTCCAATCAGTATCGGTATCCACAACCGCTTCTTGTAACAGTTACTTGAAACAGTTCCTGTGTAACTGATACTTTCTGCAACGTGCCTCTCCAACAAACTTGTTCAGGAAAATTTTCCAAACTTTACAAAATGATTTAAACACTTTAACACGAGTGGAATTCTTTAAAGTACTTCGTCGCCAATTGTTATAACTTGAAATAAAAGTTAAACATATGTTTAATAATAAAAACTGAGCTTATGGCCAAAACTAAATTATATCAGAATCACAAAAGGTAGAAGCGTTATAACCTGTAGTGAACGCACCTGAGTACTACTGTAGACTGACGCTCCTTCCTTGTCCCCAAGGGTTTGAGGTTCTTATCTCTACATCCAAGTTGGACCTTGCTATTGCCTTATTTGGTTATGTGTAGCTACTGCCTACAATCATGTTTTCTCTTGATCTTGGAGACTAACTAAATTAATATTCTTTTGCTCAGTTAAATAAGTATTAAAATAAAATACTTCTTCATAACACATATATATTTGAATTCATATATATTCATACAAATTCATAATATGTGCCCGTTCATAATGTGATAACTTTTGAAGGAAACCTCCGATTTTTCATGAAATTTGGTACAACGGCGTAGGGCATTCATCAGGTTAAGTTTGAAAACCAGCATGATCAGGGTATGAACAGGGTTTTATGGGGTTCCAAAAGGGCCAAAAATGGAGTTTTTTTTGGAATTTTTCGCCCTTAATTTTTAATATTTGAAAATTTTAACTTAGACCATTTAAAAGAACTTTAAAAACAAACAATTTATTATCTGGAATCATCAAAATAGCTTAACTGGTTTTGGAGAAAATTCAAATAAAGTTTTTCATGTTATTCTTATAGTCAAATCTTAAAAAAGTTATACATTGCTTATTTATCATAGATGGCGGCGGCAGGCGAACGGAGTAGACGTGTCACTTGTGAATTCCCATTGTTTTTGACTGTTTAGAAGTAGTGAACTAAAGGTACCCTTAGGTAGTAATGAATCTTTTTTACCTACAGGAATAATTGTCATAGTTATATGGTTAACTGCATCATCATCATCATCATCCGAAAACCAGCGACTAAAAGACGAAATTTATGAAATAAAATTGCGAAATGAGGAACTTATTATCGAAAGTGCAAATAAACAGAAAATAAGCTACAAACCGAGGTCAGAACATATAATGGTAAATAATAACAAGATAACAATAAGAAATAGGTTTGATATTTTGTCCACATTAAGTGAACCGGCTAATTTATCATCTACAGATAAAAACGGATTTTTTCCTCATAATTAAGAAGTAGAAACTACAAAACATATGTTTTGAAAGAACTTCAGAATCAACAATGAGAAAAAAAACTATAGCACCAGAAAACAGCCAAAGAAACAGATTAACCAAAATCAAAAATCAAAATCTCTTTATTTACAAAGCATAAAGATTTGTAATAGTGTCAATTGTTTACAATTTCATATTCTTCATTAGTGTGGAGGTGAAAGCGTGTCCCTCCATTGCAGGAATTAGTCCAGGGAGTAGAATGGGTTCTTTGACAGCCAGTTGGTGAGTGCTGTCTTCAGTTTCTTCCCTGTTTGTCTTATCATGTCCTCGGGGAGCAGATTGTGGAGTTTTCTGCCGGTGTATGAAGGCTTCCTCTCAAACAATGCGCTGTGGTGAAGGGGTAGCTGGTACCGGGTGGCATGCCTGGTGTTATGGCAGTGGATGTCTGTTCCTTTTAGAAGGGGTTTCCCATCCACATAGAGGATCACCTCTCTGATGTACAGTGTGACATCAAATGAAATGAAATGAAATGAAATGAAATTGTTTATTGACACAAAACGTTACATAATACCACAACAGGTAATAACAGGTGTCTTGTCAGCATAATATAAAGTTAACCTAATAATAATGATAAAAATAAAAGCAACAATAACAATAAACTCCTTGTTGTTCAAATCAGATAACATCCCATGTATTTGAGCTATATGGATATTAGAAATTGTTATCTTTGAAGAACTCGGTTGTTGAATAGTACACCTTACTTAAAAGTTTCTCTTTGATCTGGATTTTGAAGCTGTTGCTGCTGAGACATTTCTACGATTTGTACATCAGTCAGTATGCTTTGTTCAGCAAAAGCCTGCCTGCAGCTTTTCCTCCACTCAAGACCCTTGATAATTCGGATGGCCCTTTTCTGAATAGGAGAATACATTGCAGATTTCCAGCTGTAGTTCCTCCCCAGGCTGCAAGACCATATGTCAAGTGGGACTCAAATAGAGCATGGTAGGCGATCTTCGTTGTTTCTTCATTGCTGGAGTGTTTAATTCTTTTCAGGACATAAAGACTGGTGTTGAGTTTTCTGGACAAAGTGTCAATGTGGTGGTTCCATGATATTTGAGCGTCAATAGTTACACCGAGGAATTTTGTGTAGTCTTCAACTTCCACATCAGGTAGTGTTTCTGTTTCTGAATGACATGTTTTTTTGGTGAGGTGTCTTCAATTATGGCTATAGTTTTTGGGTTTAAAAATAGGTAGTGTTTCTGTTACGTCCCGTTTATTACCAAATGTCAGCTGCTTTGTTTTGCTTGTGTTCACCGCTAGGTCGTTGTTATGACAGAATTGATATGCCATATTAAGTGCAATAAATGAGTCCAGTGCCAGGTTTTCTGGGGTCTTGGCTGAAAGTAGCAGGGTTGTGTCGTCGGCATACATCAGAGGTGAGCAGTAGGCTTCCAGGTGTTGAGGCAGGTCATTGGAAAGGAGGATGAAGAGAACTGGACCCATAACCGATCCTTGTGGCACTCCTCTGCGTACTGGCAATGGTTTTGAAGTTGCACTCTGGGTGGTTGTCGTCCCTCTAAATAGCTTTTAAACCAAGCGTTTGCCTGTCCTTTTATACCTACTTTTTCGAGTTTATGGAGAATCAAGTCATGACCTAGGCAATCAAATGCTTTACTAAAGTCAAGCATTATGGCTGTAACGAAGTTCTTTTTTTCTAAGTTGTCTATTGCAAATTCAACAAGCTCAATGATTGCTGTGGTTGTTGATTTTCCTTTAGTGAAGCTATGTTGTTTCTCAGTGAGGTTATTTTGTGGCTTGCATTGGTTTATCAGCCTTTTAAGTACCACTTTTTCTATTACTTTTGAAAACGTTGGGACTAGTGATATGGGTCTGTAGTTTTTGGTCTCAGATTTGGAGTTGTTTTTATGTTTAGGATAGACTTTTAATGTTTTTAGATTAGACGGAAAATGCCCTTGCATTAACGATAGGTTTATGTTTGAGACAAGAGGTTTTATTAGGGCACCACTGCAGTATTTTAAGATTTTTGCTGATATTTCATCCACACCTGGTGATGTTTTAGGCTTCAAGCTGTTTATTATGTCCCTGATTTCATTTTCATCAGTAGGAGGTAGGTAATGGAGGTCACTGGTTGTGAGAGGCAAAGCTTGTGGTTTTTCAGTCCTTGGGGTTTTTATTTAGTGTTTGTTGTGCTATGTTTGTAAAAAACTCATTGAAAAGGTTGGCGATTTTATGTGGATCACAGACTGTGTTTCTATCTATTGTGAATGCTGGAAGTGAATTTACTGATGTTTAGTTGCCTTTCTCATTGTTTATGACTTGCCAGACTGCTTTAGATTTAGCTCTTTGGATGTAATCTGCTGACTCTTTGCGCCTCAGCATTTTAAGCCGTAGATCATATTCTTTTTTCACTTTTACCATTGCTCTTTTATCTTTTTCATCACCAGTCATGTTGTATGTTTCAAGATGTGCTAGAAATTCAGATTTTAGGTCCAATGCTCTTTTATCTGCAAAGTTTTTCGGTTTAAGTTTTTTTGATCTAATTTTCTTTATGGGGCACGCTATATCCATTGCTGCTTTGATAGTATACAAAAAGCTATCATAGGCCTGGTCTGTACATCGGGCACTTGTAACCTTATCCCAACACCTTGTTACCTTTTGTTACCTTTTGAAAACACTTACAAAATCTTCCGATAAGAGCGATCATGTTATTGTCATTGGTAGGTCGAATGACAGAATTGTTAATAATGAAAAGCAGATACTTGACTCCTTGCGTAAAGTGTTAGTTTCAACCACTCATACTAATATTATTGTTGCTGGCCTACCATATAAGTACAATAAACCGGAACTAAATAATACAATAAGCTACATAAACATGGGAATTGAAGAGCTGGTAAAGGTTTATGAACACTCATCTTTTCTACCACTTGCTGATCTGTGTGCCAGTTTGTATACTAAACATGGACTTCATTTTAATAAGCATGGTAAAAAGAAAATAGCTACTATGATTAGAGACATTATACATCCCAAACCTAGATTGGACTTATTTAAAGAAGGGCTGTGTTTTCGAGATAATAGTGTAGAGATCATAGAGGCTGATATGGAGCAAATGTTTGAAAATTATAAGAAGGATCCAACAGCTGCTTTTGCCCATTCCATCTCAGCTGATCTTGACAGTAAAGGAAACATGAGCAAAGGTGTCGCTGTTATCTTTAAAACAGCTTTTGGAAGACCCAAGCTAACTGACTATGTAAGTGAAAATATGACGTATCAAGTATCAAAGGATGGTGTGAGTGTGTATAGTATGGTAACTAAGCCACAGTATTTTTTAAAACCTAACACAGCAGATTACAGTAAAGCTTTTGATCAACTTGCTAAACATTTCAAAACCAAAAATTTGAAAACCTTAATTTGTTCACTTGTAGGTTGTAACCTGGATCTGATTGAACTGAACTATATTGTCTCTTACCTTGCAAAGTTTCAACATTTCACAGGGGCTATGGTAAAAATTATTGCATACGACCAGCAATCTTCCAGAGCGGGGCAGCTCAGGTGTGGACTATCTTACCCAGCATTTCTAAAAAAATTGCATCAAGAAATTGGAGCTTACAAGATCCAATCTACTGCCCTTGGCAAATCCCCACAGCAGACAAGAGCCCTTACTTCCTCCACTCCAGCAGCACATCTCCAAGGTTCAATCAACCCCCCGCCAGCACCAGCACATGAAAACGTAGCACCAGATCTGACCAACATGGCCGACTTCCCTCCCCTACAACTATCGCAGCATCAGCAGTCCATGTCTGTTAGTGATGTGTTACATGATAGCGATACACTTCAGGCGATCGCAAAAGTGTCAAGTGATAGTGTTGAGTCTCTGTCAGTGTCACCTAGTGATTCATTAATAGAAATCTGTGAGCATAGTCTGGATGGTCGTGATTGTTCCTCTAAACAAGTTGACCAAATGGTAACAAATGTAAATAGTTCAATTATTGAATTAAGTAACCAATTACTCACTCCACATTTAAACTGAATCAGTATGACAAAAAGGTAGTTTTGCTTGTAAAGGATCTAATCTGTTTAATTTTAATGATATGACAGTTAATAAAAGAGAATAAAAGAGTTAATAATTTGAAGTTTAACAATCAAAATTTTTCAAGGTCTAAATCAAACAGCAAATGTACTCCTACTAGACTTACCAATTCTAAAGCTAATTTGAAATTTATGTAAATCAATTTACAATCAATTAAAAACAAAGTAGATCAGTTAAGTTTGTTGCTTGATGAGTTTTCCTGTAATGTAGTGATGGTTAATGAGCATTGGTGTTATGGAGATGAGATTATTTTTTTATACACCCCAAGGGTTCAAGCTTGTTGATGCTTATTGTAGAAGTAATGACCCTCACGGTGGTGGAGCAATTTTTATTAGTAACGATTTAGATTATAGCATAATTGATGTTTACATATCGTACAAGTAGAATCCATGGAAGCAGTGTGTATAGAACTTAACAGTTTTAAAACCATAGTCATCTCAATGTACAGAAATCCTAGTTCAAATGTTCACGATTTTTTTAGTCTATTAGATAATTTGTTGGATTTTATTTGCAGTAAGAAACAAAAATATAAAGTTGTTTTAGGAGGCGACTTTAACATTAACATCCTACAAGATGATCACTACACTTCAATGTTTTTGAATATACTTAAGTCATACAATTTGTACTGTGTAAATAAGGAGCCCACCAGAGAAAAGAGTTGTTTGGATAACATTGCAACCAGTTACTCTAAACAGGAATTTAATAACAGAATTTGGCATTATAAAATCTCTGATCACTCTATTTTATGGTTTGACGTTTCAATTCATATTAAAAAAAAAAAAAAAACTCGCAAATGAAACTAATTTCCTTTAGAAATTTAACAAGAATTGACTGCTTTGCAACCAGTCTAGCTAATACTCAGTGGTCAGAGCTGTATTTATTATATTAATGATGTAGATGCTGCTTTTGATTGTTTTTTGGAAAAGATTTTACCTTTGTACAACTCATTGTCCTAGGGTCACAAAGAAATGTGCTTTTCGGACTAGGAAAGCCTCTAAGGCATGGTTTGACTGTAGTCTAAAAAAGTTAAGAGATAACGTAATATTATTGGGTGATATGTTAAAAATACCCAATTATAGCAATAATGATTTGTTTAAAGAATTATACATTAAAATCAAGAGTAAATACAGGTCTGCAATAAAAAAGGCTAAAATAAGTTATAACGATAGACTGGCCAATAGCTCTCAAAATAAATGTGCTGCTGCTTGGCGACTTATAAATTCCGAGTCTGGTCTTGGCAATGTCACAAAAGAGCTGCCCCCAATTTCAGCAAAACAATTTAATGACCATTATATTGATGTTGGCTGGAATGTTGCTTCCAATTTCTCTGTTCCAGGTAGCAACATTGATTTCACAAAATTTTTAACTAAAATTGAACCTGTAAACAATGATTTTTCTCTCTGGTTTATTGAATGATCCACATGACCTAATGGCAATCATTAAGTCTCTGAAAACCTCCACAGCTGAGGACATCTTTGGCCTCTCCAACAATGTAATAAAATCAATCAGTCATTTCATTCTAGAACCATTGACCTATCTCATAAACTTATCCATTTCATTTTGCAAATTTACACATTGCTTAAAATTTTCAAAAACACACCCAATTGGATGTGTATAAAAAAACAGCTGCTTTAAACACTCCAAAGTAACTCTGGAGTTTCAAGAGTGTTGAAACAATCCTCGCAACTGGGCGTGTCGCACCAGGACCCGGATTTCATTCCTCTACAGAGATTGTATAATGTCGCAGGAGGAGTGTGAGATCCCACAGTACGCGGGGCCGTCGGGACTTCCGGAGCTGGCGCACGTGGTGGTCGCATTGGAGGGCGTGTCGCACCAGGACCCGGACTTCATCCCTGTCTGCGTCCTCAACATGATGATGGGAGGAGGGGGGTCGTTCAGCGCTGGTGGTCCAGGCAAGGGAATGTACACGAGGCTCTATACCAACGTGCTCAACCGGTAGGCTCACTTGTGCAACTCCTTTTTTTAAAGCTGTTAAATT
The DNA here is from genome assembly GCA_030545055.2 of Neoaliturus tenellus. NCBI lineage: Eukaryota > Metazoa > Arthropoda > Insecta > Hemiptera > Cicadellidae > Neoaliturus > Neoaliturus tenellus. Next base: position 167,484,648 of record CM061532.1, on the reverse strand, counting down.
TTATATAACAACTTTAACCCTTGTGTACTTACAGTGTTGACCCATTACAGCTGTTAAACTTGGAAATCAATTAATTTCCTTACAAATTTTAATACAAATGGAGAAATATTGAACTTAAAGGACTTGTAGGGTCCGTACTTTGGAATGGATATTTATCAATCTACTGTAGAAACAACTTTACACCAAGCTCTATCCAACAACATCAAAATCATTTAAATTTGTTGAAAACTGTAGCTAAACTTCCTTCTACAAAAAAAAAAGGTTGCAAATTTATTTATTTATGTACAGATTTCACTGTGATTATCAATTCTCATACCATTTATTAATTGAATTTCATCTCACTTTTTCAATAATATATTAACTAAACTCAAAAACTGTAAAAAAATGTATTGAAATTAAAACATTCCGTAAAATTGATATAGCTTATGTATTTAAATTTTAATGATGCTTAATAAAAGTCAATAATTTAATATCAAATATTATAAAGGGTGTTATTGAATGAACTCTCTTTCAAAAAATTGTATACTTCTTCCTCGAGTCAAGACACAAAAAACATCATACAAAGATGGGTCTAAAATCCTTCGGTAAGCCGCTAACTCTGACGTTTTATTTTTTCTTCACATAATAATTTTTATTTTTGTGATGGTGGTTGTATTTAGACCATATTTGGTATGAATCTATATCATAATGTATATTTTCAGGAAATTTTTTTATTTTTTCCAATGTGCATTTTTTAAATGGTGGCCATTTTAAATTTTTAAACTCGAATATCGCAAAACTGGTAAATTTTATGAAAATTGTACAAAATACAAAAATGTTGCCAAATTAAATTGTCTTACTAATAGTATAGTCGACGTCAAACGTAGATGGCCACCCCCCAGCAGGTAGAAACCCTTCCTAATCCCTTGTTGTCCAAACAATGTCACCGTTCGGGGCGTTTGTCATTAAATAAAAAATATACCTAGTCACAGAACACTTAATACTCAGATACATGACACTTAAAACAAAACACAGAGCGACACGACGTTAACACTTATCTTTATACTTATTTAGTACGCTAAGGGTTTTTATGTGTTGAGAACTCCTCCTACAATTTTCAACTGATATTCATGTTTTTGGTGTCATTGGATAGGGCTAGGTCTGCAGTTGTTTCTGCCAAAAAATGATGGAAATCGGACATAAAATAAAGGTGGTATACACAAATTAAATTTGAAATTTTCCCATTAGAATAACATTGGGTTTGGGTTGAACGTTATAAACATCTATTAATGTACAGCTGTAAATACGTGTAGTTTTTTGTGATTACTGATATTCACAATATTGGATTGGTCGGATGTCGTTGATTTAGAATTAAATGCTACTTTTGTATCAAAATACATTGCTCGATTTAGAGCAACAAGTAGACTAGTTAAAGATAATTTGCCCAAATGAACGCGGACACGTGATGCAGCGCCGGGGGATGGTCAGTCGCGACTGTCACGTGCCGTGAGCGGTGACCCTAAAAATTTTATAAAAGTTTTGTTGAATGAAATACTAAACGTTTTCTATAAAGAATGTAAATAAAAATTATGTACATAAAAATATAGATTAAAACAATTGGAAAAATTGTAAAAAAAAAAAAAAAAACAACAACAACAACAAATTGAAATTATAATAAATATTCACACTAAGGAATATGAAGTGGTTCAACAAACCAACACCATTTATAACCCCAAGAAATGTTTTTTTTTTTCATTTTTTATGCTTATTGATTTAACTGAGACAGGTTCTTACTTAGAGATTATCATAAAAATTGAACTTTGAAAATATAGACTATTAGACCTAATTATTTTCATTTCTATGTATTCATTTAGCTATTTTTTGTTATTAAAAAAAATTAGTGTATGATGAAAAAATCAACAAAAAACAATGAAAGTTTAAAGTTATGAACCTCAAAATCTAATAAATGTATTTGTAATGTTTAATTTTAAAAAATATATTTAATGGGATTTGTAGTTTTTTATTTAAAAATTATACTAAATTATAATAAGATGCTTTTAACTTTATAAAACAGTAATTCAATTAAAGATTGATTTATTTAACAATACTTTGCCATTTTCCCTTTGATTGGAAAGTCACACAACTTTGGGTGACATTTTGTTTAATTTGTAAGAATTAGACGAATCAAACGAGCCATCCCTTAATTTTCTACGACAATTGGTTCAGAAAATAGTACTAGGCACTAGGAGCAAAAACACCCCTCTTGAATAAATTACTGCCGGAGGTCGAACAATAGATCGTCTCTGGCGTCCGTGGAATGTGGCCGAATGTATTTGTGCCGTTCCCCGAGATCGCCGACCGCGATCGCCGACCGAGATCGCCGACCGCGATCGCCGACCGAGATCGCCGACCGAGATCGCCGGAGATCGCCGACCGCGATCGCCGACCGAGATCGCCGACCGAGATCGCCGACCGAGATCGCCGACCGAGATCGCCGACTGAGATCGCCGACCGCGATCGCCGACCGAGATCGCCGGCCGAGATCGCCGACCGAGGTCGCCGACCGCGATCGCCGACCGAGATCGCCGATCGAGATCGCCGGCCGCGATCGCCGATCGAGATCGCCGGCCGCGATCGCCAACCGAGATCGCCGGCCGCGATCACGGCCGCGCCGTTCGGCAGTTCCCGACCCGATAAATTCCCGAGTAAAAAAAATCCCGCCCGATGATCGGGACAAATTAGCTCCAGAAAATTTTCCAGAAATTTCGGGTCCCGTCAATCCCTACCGTCAATATTTAGTGCTGAATAATGACAGGTTATTTTACATATTGAGTGTGTTTCAGGTATCACTGGATGTACAATGCAACAGCGTATAATCACGCATACGCTGATACAGGCCTGTTCTGTATACATGCCAGTGCCACTCCCCCTCATGTTCGTGACATGGTAGACGTTCTCACCAGGGAGATTGTTGCCATGACAGGCCCAACAGGCGACAAGGAACTTAGGGTATGTATGTGATACAATGTACATGTGGTGCATTAAATATTTAGAATTTTTTCTGTTCTGCTTAATTTAGTCAGTTCTATTACTTTGTCACTTTTCATATTTAATTTCCTTTCTTTACTTAGCTTGATTTGCACTATAAACCGTGAATTTCATGTGTAAAACATAGTTTACAGCACTTGTATCCATAAAATGTGTTTAATGTAGTAGTCTATATATTATACTGTTTCATGCCCTGTGTGACTAACTTTCACATAAGCATTGTTTTAGGCGATAGTACTCGTATCAATGGTTTTTAATGGTGTTCGCATATTTAGCAGTGTCCATAAACTTATTTAACCAATGTTTCAAAAATTTTTGCTGTGGTGAACGTTTAAAACGTTGCGTAACCTGGTGCAAAGGGACAATTACAGTCTGGAATACCAAAGTCATTGTGGTTTTAACTTTGCTATGGACAACATGAAATAATGAAATAATGATGAAATAATGATTTATTCCTCCATTAAATGTTACAACATATGTTTACAATTCATGTCCTAGGAATAACTAGTCACTTTTACATGTAGTGTGACTAGTGTATTTACAAATAAAAAACAAAACAAATAAAACAAACATTTTGAGTCCAGCCCAAGTACTGTACAAATAAAAAGCTCCTTACAGCGTCTGCTTTTCTTGCTAACTAAACAATACAACTAAACAATACAACTAAAATAGCTCCTCACTTAATGTTATTTTCACTACCCTTATATTTTTAGAATCATTGATTTAAATTAAATATCTAAGTAAAACCTTATAGTTCATGTTAATAAAATCTTCATGTGATAAATAATATTTTAGAAAGATTGTTATCATTTCAAATAAGTCTTAAAAAATGTAATAAAATCAAATTTCTTAAAGTTTTAACGGTATCAGAGTACAGCATGGCTGTTAGCAAACCCAATTTTATCCTGTACTCTGATACGAGTAATATATACTTTATGTATTTATGCACACAGCTCTTGAAATCGGCTTTAACGATTTTCTCGAAACTTCGGAAATAGCTTATTAATGGGATAAAAATAATAAAATACAAGTCTCTATTCCGGGAAAAATTTTATTTTGTTATAATCTTTAATTTAAAATTTAAAAATTTTAACATTGGTCTTACGAAATTAAAAATAAAATCATGGAGGTAATGGAAACAGCTCTGTCAATGTACGGATTTATTTATTTATTTTATTTCCAACGGATCAACCATTTTATACAGAGTATTTCAATGTCATGTACATGAATATAATGTTTAACAGTCATTAGTAGATGCAGACAGACAAAAAAGTTTAAGTCACATTACAATAATGAATTAATAAATAATGACATGAACAAATAATTTAAGAACGTGCAATAATAATACATGCAACAACAAGTATACCGGTGCAATTACTTACATTGGCAAGCAATTGAAAAAATTACTAGCAGAAGGCACAAATGCATTGGTAAATATTAACAATTTTATATAGAACATGCATTATTAATACGTTGTGAAAAAATGAAAAGGCATTAATAGAATATAAATACACTAGGATCAATAATTTAGGACAACCAATGACAATAACGATCAATAACAAAATGAATAGGATCTAAATAAACCATGTAAATCAATGATGAGCATTGAAAGTAATGATTCATGACTAAAAAGAGGTATAATGCTAACACAAATCACATCCAACACTGGTAACATGCACATAGCCAATGACGAAGGCACATCAAAGCAGAAAAAAAATTGGCAGGGAGGCAAATCACATATCTGATATATCACTGTGGGATGATTATTACACATGCATGGCCCATTAATGGCACCATCAAGCAAACCAATCACAAACACTGAAGGAGACTGCTTAGGGCTCGCTTAAAGGAGGGAGAAGAAGTTGAGAAGATGTCTAGATGGTCTGGCAGCAGACTACCCTTGTGCTGAATCCTCACCATTGGGCTGTTGGCTGCATAGGTGGTGGATATTGATACTCTTGTAAATAGAGATCTACTTCTTGTGCCGGAAGGAATGCGGAAATTCAGTCTCTGCAGAAGATCTGGACAGTCAAGTTTTCCATTGGCTAGCCCGTGCAAGAAAAGCAGGTCTTGAATGGAGCGCCTGGATTCGAGGGTGGGTAGGTTGAGAAGTCTTGCTATTTCATCTGTTGGTACGTCCAGATATCCATATCCAAGCCTCACCCCAATAAGACTGAGGAACTTCCTTTGGACTCTTTCGATATCCTCTCTGAGGTAAATCTGGTGAGGGGACCAAACAACGCTGCAGTATTCAAGGTGTGGTCTAACCAGGCAGCAGTATAGGCTTCTTAAGGCTTGGATGTCTGAAAAGGAGCGAGAAACTCTGAAGAGTAACCCAAGGACGCGAAGGGCTTTGTGGCATATGTTCTGGATGTGTTGCCCCCAGCTCATGTCGGTTACAAATGTCACTCCAAGGTCCTTAGTTTGCACTACACGGCGTAACACAACTCCTCTGATACCATAGTCAAACAAAACAGGGCATTTGACTCGGTGGAATGACATCACAACACATTTGTCCGTATTGAGAGACATCTTGTTTACGCTGCACCAATGCTTAATCAAGTTGATGTCATCCTGCAAACGGGCCGAATCGTGGGGGGGATGTTATCTTCAAAAATAACTTCAAGTCATCGGCAAAGAGGAGGTGATTGCATTTGATGGACGATGTCAAATCATTGATGTAAAGATTAAATAAGATCGGCCCAAGATGTGACCCCTGAGGTACACCGGATGAAGCAGGAAAACTATTAGATAGTTCATTTTTGTACCTAACCTGAAGACTACGACTCTGTAAGTAGCTATCAATCCACTTAAGGAGGTGCCCTGAAAATCCATATGCTTTGAGCTTGCAAACAAGTATATGGTGACTTACTCTGTCAAAGGCCTTTGAGAAGTCTAATGCAACGGCGTCGACTTGCTTTTGTTGAGAGAAGGCCTCAAAAACATACGTTTCAAATGACACCAGGTTTGTTGTTGTTGACCTGTTAGACATAAATCCGTGTTGATTGTTGTAAATCATGCCTCTGACTCTGAAAGTAATCATACCAAGCACAATCTTTTCAAACACTTTTGCCAAAACTGGAAGAATCGTCACGGGTCTGTAATTCCTCACTTGGTTAGTTGGGCCACTCTTATGAATTGGCACGACAATTCCAATCTTGAATACCGTTGGGAAGATACCTTGAAACAAGGACCTATTAAATAGGTGTGTCAGAGGTTTAGCAAGGAGAGCTGCACAGTGTTTAACAACTGCGGGTGGAATTGAATCAGATCCAGGGCCTTTGTTTGCGTCAAGACTCATAAGTTCCTTCAGTACATCATCTGTAGTAATGCGATAGGTAAAGATAGGATCTTGAGGAGGAATACTGGAGCAATCGGGTTGAGCCGTGTTGTCGACAGGGGTGTAAACTGATGAAAAAAAGTTGGCAAACATATTTGCAATGTCTGTGCTATTATTTGAAGGGGTTCCATCGAGCCGCATAGTAGAGGGTGACGTGTCAGACCTATTCAGGGTCTTAAGATAACCCCAGAATACTTTGGGATTGTCCTTCAGGGATTCTTGGGCCTATTGGCATAGTCTTTGAAGCACTTGGTTGATAAGGCCTTACACTGTGCTCTTACTACACTGAATTGATTGTAGGTTGTCTGTGACAGAGTGGCTTTGTATCGCTTGTGAAGAATCTTTTTGAGGATGACAAGTTCAATAAGTTCTTTTGAAAACCACACTGGGAATGCAGAGGGTCCAGATTTAGTTATTGGCGAATTTCTCTTGACACTGTCCGCTAGCGTGGCCACCAACGCGTTGAAAGAGGCATCAACATTATGGTCATCAATGATAGTGTTCCATAATGCCACCATAATCCATCCATGTTCCCGGATGATGTACTTCAGTAACACGCAGTCTTGCATTGTAACCAGTTACTGAATGATACTATAATTAGGCCACGCGCATATTGAGACCGGGGCCTACGATAACTCCGGGCCTGCATACTCCCACCACTCCCGCTGCCGCGGCGCGGAAAGAGGCCGACTTTAACATGCGCTCTTATGGGAGAAACTGCTTTACGCGCTCATAACGCTCACATATTTTGATTTCAAACTGTTTGAGTGGTATCATTGTTTTTCTTACCTCAATCCCTATTGATTTATGTAAATTCCAGTGCTCTATGTTCTATAATATTGGAATAAATAGACAATTTATCTGAAGAAACCAGTAGATATAAAACTTTTTAAATAATATTAACTGCTTGCTAGTTTATATTCGCTTTTAAAAATTCATATGCCTTAGCTTCTGGGAATTTTTTATTGACTAGTAAAATTTAGTAACTTTTCCGTGAACGCAGTAAATTATATAAATAAAAATAGCTATTATTGTACAGTTTTGAACTGCGCAACAACAACCAAATTATTAAACGAAACAAATGTCATATTCAGACTATGGACATTGTTGCTACCTACATTAACAAAATAATGTGTCACGTAAGAAGTTTGATTTCAGTTACGATTTGTATAGATAAATTAAACGTTTTAAAATATTATCTAATGTATATACATTTTTGCGGAAGGCGCCAAGAATCCGTGAGAACGGAAGTCCTCTCTATCTCCTGTTTATTTTAATCTCATCTTCCACTTTTTGTAAAATATACATGTGATTATTTTTAACGTTCATTGACAGAGGTGGACTCATGAGACCTAAACCTGATTTAGTAAATATGTTGGTGCTAATGTTACAACTATTTGAATATCTGACGAACTGCTCTTATGAAGAGGAATTTTCGAAAAAGACTTCTCAAAGACAGTTTTTTACCATTTGTCATTAGAACTCATCAATTAAATTATCATTGTTCAAAATACCAAATGTAAATCTTGTCACCAAAATTGTTTATTTTTACTTATGAAAGTAATTTACATTTTCCCCAATATCTTACTGAAAAATTACAGCAAGATAATGAATGGCAAGGTATTACACAAGAGATCTATGAAAAACCCAAAACTTAAAGTTAAGAAGCTATCTTCACAGTAAAAAGAGTAAAGATAATATTTTTGTGTTATTCAAAATTTTTGTTAAAATTTTATTTTTTACTCCTCATAAAAGCCTTAAACAATTGATTTTAATTTTTAACCCCTAAGTGACAATGACGAAATCAGCACTTTATGGGTTAAACATCGAAATTTAATTGAAGCTTTAGTTTACTGAATTTAGAACATTTTTCAAATTAAGTAAATCAAATATGAATACAAAAAAATTTTATAAGCCAATAAAACATAATTTTTGTATTTTTACATTTTTAAAAATATTTAAATAAATTATTTCTTATTGTGTCTTGATGTCATAGTAAAGCTAAGCTATCTAAGAATGTATGGTAATTTATTCGGTTCAATTAGCAGGTTGTATATAGTTTTAATGATGGATAGAAGTACGCGAAGCAGGGCGCGCCAATGCAATTCATATGGGACTGGCGCGCCGCGTAGGCCGCTTTGTGATGACGTCACGCAACAGAGCATGCAGGCCCGGAGTTAACGTAGGCCCCGTTGAGACGCAGTCTGAGCAGCGCAGCGCAGCACAGGGCAGGGTAGTTTTTGTAACTTACGTATTCGCATTGGCGCGCGCAAATTGAGGCGCAGGGCAGCGCAGCGCAGCGCAGTCCCGCACTGGCACTCGTGGCCGAGGCACAGAGACTGTGCCACATTGTTCACCTGCGCGGGTTTCAAACACTCGCACCATGAGCATCAATATTCCAACGACACTTCGACACTGAACTGCTTCTCAATATGTGATGTAAACTGTGCGACGCAGTGAACTGTGCGAGTTTCTGCCGATGCTGCCCTGTGCTGCGCTGCGCTGCCCGGACTGTGCCTCACTGCTCAATATGTGCCTAGGCCTAGGGGTGTGGGAATATTCAAACTGAAAATAATTTTAAATAGAATATCGAAATATTTGATTTGATTCAAAGTTTCAGAAAATATTTGAAGTTTGAATAGTTCGAACCGTTTGAATAGTTCGCCGCTTACCCGAAATTTCTAACGATGTCCGACCAATAGTTATAATTTTCAAAACAAATGTTGGAATGAAGAAATTAGCGTAGTGTAGAGCAGAAATATTATTCAAATTCATTGAATCGATCAGCAACTAACAGCTATATTGATAAAGACAAACGAATAATAGTAGTTCTGAGTTTCCAATGTTACCACGCGTCAACCAGTTGTGCAATTCACGATTTTCCATTGATCCCTTAAATTTCCAGCACAGCTATAAAATTCTTTAGGATAATAATCTTCTTTTTCTTTTTTTAGATTTACTTTTAATCTATTTTGAAAAGTTCTGTAGTACTTTTTCAGATGAAAGTCAAAAGGTCTGCCAAACATTAATTCATAAAGTATCTTCCTCCTTGTTATACCCTGGCACAAATAACTAGATATCCATGGAGTTAATTTGACCAGTTTTATCGATTTTATACTTATCTATTATTTCTAATAATAATTTTATAAATGAATCAAATGCTAATGATACAGAATTTTCAAACATAATGTTTGCCCATTGCATACCCTGTAAATCTACATTTAATTTATTAAAATCATCCTTGATATGTTTCCATGATCAGTTGAAATTGGATTTTTGTAAATTTTTTTTAATTTCGAAGAAAAAAATACCAACAAATCGTCTGTAATTCCAATGTGTAACACCTTGGCATTGTAATCAATGTCATATTTTATTTGATTAAGATTAAATCAAACAAAACAATGGTCTATACAAGTTCCACCATCGCCTACTATCCAGGTTGGTCCGTTGATAAGACAACTTAGTCCATTGCTAGCCAACAAATTAAGATATGAATCAGTCACATTATCATCTACCATTATATTGCAGTTCATATCACCATTCATTATTAAATTCTGCTTATTAAAGGACATTATCAGACTTTCAACAAGGAATTCAGCCACAGGTTTGCTGTGAAGCCTATATAATGCAAGAAAGATAAACTGTACGTTATCAGTGGAACATGAAAGCCGTAGACAGTCAGCTGACCTGACCGCTTGTCTGTCTGCCCGTCTATGATAACACACTGATAATGAGTGTTTATTCCTCTATTATTCCTCATATTATTTACGTTATGTTGTACATTATTATTATCATTATTATATTAGTTTTCATTTGTATTTAGTTAAGATACAGCTGTTTTGGAAAGTTTATTTTCTGTAGCTATTATGTAAAATAATGAAATATTGAAGATAGCTGTTTGTAATGTTGAGATATGAGTTTAAGCATTATTTTTATAAGCCAGCTGATAATTTGTTTGTTGTATATTAGATGCAATTTTGAAATGTATTGTTACTGTACTTAACGTTTGTATTTTACATTACAAATAAAATAATTTCTGGTGTGATGCTTTCTGACTTGCTGTTTGTAGTGCAGCTGTAGATTTATAGATAGCTGACAAACAAGGATTCTACAGTATTTGTATCCAAATTTTAATAATTATTAGGGATGTGTCGATACCAAAATTTATCGATTCTCGATACCGATTCTTCGAAAATCGATTCCCGATTCTCGATACCGATACTTTCGATACCATCGACAAAAAACCTAGCTTAGCTGTAAGTAGTAAAATTTATCCCCTTGGTTATATATTTCAGACTCTGTTCTGCCTCTTAAAAAAATAAAAATTTTAGATTCATTATCTTAAACCTTTTTGTAAAATATATTTGCAAGCACTACAATAAACACGCATATAATTTATTTTCAATGCTCAAAAATGAAAATAATTCATTCCTAAGCAAGATAACTATAAAATACCCCCCGTCGCAGCAGACCTGCGTACTCAGCGAATTTCCAATGGAATTTCAGATTATTTACTTTCCCCATAAAAACACCATAGGATCGAGTATGTAGGTTTGCTGCCATGGGGTGTTGTTAGAAAATCTAAGTTAATCAATAATTGGTGAATGTAAACACACAATTGTATCAAGCTCTGGCAATTTTTTATTTTCCCCATAAACCCCATGGGGGTGAGTATGTAGGTTTGCCGCCATATGGGTTTTGTAAGCAATTATAAGTTAAGCCCTATCTAGATAATGTACATACCAAATTTGAGTAAGTTATGTCAATAAATAAGCAAGATATATGGTTTTCTTGATTTCCCATAAGAATAACATGGAAAACATATTTTTGGATTTTCCCCATAACCAGTTATGCTAAGATAAAAATCCAAAATACCAAATTGTTTGTTTTTTTTAAGATCTTTTACATGGTTTGAGTTAAAATTGATGAATTTTGAAAATTGAGGTCAAAAAATGCCAAAAACCCATTTTTTACCCCTTTGAAACCCCATAAAACCCCATTCCCATAAAACCCCTTTCCCGTAACCCGACAATGCTGGTTCGCGAACTCATGAAAATAGACCTGGTCTTACACCTTCATACCAAATTTCATCAAAATCGGAGGTTCCCTTCAAAAGTTATCGGTACCACGGACACACACACACACACACACATATATATATATATATATATATATATATATATATATATATATATATATATATATATATATATATATATATATATATATATATATATGTGTGTGTGTGTGTGTGTGTTCCTTCCCCATCAAAAGGTTCAATTTTGATTGGAGGAAGTTTAAGGGAATGACCAACACAATTTAGCAATTCACTACATGATTCAGTATTTTTATTTGACTCGATATCTGCAAGTTTAATTCGCACTGACTCTACTTTCTTGCCATACTCTTCGGTTTGAAGCTTCTCTTCTTCATAAGTTTCATCAGTCAATTCCTCATCCAACATTAGTTCCAAAATTTTTGAATCTGCTTCTTCGAGCGCTTCCCAATCTCTTTCAATCACTGCAAGAGCAGATCGAGCGTCCACTAGCTGTTTTTCATTCAAGTGCTGTACAACTAGATTACAATTTCTTGTAATAGCACTTCTTAGGATTTTTCTTGCCTTTTTTGTTCTCTCCATCGTGACAGGCACTCACAACTGATAACTATGGTTGTTATTTCAACTATATTACCAATATTGTAAGTTTCTTGCCTCACGTTTAGGCGCCAGATGTTCCAAAAAGTATGGAAAAAGTATCCAAAAAGATAGATAGATATATGTATATATATATATATATATATATATATATATATATATATATATATATATATGAAAATGAACGAATGGTGTTTTTGGCTTCTGGGGACCTCAAAATGAAAAAGTAAAGTGGTCCTGCGCTTAGGTCTTACCATGGCTACTACCGTAATAGGGTATTCCCTATAGGGAAATTCGCTAAAAACAGTAATAATTATTTAACTTGAATGAATAGATGACCTAAAAATCAATTCACTATAGAAATAGTCAAATCACAAACACTAAGTACGGTTTAAGAACACACAAAATTAACTAATTAACTTTCTAAAAAAAGTAATAATTATTTAACTTGAATGAATAGATAACCTAAAAATCAATTCACTATAGAAATAGTCAAATCACAAACACTAAGTACGGTTTAAGAACCCACAAAATTAACTAATTAACTTTCAATGTTAAGAAATGAAAACAATGTACTCAACTAAGCAAGTTAACAGTTAACCATTACGTAACATGAATCCCAGACCCAGTGCCCATGTCAGCAAATTCAAGATCATTAAATTATTTAAATTCAACTTTCTATCATGTACCTTTTTCAAACTTTTTAACCTAGGCAATAAATGTTTTTATGCAGATAGATTTTATTTATTAAGGATAAAATTTAATAGGGGTGGGAGAATATCATATTTTTGGAACGAGTCGAGTCAAGTAATATGTGAACAAAAAAGTATTGAAAATTGCCTTAAATTAATTAGCCTATACTAAAATATAAAAATCAACTAGCCTACTATACTAAAATAACCATAGCCTATCCTACTAGGACTACAATAGATCATTTTAAGTTTAATTTGCTTAAAAACTATGTGAAAGAAAAAATATGGGTTTTTAAATTGCTGATTATTAAAAAAAAAACTTAAGTTAAAAACTTGGTTTAGTAACAAAAGGGATTCAAGAAATGTACGGAATAAAAAGATTGAAAAGTTAGCCTATAACCACCATTAAATGAAAAAAAGAAAATCCCCTGTTACAGTTTCTTACTTAACTTTTCACTTTCATGTTTCACTTAGGCTACTTTGCAATGTTTCCAAATAAAAGCTTTTCCCTATTCACAGTTTTTGTATCAGGCAAAAAAGGCCTACTTTATTTATTTATACACGGGATATTCCATTTTCAATTATCATACAAAATAATTAATATTGCAAAAAATTAGGGATGGACGGGAATGGATTTTTAGTTCGGGACGGGACGGGACGGGAATTTTTATTTCCCATCCAATTTCGGGACGGGATCGGGACGGGATTGCTCTTCTCGACGCTATCGGGAAATATTCGTTTTGACTTTTATCTGAGTGTTGTATAAAGACAAATTAATGTTAAATATCTACTAATTCTCCTTCCAACTTGTTCCACTTGTTTTTGTATAAGTTACAATGAATGTTTTTTTGTTGAAAAAATTAAAATAGTTTAAAATAGTTATAGTTTTAATATTTGCAGGATGCAATAAGATCATGGGAAAGTATAAATTTTATTGTAATTAAATAAATTTAAGTTGAATCACTAAACACACATAAAGGAAAAATGTCGCCCATGTCTTATTTAATACAAGTTTTGTTTAATGAAATATTAAATGTTTGGTACGAAGAATAAAAATAAACATTATGTGCGGTACTGGTACGTAAACAATATAGATTAAAACAATTGGAAAAATTGTAAAGAAAACAATACTATATTACAATAAATAAGGCCTGCTGAGATAAAAAAAACCACAAATTGAAATTAGAATAAATATTAACACTCAGAAAAGAAGTTGTTCAACAAGCCAATGCCATTTATAATTCTAAGAAATATTTTGCCAATTTCTTTTTTATATTCATTGATTTTAATGAGACAGTTTCTTACTTGAAGAATATAAATAAGAAAATTGAACTGAGAAATTATAAACTATTATACTTTTATTATTATTACCATGAATTCATTTAACTATTTTGGCTACTTCAGAAAAAAAATTAAGGAGTGTTTGATGGAAAAAACTATAAAAATGTAAATTTAAAGCTATAAACCCTAAAATCTAATAAATATAAGCTATAGCTAAGACGTGTTTTCCTCGTCAGCGAGATTGTCGGCCGCGATCGCCGTCCTCGTTAGCGAGATCGTCGCCGCGATAGCCGTCCTCGTTAGCGAGATCGTCGGCCGCGATCGCCGGCCGCCGTTCGGCAATTCCCGTCCCGACAAATTCCCGAATATAAAAAAATCCCGCCCGATGATCGGGACCAAAATTTCCCGAAAATTTTCCCGAAATTTCGGGACCCGACCATCCCTACAAAAAATGTAAAGATTCTACTTTGTGTCACAAGCCTAGAATGCCAGGATGCCATAGCTGAATCACTAGATTTTTAACTCTTTCTACTTCCTTTGTCTTTGTTCATAAGAAAATCTTCACAACTCGTTTTGTTTAGGAATTATTGTCACTTCTCCGAAATACTCAAGCTATTTACACATAATTTTTACTGTTGCGAATTTCCCTATAGGGAATACGCTATTACGGTAGTAGCCATGGTAAGACCTAAGCGCGGGACCACTTTACTTTTTCATTTTGAGGTCCCCAGAAGCCAAAAACACCATTCGTTCATTTTCATATATATGTATATATCTATCTATCTATCTATCTGTATATATATATATGTCAGTGGTACCGATAACTTTTGAAGGGAACCTCCGATTTTGATGAAATTTGGTATGAAGGTGTAAGAGCAGGTCTATTTTCATGAGTTCGCGAACCAGCATTGTCGGGTTATGGAAACGGGGTTTTATGGGGTTTGAAAGGGGTAAAAAATGGGTTTTTGGCATTTTTTGACCTCAATTTTCAAAATTCATCAATTTTAACTGAAACCATTTAAAAGATCTTAAAAAAACAAACAATTTGGTATTTTGAATTTTTATCTTAGCATATCTGGTTATGGGGAAAGTCCAAAAATATTTTTTCCGTGTTATTCTTATGGGAAATCAAGAAAACCCTATATCTTGCTTATTTATTGACATAACTTACTCAAATTTGGTATGTACATTATCTAGATAGGGCTTAACTTATAATTGCTTACAAAACCCATATGGCGGCAAACCTACATACTCCCCCATGTATGTATGGGGTATATCCCCACTAAATCAACTAATTTAGGTCCCCCATGGGGACCCCCATATTAAACCCCATGGGGTTTATGGGGAAAATAAAAAATTGCCAGAGCTTGATACAATTGTGTGTTTACATTCACCAATTATTGATTAACTTAGATTTTCTACCAACACCCCATGGCAGCAAACCTACATACTCCATCCTATGGTGTTTTTATGGGGAAAGTAAATAATCTGGGTATTTTGGAATTCACATAATTCCCTCGATTTGCCGTCTGCTAGTGGTAGAGTGTCTTCTTAACTGAGTAAAGGCTAGCTTTAGTGAACAGCCATGAAGCCTGTTTGTTAGGACTTAAAAGATTACAAAGAACAATAAATCCAATGTCTGTTTTATAATCAAAGCAATTTGAGAGAAAAATACATTGATTATCAATTAATAAACATGATATATTTTTGTGAATGTTGAATTAGAAAAATAACATACAACAATAAAACTGTATTACAGGGGCTATTTGAGGTTAGCCATTGGTAAACCTGATTGTTCATCTTGTCACTCTTCTGTTTGCCGGCATTACTTACTACTATTCTGCTAAAGTCAACACAGCTCTTTGTTTTGTCTAAAGTTATATGATTCCGTTTTAAATAATTGTTTTGATACAATTAAATGTCAAATTATGATTATTAGTTTTAAAGTTTTCCAAATGTTTTAAAAATGTACCGTACAAATGAATATTATTTAAATCAGTAGATATGGTGACTCACTACCCCTAACAATCGGTGCAGTTGCATCCATCGCCATGTTGCCCCAATGACAATGTCAATGCCAGTCAAGAGTCGAGTCCAGTCCAAGACTTGGAAGTATTTCACTATCTTGACATCTGTCTTTTATTTTAAGATAGTAAAATAAAATTAAATCAAATGAAATATCTTAAAGTTAAAATAGTAATTAAATTATGGCAATATCGTCAAGATCTAATCTGAATATGGGACTACTTTTCTGGCGCTTGTTGGCGCAGTTACCAGCAGTCGCCACTTGCGTACGCGAGATTGTTGTTGATGTTATTAGCTTCATTTTCTTTCGATCAACCGAAAGAAAATCATTTTGACTTTATTAGACTTATTTGATTGTTCCACCGTCTGTAAAAGTGGCTTTTAGTATGTTTTAATGTGACGCAATAACTTGAAATCAAATTTCCATTTACCAGACAACTGAACCGACCGGTATCGAAAGTATCGGTATCGACTTTAGACAATCGATTCTCGATACAGATACCAATGGCCAAGTATCGGTGGTATCGAGAATCGGTATCGAGAATCGACACATCCCTAATAATTATTATAATATTTATTCAGCTGAAAATGTTTTACAATGTATGGGAATTACGTAACATGTTTCAAAAATTTTTACATTTTAAAAGTTCACATTACTGGATTTATACCGAGTTTTTAAAATTTTTTTACCCAAATAACTTGTTTCAGTCTTTTTAATTCTTTTTTTATTGTTTTTCTTATTTTCTTCTGTTTTGCAGAGAGCTAAGACTCAGCTTCAATCAATGCTGCTAATGAACCTCGAAGCGAGGCCAGTAGTTTTTGAGGACATAGCTCGTCAAGTGCTGGCTACTGGGCAGAGAAAGCAACCTGAAGTTTTCATGGAACTTATTGGTAAATGGAATCTCATATTGAATGTGTTTTTAATAGTTAGTAAATAATTTTATTATTATGCAGGGAGCTGTAAAAATACTGAACGGTTTTTAGTATGGCTACAGCCTGGAAGCCGCCTGGTGGAGGGTTGTGGAAATTGGCTTGTTCTTAAGGCCACTGACTTTAGTTGCCATGGAACAGTGGTCCAGTAAGCTTCCTAAGTTTGTCTGCTACAAACGGCATTTTTGTAGATATTTTAATGTGCCTGGCAGAGGATTAGTTCTTTCCTGTGATACAATAATTTTATGTTTCACTAAAAACTAATTTCAGAAAAACTGTCTCAACTCCGAAACAATAGCCTAAAGAACATCTAAGATCAGCCAGAACTCCAGACAATGTCTAACGAGTGAGACAATCCCTGTGCTAAGCAGCCCGCATTGTCAAGTACAAAAGGCATGCTTCTGCTCTGGGAATGTCATTTCGAAAAGTGAGCTGAATTTTGCACTATGGTTTGCACTTCCACTTACAAAATTACAAAAGCTCAAAAATCAATCCTCAAAACTATGCTAACAATGAATCAATCTCATAACAAGTGTAAGACTTAATGGATGACGACAAAGTAAATTGAATAAAACATGAATAAGCCTCTGGATCACTGATAATAGCAATAAAAGGTTTAAAATACCTGTGCACTGTCAAGTGATCCTTGTTTGGTTATTTGCTACCAAAGGTTTGCTAGCCAGGCTTGATACTGCCTGCAGCCTGCACATATCCCATAATGTTTTTTAAACCAATCTTTTACACACTCACTTTTTATTGCCAACATTATAAGCTGCGGGGTTAGTTTTTTGTATTATTCTGGTATATTATTATTATAACAAAACTCCAAAAGTAAGGGGTGGTTTATCCAAGCAAGTTTAAACCAAAATTGTCCATATGTTTAACATGGAATTAAGGTTAAATTAAACGTGTTTGAAGAAACCGGCCCTAAGAATGAAAAACATTTAATGCAATATGTAGGATTACATATTCTTCATTTAAACAAGTTGTTATACCATATTTAACACATAAGTTAACCTCAAAAATTACAACAGTACAAATGTTTGGTTAAGTTTAACAATTTATAGCAAACACTGAACAAAAAATATGAGAATAATATTTTATATAACATAAACATAATGGATATTTGTAAAACTCATTTCTATGTACAGGGTGATCAACGCAATTGGTGCCACCACTGTTATCTCGTGAACTAGAATAGTTACAGAAAACTTTAAATGGGGAACTTTAAATTGGGGCAAACATTAACAAATGTTTAAAATGCTCAACCCAATCCCAATGTTATTCTGATGGGAAAATTTAAAACTTAATCTGTGGTTAGCGCCCTAATTTTAAGTTTGATTCTCATCAGTTTTTGGCTTAAACAGATCAAGCCTCATCCATCGACACCAAAAACTTGAAAATCAGTTGAGAATTAATTGTAGGATTACTTCTCTTAATAAAACGGCCTTAGCGTTTTAAATAAGTATCTATCTTCTTATTTCTATAAGGGTTTCGTCTGTTACGTCCCTTTTTCTCTCGACCTACTGAACCGATTTTTAAGATTGAGGTGTCATTTTAAAGCTTAGGATGTACCGCAGTGACAAATCGTAATTAAAAAGGTCATATTGTTTCGGGCTTCGCCCCCCTCGCCTTTGATTTATTTCTAGAGGGCGCTTTAAAATGTTGACCAACTTATATTGCAAGTTCTTTAATGTGAATTGTAATTTAACAGCTGATTATCTTCAGATGAATTTAAAAAGCCAGATAGTAAACAAAAACAGATCTCTGTCACTACATAATCAACATTCACGTACTATAGGTGAGTTTAACTCATACAGAATCATAAAATGCGCAATTTGCGCACGGGCCCCCTTGTAGATAATAATAAGATAATTATAGTAGATCTCTCAAATGTAATTATTTCAACAAAATTTGATCAAACTGTGACCCATGATAAAGTTGGCTGTAATGAATTGTGTAAAAATAATTTTAAGTCTGACTATCCTGGTTTTGTCATACACCTTTAGTAAGTTTCTAACTAAATTCTAACTAACCCTTTAGTAAGTGTCTTTAATCTAAATCTGACTTGACAATGTGTGGTGTGGGATTTTTCATGGTTAATGAGTGTTATGAAATTTTTATTAATCTGCTGAAACGCAAACTCTTGCAATGATAGTATTTTAATTGATAAATATATTGATCTGTTTCAGAAAATGTAACAAGTGATGACATCAGCAGGGTTGCTCAGCGCATGTTACGATCACAACCTGCTATAGCAGCGCGAGGGAAGGTCCAGAAGCTACCCACATTGGCGGACATCCAGGCAGCTCTCACTAATAAAGACGGTCGCCTTGCCAGTAGCCGATCGCGGCTGTCTCTTTTTAGATAAAGTCTCACATGTTAACAATCCCTCAAAATCGTTCTAGTCTGCCCATCGTTTAAACTTTTAAAAGATGAAACAAACCATAAATTTTACACCATTTCCTTGTAAAAATTTTGACTGTCTTTAATTTTTTGAAAATTGTTGTATATTTAGTTTTTGTTTTTTTTAGGTTTATCATGTAATTTTTTATCATTTGCAAATCTAAATAAATAAATTATAATTACAGATGTGATGTTATTACCATAAATTGAATCTGGATAACTAAGATGACGGCTACCATTCGATCAAAAAGTCAATAAATCTTTGAACATCGTTGCTGAGTTATTAGGCCTACTGTTTTACATTTCATTTCATTTCATTTATTTATTGCAACATAACATTCATGTACATTACAAACGATTGTTTGAAAAATGAACAGGTTGCTTGTCAGAAACAAAAACTAAAAATAATGATTCTTAAAACTAAAACAAAGTTTGCTTAATATATGATCATGAACAATTACTCACAAATTAATTGTTGCGTCATTTATAAAATCCAAAACATTATAATATTCTCTTTCTACTAGCAATTTATGTATAACATCCTTAAATTTCTTCATTGTATAACCCCTTACTCTATTTGGTAATCTATTATAAAATTTTATGCCCATGTAATAAGGAGTATTCTCAAACAGTTTTAGTTTATGTATGGGGTATTGGAATTGATCTCTAAATCTGGTATTGTAGGAATGAGAATTCTGCTTATCTAAAATATTTTCAATTTGTTTGTGGACAAAAACTAAACATTTAAATATATATAATGAAGGAAGTGTTAAAATCTGCAATTTTCTGAAAACTGATTTACATGACTGGCTACGATTTAAAAACATCATGGTTCTAATATATCTCTTTTGGATTCTGAAAACAGATAATACTTCTGATGAACTCCCGCATAGCCTATACCATATTGTAGTAAAGAGGCAAAACAAGCATGGTAGACCATCAATCTAATTTTTAAATCCACAGTTCCCCTTATAACCAACATCTGGAAACAAAGAGAACTTAATCTTTTTCTTAGACTTTCAAGTAGTGGTCGACAGGTTATATTATTATCTATATTCAAACCCAAAAAACCTCACCATATTACCAACATTTATACAGTTATTGTCAACAAAAATATTTTTATCAAATAAATTTTTATTTTGTTGGGTTTGAAACTTGATTATTTCTGTTTTGAGCAATTGAGTTTCAAACCATTTGCATCAAACCAACTATTTAATTCTGATAATGAATTTGTAATAGCCAACTTAAGATCCAGATTATTTGTACATTTCAAAACTATAGAAGTATCGTCTGCGTACAGAATTACCTTAGCATGATTAATGTTGACTGGCAAGTCATTTATGTAGAGAACAAATAACAAGGGACCAAGAATTGACCCTTGGGGCACTCCGTTATGTATATCCTTCCAGTTAGACATATAATTGTTATTTTTTGTTTTTAAAAGAACTCTTTGTCTCCTAGATGTCAAAAATGAGCTGAACCATTTCAGAGCTGCTCCCCTAATTCCATAAAATTGTAGTTTTTCCAACAAAATCTTATGATTTACTGTGTCAAAAGCCTTGGATAGATCACAAAAAATACCTGCAGTACTCTTTGATCCCTCCAAAGCTTCTGTAATATTCTGAATTAATTCTGCAGCTGCATCAACCGTGTTATATCCTGCTCGAAAACCATACTGACTTTTACAAATTATTCCATTTCTATTGAGAAATTTATTTAACTGATTGTATGCAGCCTTTTCAAAAATTTTGGATAGTGTTGGTAATACTGAAACTGGCCTATAATTTTCATGCTCCTCTTTATTTTTCCTTTTGTGAAGGGGGATAACATGTGCATATTTTAATTGATCTGGAAACGTACCTTCAAGAATACATTGATTGATAATATTGGTTAAAGGAACGGAGATATATTCTGCAGCATTTTTTAATACTTGGATTGGAATTTCGTCCCATCCAACTGATGTTTTATTCTTTAATTCACTTATTATTTTATAAACTAGTTTAGGTGTAACCGGATGAAACACAAATTG
Source organism: Neoaliturus tenellus (assembly GCA_030545055.2). Taxonomy (NCBI): domain Eukaryota; kingdom Metazoa; phylum Arthropoda; class Insecta; order Hemiptera; family Cicadellidae; genus Neoaliturus; species Neoaliturus tenellus. The sequence continues at coordinate 167,463,265 of CM061532.1, read as the reverse complement.
ATCTTCCAACACTTCCTCATTATTCAAAAAGCTTTTTGCCGAATCTGCACAAGGGGAATTTTCACAGCCTACTTTTAAAAACATTTCATTGAAATTACATGCAATTTCATTTCCCTCAGTAACTTCTTTTCCTTCAAACTTCAATCTCTCAAAGCCACCATACACAGCTTTGTGTACACCTAATTCAGATTTGACTACATGCCATGCTGCTTGACTTTTATTTTCAGCTGTTTCAATAAATCTACTATTTGTTAGTTTTTTAGGTGCCCTACATACCCTTTTAAAAGTTTTTTTATACAATCTAACATAATTCAAAAATTGCTCATCTTTGGTAGTTTTAGATAATTTGTGAAGTTCCCTTTTTCGAATGCTAGATACAGAGATCCCACAAGTCATCAAATTTTTGTTAACATAATAAGAAGTTTTGGATGTTTTTAATTTTACAGTTTTCTGGGGAAACTGGTGTTCAAAATTAGCTTTCAACCCAGAAAAAAACGATTCAAAGTTTTGTTGTGAGTTGTTATTGCTACAAAACAACCAGTTCACTTTTTGAATTGAGTGAACAAAGTTAACCATGTTTTCCCGTGTTAAAAACCTCTTTCTTACAATTTTTCTGGGTACACCATTCTTAGAACTATTGTTATGCAGTGACATTAGCAAAGCTCTATGATCAGATAGACCCAGTTCAATGTTTATAAGGTAGCTTTGGCATACACCTACAAGTCTGTTTGAAATAATATTATCTATGCATGTTTCTGACTCATTAGTTACTCTTGTAGGTAATTGAAAATTTATGTCTAGCCCATATGATGCAATCAGATTTAAAAAATTATTCCTCAAAACCCTGTTTTTACAAGTATCAAGAATGTCAATATTAAAATCGGATGAAACATAGACCTTTTTAGTCTTGGATTCTTTTTTCAATGAATTAAACAGTTTTTCAAGCTTATGTAGGAAAACATTAACATTACCAATATCAGTATTATGATATATACAAACTAATAGATGACATACTCTGTTTTTATCAAAAAATTCTACACAACTTCCTTCAAACACAAAATCTTCTTTTAAATTATTAATCAAATCCTCTCGCTTTGTATAATGCATGTTTCTTTTAATTAATATGTAGGAGCCTCCCCTTATACCTTTCTCACGGCAGTAAAAGTCTCCTAACTCATAGTCCAAAATATTTTGCAAAAAACATATTTCATTAACTTTAAGCCAATGCTCATTTAGACAAATTATCTCTATGTTAAGCTTACAAATCACCTGCTTAAATTCTTCCATTTTTATCGAAGAACATAACCCCTGTATATTGTAGTGCATTAGCCAATCACATTTACTATAACAAGTATTTTCCAAATCTACAAAATCATTTATAAAATTTTCTTTGTTTAAACATTTATTTTTATTATTATTTTTGATCCCTGTATTTGGCTTTGCACAATTTAAATCAGGCCTAATTCTAAAAAATTTCTATTACAATGAGATATATCTACACCTAGCTCACAATTTTCACTGCTGGCACCAACATTTGCAACACTGCTCTGCTTTCACTCCACCTTTCACTGACACATAACTGGGCTTCCCACCCTCTCGGACGACCTCGCTGAACTCACGATGACCAGGAACTACAATGGGCTGCTGGGCTGCAGACTCTTTTGAAGCTGGACTACCAACTATTTTGCTGACTTCAACTAGCTTCTCTTGTTTTGAAGATTCCCCCTCTGGTGTCGACCAACCTCGCCATGGTGAGGTGTTTGAACTTGTTGAGGAAATTGATAGGTCATCACTTGACACTGCCCCACCGCCAATGCTATGACTGGCCCGCTGTTCTTCCGGTTGGTTGTTGTTGTCATCATCATCAGTTACATTGCCATCTGTTCTGGGCTCTGCAGCTTCTTGATGTCTCATCTCCGCAGAATAAGGTTGGTTTGGTGTCAAGAGCTCTGAAATTCTTTCTGCCAGGAGTTGGTGAGACGGTCTGGTTCTCAAAATAACAATAGTTATCTTAGCTTGTGTTTCTTCTTGAAATTTTAGGAGATTTCTGATAAACAGTTCAGGTGGTAACTTATCCCTCACACATCCCATTGGAGGGCAAATGAGTTGTGTAAAACCCTTTCTTTTAAAATCCTCTGTCAGACTTTTAAAGGCCTCCCCATAGTCAAATTCTGTAGGTTTGTCAAAGTACTTAGATTTAGTAACCAGGCTGTATATAGAAGGTCCACGATGTATTTGCTGATACGCTAGGTTCCCGGCGATGAAATTGTTCGTTGCTGGTTTACCACAATACTTTTTAAACACCACTGCTACTCCTGCAGACATGTTCTTTTTATCTTCTATATCAGCTGAAATACAATGGGAAAATGCTGTATTTTGGTGACTGGAAAAATGTTTAATCGCCTCCGTCGTGTTAGCCTCAATAACCTTTATGTTTTTGTTGGTTGTATTAGGTAAGAAGTCTTTGTAAGTAAAACGACTATCTGGAAGGGGGATGGGACTTAACTTGCTTGCTTCATTTGACGAGGTACCTGAGGTTCTGGAAATCCAGTTAGATATGCTCCTACACACTGTTTTCTTCCCTTTCTGGTTTAGATGAAGCCCGTTTTCTTTATAATGCTTGGTGGAATTTATTAAATGATTGAACATTAAGTACTTAATGTTTAACTCCATTGATAGTGCCAACAGAGTTGAATTGCATTGTTCAATCTCAAAGAACTTAAATCCATTTTCAGGTTGATGGTATAGATAGGGTAACTCTGTTAGTATAATTTCAGCGGAAACGATTTTATTAAGCACTTTAATCTTTCTGGCAGCATTTTGAAAGTGACTTGGTTCTGTTCTATTTGTTCCTCCAATTAGCAGAATAAGGTCATCCTTTCTAAAACTTCCTTTTTTCTTTTCTAGTTGTTCCAATACAAATAAAAATGAGGCTCCAGGGTAACATGTTGATGTGACTGCTGTGAGTTATGTGGGGCATAAGAGGTGATAGTATTGCAGCTAAATCCCTAGCATGACTGTCGCCTGTTATATACAACTTAGGTGTTTCTGGATTCAAAGATATTGATGTAACATTTGCATGTTAACTATTATTATTTGTGCTTGATTCTCCTTCACTATAAACAGAAAAACTTGTGTGGCTTGCCTCAGTGATATCAAATTTATTTTTCACCAATAGTTTTAGTTTAGTTTTTTGTCGTTTTGCCTTGCTGCAAGGCTGAGATTTTGGGAGGACTTTTGGAGTCTTCAAATTACCAGAAGAGCTCTCCAAACTATGTATAGTATCTGAGGATTGTGTTTCTTCTAGAATGTTAAATCTATTACTAACTTCAGTCTTGTCCTTAGATTTAGTACTTCTTTTAACTTCTTTGTTATTAGTTCTTTTCTTCTTGTTTACTTTTTGCCATTCATAATCCTTGTTACTTTTCACAATTGTTACTGGAGTGTTTCTTTTATTACAGGTTTCATTGTTAGGTTGAATAATGTTAATAGATTTTTCACTAATAGTCTGAGTGATACCTGAGAAGTGATTTTCATACTCATCGCCTGTATTACTTATGATACATCCTTATGATAAATATAGGGAGAGTATGCAGGTATGCTGCCATGGGGAACACTAAAAGTAGGTTTTTATCATTAAAAAAAAAAAAAATATTTCGACCATATGAAGCCATTTACTAAGTTTCATCAATATCTGTCCATTGCTAAAGAAGTTTGCCTATTCTACATATGATTAACATGGTAAAAGAGTATGCAGGTTTGCTGCCATGACAAGCACAAAAATGAAGATTTTTTACCATAAATGGATGAATCTCAACCAAATGAAGTTGAATTCCAAGTGTCATCGAAAAATATTGGCTAATAAGTGAAATATTAACACATCCTTACTCTCCATAAGATTAACATTGGAGCCTCAAAATACAACGTACTGCCTTTAGACTTTTTAATATCTTGGTAACCAATGGAGATAGAGCAAAGCTTCAAAATACTACATTGTGTGTTTTTTTGAGCTAAATCCAATAGTTAATAGGCATATATTTAAAATTTTTAAAATTTACATATGAAAAATGCAAAAAACCCATTTTTTTGGGGTACAAAACCCCCCAAAACTACCTCTTCCGGTAGGTCGATATGTCTGGTTTACGAACTCATCCGAATAAAAGTAGGATTACACATCTCTACCAAATTTGGTCTCGATCGGACCATTTTTACGAGAGTTATCGTGTCTAGGGACACATACATATATACATATATATATACATGTATATATATAAAATTTTTAATGACTATTATTTTTGGTCTCTGGGCACCCAAAAACGAAAAAGTAACATGGTCCCGGGCTTAGGACTTACCATGAGACCTACGGTAATAGCTTATTCCCTATGGGAAATTCGCTAAAAATTAGGTCTCTATAGAGCTAAATCCAGGGCGCTAAGCCAATGCAGCCCAGCTTCACATGAGCTATGCGGTGAAAAAGCTATACTTGAGCTTTTTACGGTCAATCCGTCCGGGAAAGCACTCAGTGGGCCCTTGTCTATTACTTTACATTACAGCAGTTTTCCCAGTCCTGATACAGAACTCTGTCGGGAATCGACCAATTTTTTAGCGAATTTCCCATAGGGAATAAGCTATTACCGTAGGTCTCATGGTAAGACCTAAGCCCGGGACCATGTTACTTTTTCGTTTTTAGGTGCCCAGAGACCAAAAATAATAGTCATTAAAATTTTTATATATATATATATATATATATATATATATATATATATATATATATATATATATATGTATATAAGTAGATAGTATATGTTGGTTCTAGGACACTTTTGGAGACAATCAAAAACCAAACAAATTTCACAGTTTTTTAATACAATTATGCAATATTTTTGCCACTTTTTGGCTAATTTTCAGTTTTTGTCAAATTGTCTTAAAAAAATATGCAAATTTAATGAAATTTTTAACAAATATGCCTAAATTTTCCTTCTAAATAAAATTTATTTTAAAACAAGTAAAATTATCACATTTTATAAGTATTTTTTCAATAGTCGACTTTTCATAGGTCAATTTACATTTTCTATAGTATTTTTTCAATAAAATTTGAATTTTTTTTAAAACAAGTAAAATTATAAGGTATCAATAAAATTTTATTCAAATTTTACTAAAGCAGTTTCTTTATCATCAAAAGTCTTAATATCAGTGACAATTAAATGTAAATCTTTTTTATTTAATTCTTTAATCGATTTATCATCAATTACATTAGTAAATCTTTTTGGTAAATGTACTTTACATTTTTCTAATTCAACAATAATTGTATATCCATATTTATCTTTAATTCTTTCAAATTTTTCAATTTTATATTTTTCATTTAAATTTAAACTTTTTAATGGTTTATATTCTTTAAATCTTAATTCTCCAACATTATTAATTTCTTCTAGCAGATCCATTTATATAGGAAAAAATATCACAAACTTGTTTGTGATAGATATGTTAAAAAGTCATTATCATAATTAGGTTTTATACAAAAATCCATATTTAAGTATTTAAAAATCATAGATAATAATTTTTTGTATGATATATTACTTTTCTTAAAACATAAATATTTATTAAAAAATAGTGTAATTTTTTCTTTATCTTCATTATTCAATTCAAAATCAATATTGTATATTTTGTTTAAAAATTGATAGTAAAATATCCAATTTGTATAATTCCTTTGTTTTAAAAATAATTTTATATTCTTAGGTGTTATTTCAAAATGATTGGAAATACATAAAATATATAATTCATTAATTAATTAATTGTTGTGTTTTATATGGTTGAAAATGGTTAAATTCTCTTAAAATATGTTTAAGATGTTTATTCTTATTACTTTTTCTCTTAATCTTTTTTTCATAAATAATTCTTTTACATATTACATCCTACACAATTTCCAATAATAGTAAAATTAGTTTGATTATGACATCTATAACACATATCCATTTATTAAAAAAAAAAAAAAATATATACATAAATGAATGAACCAATTCATTGTCACAAATGTAAGAAAAAAACTAAAAATATTAATCCACAAATTGTTAAAATGAAAAATGGATTATATAGAATTGCTACTAAATGTTCAATTTGTAAAACAAATAAAAGTAAAATTAAAAAAAAGAAGTTAAACCTATAATTAAAAAAGAATTAACTAAAAATGAACAAATAATTGAAGCAAATGAAATTCATGCTCCAATTAGAAAGAAATTTTTAAAAAGAAAAATAATTACATTAGGTATTGATGATTTATGGGCAGCAGATTTAATTATAATGAAAAATTATGAAAAAGAAAATGATGGTTATAAATATATGTTAAATGTGATAGATACTTTCTCAAAATATTTTTGGTCAAAACCATTAAAGAAAAAAGATGGAAAAACAGTTTCTAGAGCATTTGAAGAAATAATTAAGGATGCAATTAAAATTAATCATAAATCACCTAATCTTTTACATACAGATAAAGGATTAGAATTTATCAATAAAGAATTTAAAGAAATATTAAATAAATATGATATTAAATTGTATCATACAGAAAATGAAGAAAAATCAAGTATAATAGAAAGGTATAATAGAACACAAAATGAAAAAATGAAAATACAATTTGAAATTAATAAAAATTATAGATGGATAAATATTTTACCAAAAATTGTTAAAGAATATAATAATTCATATCATTCAACAATTAAAATGAAACCAATTGAAGTAAATAAAAATAATGAAAAGGATTTATTAGATACTGTTTTTAAATATAAACCACCAAAAATAATAACCAAATCAAAATTTAAAATAAATGATAGAGTTAGAATTGGAAATAAAAAATCAACATTTTCTAATAAATATGAAAATAATTGGTCTAGAGAAATATTTATAATTTCTAAAATTAATAATACAAATCCAGTTACTTATAGTATAAAAGATCAAAATAATGAAGATATTATTGGAAATTTTTATGAATATGAATTGAAAAAACCAATTTGTAAATTTTATTTTTTATATAAATGGAAAAGATATGTTTAAGGTGTAAATTATATAAAGATATATCTAAATTTTATAAAGACAAAAATACTAAAGATGGGTTATATTATTATTGTAAAGAATGTAAGGATGTGTATTATAAAAAATTATATGATAGTATTAAAGTTATTGAATTAAATGAAAAACAATGTCATAAATGTAAAGAAATTAAAGATATTTCTAATTTTAATAATTATCATTATAGTAAAGATAGAAAAAATACAATTTGTATACAATGTATTAGAGAAATGTTTTTAAAACCACAATTTTGTGAATGTGGAAGAAATATTAAATGGACTAATAATTATTTAAGACATTTAGAAACTAAAATTCATGACAAAAATATAACAAAACTAGAAAATTTAAAAATATAATAAAAATAATAATTTTACTTGTTTTAAAAAAAGTTTAAATTTTATTGAAAAAATACTATAGAAAACTTAAATTGACTTATGAAAATACAACTATTGATTTTTATTGAAAAAATACTCTAGAAAACTTAAATTAACTTGTGAAAAGTTGACTATTGATTTTATTGAAAAAATACTCTAGAAAATTTAAATTAACTTGTGAAAAGTTGACTATTGATTGAAAAAATACAATTTAAACTATAAATTACCTAGAAAAAAGTGGAAAAACTTCTCATATTTTTAAGAGTTTTATTTCTAAGTAAAAATTATTTCTAATAAATGGAACGAACAAATAGAAATATTAATTGTCCTTATTGTAATAAAAATATATTATATAAAAATTATGATAGACATTATAACTCAACTAAACATTTATTAAATAAACAAAAATATGATAATAAAATATTTGAATTAAAACATTGGTGTAAAAATAATAATATATATAATTATAAAAATAAAACTTTAGATGAATTAACAAATATTGAAGAAATATTTGATCTTACAAATTATTCATTATTTAATATAGAAAAATTAAATGAAATTGCAAAAAAATTATCTGTCATAAATTATGAAAATTTATCTAGAGATGAACTAATTAAAAGATTAAACAAAATTAAAGAAAATCCAAATAATTTAAAATATAGATCATTAAAATATATTCAAAATTTAGCAATTAAAATAGTATTAAAATTGTTAATAAAACTAGAAAAGAATTGGTTGGATTATTAAATGATTATTTTAAAAATAAACCAATTCCAAAAGAAAATATAATAAATATTCAAGAAGCTTCGTCATTAAAAGGATATTTTCAAGATTATATTTTAACAAATTCAAATGATGATTTAGATATTAATGATTATTTAGAAACTCAAAGAAATGAAATAAAAAAATTGATAGAAAAACAAAAATTCAAAAATATCAAAGGACAGATCTCTTTAGAATGTGAATATGAAAGAAAATTAATAAATGGTGAAATTCAAAATAGTAATATGTATTTTTGTATAAAAAGTTCAGATATTTTAAATATAGATGATTTTATTGATGATCAATTTAAGAAATTAATAGTTAGAGAACAACTAAATCAACCATCAAAAGGCTCTGGTTGGTCATTAAAAAGATGTGTTAAATTAAATCTAAAATTATCTAAAAATAATTCATTATATGCTGGATCATATATAAAATTACCAAATGAAATTAAGAATAAAAAATGTGTAAATTTTAAAAATAAAGATGAATATTGTTTTATTTATGCAATTAGATGTGCTATTGATAAACCAAACGAACATGCTGAAAGAGTTAAACAATATCAAAAATATATAAATGATGATATTTTTAAAGGTTTTGATTATCCAATAACATTGAAAGATATTAAATTATTTGAAAAAAGATCATTTGATTCTAAATATAACTATCCATCAATGTCAATAAATATTTATAGAATTGATGAAGATGAAAAAATAGTGCCATTACAAATATCTGAACATTATAATACAAAACTAGAAATTGATTTATTATATTATAAAATTGGTAATAATTCTCATTATATATTGATTATAGATTTAAGTAAGTTAGTATCTAAGCAATTAACACAAAAAAATACAAATAAAAAATATATTTGTAGAAGATGTTTAACTCATTTCTACAAAAACAAAGACTTGAATAATCATTTAGAAATATGTAAATCATTAGAACCTTGTAGACCTATAATGCCATTTAAAGGTCAAACTGTAAGTTTTAAAAATTATTATAAAAAGTTTTAACATCCATATGTAATTTATATGGATTTTGAAAGTATATTAGAAAAGATTGATAATTGTAAAAATAATCCAAATTGCTCATATACAAATAAAATTCAAAAACATAAACCATATGGATTTACAATCTATTTAGTATCTAGAGTAACTAATAAAATGTATAAACCTATTTGTTATAGAGCAAAAACTGAAGAGGAATTAATAAATGTACCAAATAAATTATTTGAATATTTAGATGAAATTTCAAAATATATAGCTAAAAAATATAATTCAAAAAATAAAAAGCCTATGAATTTAACTAATGAAGAAGAAATTAATTATCAGAAAACAAATATTTGTCATATTTGTGAAAATAGTGGTTTTGATAATGATAAAAGAATAAAAGTAAGAGATCATTGCCATTTAACAGGAAAATTTAGGGGTGCTGCACATTTAAATTGTAATTTAAATCTAAAATTCCCTCAAAATATTCTACTCAAAATATTCGATCAAAATATTCTCAAAATATACCCTTTCTTTTTCTAACTCGAGATATTTTGTGGGGACAGATTCGCTTACGGAATTATATTTACTAGGAATCGCCTCCTGGTCGAAATTCGACCAAAATTTCAGTTGATCTCGACTCAAGCACTTTTAAAAACATTTTATAACTGAAACATCTGTTCTTCCTGTTTTTCTAGCAGTTGTTTTTTCAACAGCTGTCTAATGATTAACTCAATTATCCTTCTCTCATAAGTATAACATTGAAACTTTGAGAGCCTGTGGGGCGTAACCCTGGGGTCCGATGAGAATTAGAATGTGATTCTGCTCATCTACAGGACTATACCTTTCTAACGGTATTCCCGGATTTCTCCTACGATGCACACGAGCTGAGAAAAAAGGAGGAAACGAAACATGCTTGCCTATTAATTATATTTATATATCTATATATTAATACGCAATCATGTTTCATTTCCTCCTTTTTTCTCAGCTCGTGTGCATCGTAGGAGAAATCCGCGCATACCTTAGAATGGTATAGCCTATAGTAAGATGCACGAAAATAGTCCGATGGAAATTTAAACAGCTGTGTCCCCCTTCACCCCCTCTCGCCCTGCAATGTTGTCATTTGTGATTATGTTTACCATGTGTGATGCAGTATTAAAATGTGCTTCAGAATAAATTTGGCAACAATGTATTGCCTCTCATCGGACTATTTTCGTGAATCCTACTATAGTCCTGTAGATGAGTAGAATCGCATTCTAATTCACATCGGACTCTAGGGCTACGGCCAACAGGCTTTCAATGTTCCAATGTTAATCTTATGGAGAAAGAATAATGGATTGAATCATTGGACAGCTGTTGTAAAACAACTTATAAATAAACAGCAAAACAGATGTTTCAGTTATAAAATGTTTTTTTTTAACATCTTGGGTCCAGATCAACTGAAATTTTGATCGAATTTCGATCAGGAAGCGATCTCTAGTAGATATTATTCACAGATATAATATATCTATATATTAATAGGCAAGCATGTTTCGTTTCCTCCTTTTTTTCCGCTTGTGTACATCGCCGCTTGTGTCTACTGCCAGTGCAAGTACTGAGTTTGTTGTATCCATCATTAATTCAGTTGACAAGGGAGAGAATCTTGTTGGCGTCTTCATGGATTTAACCAAGGCCTTTGACAGCGTTTCTCATCCTGAGTTGATCAAGGTCTTGAGTGCGCTTGATATTGGACATAGAGAGCTGGCACATGGTGTAACTATCTTGGGTGTGTTTTTCAGACGGACGTCGATGCAGACCTGCGTACTCAGCGAATTTCCAAATTAGTAATATTAATTTTGACCACATAAAACCGTAAACCAAATAAAATCACATGCTCATAAATAGGGAAATAAATGTCTATTCTCCTTATGATAAATATAGGGAGAGTATGCAGGTATGCTGCCATGGGGAACACTAAAAGTAGGTTCTTAACATAAAAAAAAAAATATTTCGACCATATGAAGCCATTTATTAAGTTTCATCAATATCTGTCCATTACTAAAGAAGTTTGCCTATTCTCCATATGATTAACATGGGAAAAGAGTATGCAGGTTTGCTGCCATGATACGCACAAAAACCAAGATTTTTTTGCCATAAATGGATGAATCTCAATCAAATGAAGCTGAGTTCCAAGTTTCATCGAAAAATATTGGTTAATAAGTGTAATATTAACACATCCCAATTCTCCATAAGATTAACATTGGAGCTCCAAAATACAATGTACTGTCTTTAGACTTTGTAATATCTCGGTAACCAATAGAGATAGAGCAAAGCTTCAAAATACTAAATTGTGTGTTTTTTTGAGCTAAATCCAATGGTCAAAATAAAGATTTGAAATTTTTTAAATTTACATATGAAAAATGCAAAAACCCATTTTTGGGGTACAAAATCCCCCAAAACTACCCCTTCCGGTAAGTCAATATGTCTGGTTTATGAACTCATCCGAATACACGTAGGATTACACATCTCTACCAAATTTGGTCTCGATCGGACCATTTTTACGAGAGTTATCGTGTCTAGGGACACATACATATATACATATATATATATATATATACACACATATATATACATATATATATATATATATATATATATATATAGTATCATGTTGGTTCTAGGACACTTTTGGAGACAATCAAAAATCAAACAAATTTCACAGTTTTTTAATACAATTATGCAATATTTTGCCACTTTTTGGCCAATTTTCAGCTTTTGTCAAATTGTCATAAAAAATATGCAAAAAATTGAATTCAAAGAAAAGTTGTTTTACAAAATTTTCTCCCTAATAAATGGCTCTATACAGTTCATTTGATTTATTCATTATCAGAAACCAAAATCAATTAAACAAAGATGATTGGGATGATATTTCTGAAAAATATGAGTTGAGTATTAATATGATGAGATTGTTTCAAAATAAATTAAATTATCAAAAAATTGCTCAATATCAAAATTTAACTATAGATTTTATTACTGAATTCATAAATTATCAACTAAAAGATGATATTGATTTGTAAATATCAAGATTTAACTGAATATTTCATTCATGATTATGCATTTACATTAAATTGGGAATTAATTTTAGAACATCAAAAAATATCAGCAAAATTTATACTTGATCATGCTACTGAAATTGAATATTTTAAAAGTAAAAATGAAATTGATACATAAAAATTATAAAATTTGACATCATTAAATTATAAAAATTTTACTTGTTTTAAAAAAAGCTTTTGATCTAAAAAATTTATCCTTAATAAATGGCTGATTACAAAAAATATATAAATGATATTGAAAGAGCTGAATACAAAAATTTCTATCCATTATCTAAATTACATTTAAATGAACCTAATAAAAAAACTGAATTTAATATAGATTTTGGAGATGGATTTTGTACTTCTAAATTTCAATTTTATATATCTGGTAAATTGACTAAATTTCTAAATTTCAATTTTATATATCTGGTAAATTGACTAAATCTGATGGAAATGCATATGATAATGGTGCTAATATAAAATTAATTGATAATTTTGTTCCATTTTTATTTTCAAAAATTGAAGTTAGAAAACATAATAAATTGATTGATGAAATTGAATATCCTGGTCTATTAAGTACAATTAAAGGTACTATAACTTATTCAAAATCAGAAATAAATCAAATAAATAATGGTTTTGAATTAAATTTTAAAAATAAATTTGAAGCAATTGGTAATTTATCTCATTTTGGATTAGGATTTTTTGAAAATGTAAATATTCCAATATACAAAGGAGGTTTTAATATAACATTTATTAGATCAGAAGATAATGATGCAATTTTTAGATGGAAAACTAAAAAGGCTGATGGAACTTATGATAATGCTACATTACCAACTGAAGGTAAAATAACAATTGATGAATTTTTTATTAGAGTTCCTATAATTGAATACAAAACAACAAGTAAAATTCAATTAATTAATGAACTAAGCAAATTTGAAAAAGTAAATTTTCATTTTAATCATTGGCAATGCATTGAACAAAAAAATATTACAGGAAAGAATTTAAGTTTGGATATAACAAATATCTATAGAAATATTTATAATCCAAAATTTATTATAATTGGATTTCAAAAATCAAGAACTAATGATCAGTTATATGATACTTCTAAATTTGATAGTATGTATGTAAAAAATATAAGAGTAAAACTAAATGGTCATTATTACCCTGATGAATTGGAAAACTTTGATATATTCAATGAAAAATTTAGAATTATGTATGAAATGTATCAAGATTATAAAAAAGTTTATTATATTAGTAGTAAAATGTATTATAGTCCAACAGAATTTCTAGAAAATAGACCAATTTATGTAATTGATACTACAAAAAATCCAACAAATATTTCGAGTTCAAAAAATGATATTATTATTAATGCAGATTTTGATTATGATATAGTAGCTACTAGTAAAACAAATTGTTATATTATTATTGTATCTGAAAAATTACTTGAATATAATATAATCAAAAATGATATTACTGAAATTAATTAGAATATATTTACATTATTACTATTTTAGTCAAATTTATTGAAAAAATACTACTAAAATTTTAAATTACCTTATGAAAAGTCAACTATTAATTTTATTGAAAAAATACTCTAGAAAACTTAAATTGACTTATGAAAAGTCAACTATTGATTTTATTGAAAAAATACTTATAAAATGTGACAATTTTACTTGTTTTTAAAAAAATTTTATTTTGTAGAAAATTTTAGGCATATTTGTTAAAAATTTCATTAAAATTGCATATTTTTTATGACAATTTGACAAAAGCTGAAAATTGGCCAAAAAGTGGCAAAAATATTGCATAATTGTATTAAAAAACTGTGAAATTTGTTTGATTTTTGATTGTCTCCAAAAGTGTCCTAGAACCAACATGATACTATCTACTTATATATATATATATATATATATATATATATATATATATATATATATATATATATATATATATATGTATATATGTATGTGTCCCTAGACACGATAACTCTCGTAAAAATGGTCCGATCGAGACCAAATTTGGTAGAGATGTGTAATCCTACGTGTATTCGGATGAGTTCATAAACCATACATATTGACTTACCGGAAGGGGTAGTTTTGGGGGATTTTGTACCCCAAAAATGGGTTTTTGCATTTTTCATATGTAAATTTAAAAAATTTCAAATCTTTATTTTGACCATTGGAATTAGCTAAAAAAAACACACAATTTAGTATTTTGAAGCTTTGCTCTATCTCCATTGGTTACCGAGATATTACAAAGTCTAAAGACAGTACATTGTATTTTGGAGCTCCAATGTTAATCTTATGGAGAATTGGGATGTGTTAATATTTCACTTATTAACCAATATTTTTCGATGAAACTTGGAACTCAGCTTCATTTGATTGAGATTCATCCATTTATGGTAAAAAAATCTTGGTTTTTGTGCGTATCATGGCAGCAAACCTGCATACTCTTTTCCCATGTTAATCATATGGAGAATAGGCAAACTTCTTTAGTAATGGACAGATATTGATGAAACTTAATAAATGGCTTCATATGGTCGAAATAATTTTTTTTTTTTATGTTAAGAACCTACTTTTAGTGTTCCCCATGGCAGCATACCTCCATACTCTCCCTATATTTATCATAAGGAGAATAGACATTTATTTCCCTATTTATGAGCATGTGATTTTATTTGGTTTACCGTTTTATGTGGTCAAAATTAATATTACTAATTTGGAAATTCGCTGAGTACGCAGGTCTGCAGCGACGGGGGGTATTTTTAATTTTTGGGCATTTATATGTTGGCTGGAATTTTGAAAATGAGGCAACTAAAGGGGCTTATAGATGGGGAAAGTAGAGAGCCCCCCCTGTCTCCAGTGCCACCGATACTACTCGTGCCCTTCGTGCCCCCATATCCCCGAACTCCCCGTAGTCCCGTGGTGCCATCCCCGCCGTCCCTCCAAGTACCTCCGTACTCTCCTGTGCCACTCGCCATTTCCCCTATTTCTCCAATGTCTCCCAAGTGCCCCCATGCTTCCTTACCCTCCGTGCCACCATCATCCCTCGTACATTGATTGTAGTCTACTTTGTCTGTTCGTCAATGAAGTAGAACACTGATTTATATATTGTTAGTTTTCGCACACTATCATTTACATAAAAAGCTTCCCGTCTTTATGGATTAACGGGCGTTTATTGTTTTTCTACGACCTACGTAAAGAAAAAAGCAGAGAAACCAAAACAAAATATTCCTCATACGGAGGTTATTCAATGTTAGTAGTTTACATAATGATTCAGTTGAAAATAAATACACGCACAACAAAACGATTCAACTCTTCAATTCTATCTATTAATAGCCAATAAAGCAGTAACTTAATAAACAAACGACATTCACTGAGTAAAGACAATTAACCATTATATCAACCATGCCACGTCTAAGATAATTTTAACTTTTTTCAATTTTGTATGCTGAATATACTAATCATTCTACTCCTTTTTCTTAATGACATAGATGGGGTCACGAAGATGAAATCTCCTGTGGATCCGTAATCCGTTCATGACTAGTGTTTTCCTTTTTTTATAGTGCATTTCCAATTTTAAAAAGTTATAACTATGCGGTTATCTTAACTCAAAATATCTGCTCAACAACCAGCTAAGTTTATCATAAAACACTGGAACATCTGCTTAAACACACGTGTAGATCTAAAAACTTTCTTTCCATTAGATTAACATTGGAACTTCAAGGTCCAATGGGGCGTAGCCCCGGTAACTTTTGATAATTCTGGTATTTTTCCTTGCGTACTTGGCCCTCAAGCTTTAAAATGAGCCATCATATGTTACCCTTTCTTTTTCTAACTCGAGATATTTTGTGGGGACCGATTCGCTTACGGAATTATATTTATATATCTATACTAGCTGAGTACCCGTTCTTCGCACGGGGTGTGTGTACAGTTTATTAAACGAATGATATTAATGATTTCACAAATTCATAACCTTCAGTTGGTTCATTCTAACGTATCTAGATATCAAGTTTTATGCTTAATAGCTACCAGGCAAATTTGTCAAAATCTTGTTAAATCCATTTCTCATTTAGTCTAGAAGTTATTTCTATTAATGGTTTTGTTGCAGTTTGATTAAACATTTATATTCGTATGGTGATTTACTTTATAGTTCTATGAGTTTAAACTTATAGAAGATTTAAGAAAACTCAGACTTGTAAAAAATATTATAGATTCTTATGAAATCTAATATTGAATCCTTGATTGGGTGTGACGATAGCTATATGCCAAATCCAATGTATTGAACCCCTGCATCTTGTTCTACCCATGAAAGATATGTACAGACATGTACAATATTAAATCTAAATTCAAAATTAGTTAACATTTTAATTCCCAAACCAAGTAAAACAACGCAACATCTGTCAGTAACGTATAGCCACCGCACCGCAGTGTAGATATTAGGTTTACTTAATTCAATTTTTTTGTCTTTAGACTTTACTTATTTACCTAAAACCTCATGTGTTGCCAATGTATACAAAACCGAATAAATAGTGACATCCCATGTTAAAAAGTTATGTCGAAAAACGGAGAAAAATTAAGCATTGATGGTGGGATTACTTTTCCTTATTGCCACGGGAAGCGTTCTTTTTACCTTCTAAATGTCAAAATAAGTATATTTGTTTGTTTACACAAAATAAAAAACAATAACAAACTTCTGCAAATATGTTCTTAAACCATCTGATTCCATTCAACCAATCAGCATGATCCTTGAATGAAAATTACAGTGGTACTATGAGTGTTTTTTGAGCGACTTTCTCACTTCTTCATAAGAACCTACTCATTAAGCTTTTACACATTAATATTGCCCCGTCTATACCCGAACTACTTGAAAAATTGAGCAATTTATAAACCTCATTGGTTTTAACTACATGTTGTGTTTGATAAAATACACCTCTTTTTGTCAGAAAGTGCAATGAAAGCTAAATTGGGAACTAAAATTAGTTTGTAATGATAATAAGAAACATTTTAAGATTTAAGGGTCAAAACTCGTTTTGTAATAATTTCCATAAATTATTTTAATATTCATATTTAGAACCAAGAATTAGTTGACTTTATTCACTGTATTTAGGCCAGTGAAAAGTTAAAAGGTTAGATATGAAAGAGTCTGTATTTAAAATTTTAAGTGTTGCCATCTGTGGTGAAAATGACAAACTGTCTAATCCAGCTGATTAAAGAGCATAGATAAAAAGGTAGAATTAAATATTCCCATAAGATTAACATTGAATATTTCTTTTACTATGAGGGAGAGCCTTTTTGACGAACGATGCTTTAGAGCAGCTAAAATCGTTCTAATTTCAACATTTAACAATAATAAAAATTTTCATATCATTTACTAAAGCCCTTGTCGTGTGAAAAGAGATTAAAGATTGGTATTTTAGCACAACTTGGCTACTTTGACATACTATGGGGCAAAGCCCTAAGGTCGCTAAGTCAATTAAAGTTGTAATGAACCTTCACACCACTCTAGTCTATGACATGAAAAAAATTTAGACCCCTAGGTAAAGTCGTTATCCAGTGAAAAGAGGACAAAATAGGACCCATGAGCGTTACAGACAGAATGACAGAGAGAGAGAGACAGACAGACAGAGGGAAAGAAATTTAGATGACACCGATTTTGGATTCTGTTATGCATAAAAAGTAAAAATAACCAAAAATTTCAAAATTCTAAGCAACGTACAGACAAAACTCTAATTTTATTAATATAGATATTAATACGCAATCATGTTTCATTTCCTCCTTTTTTCTCAGCTCGTGTGCATCGTAGGAGAAATCCGCGCATACCGTTAGAATGGTATAGCCTAGTCCTGTAGATGAGCAGAATCGCATTCTAATTCAAATCGGACTCTAGGGCTACGGCCAACAGGCTTTCAATGTTCCAATGTTAATCTTATGGAGAAAGAATAATGGATTGAATCATTGGACAGCTGTTGTAAAACAACTTATAAATAAACAGCAAAACAGATGTTTCAGTTATAAAATGTTTTTTTTTAACATCTTGGGTCCAGATCAACTGAAATTTTGATCGAATTTCGATCAGGAAGCGATCTCTAGTAGATATTATCAATGAATACAAAAACGTAAAGAAGGTCACATCCCATGTTAAAAATTGGCCAACATTTTATTCCGCTAGGAGCGCTGTAAACTGAACTTGAGCACTCCAAATAGAGATAGCGCCAGAGGAAACGGCCTAAACAGTACCGTTCGAGAGAGAGGGAAATACTAAATTTCTTATTTAGTATTGCGTCGTTAAACACCATTTTAAACATTGGTTACCTAGCTTATTTGGTATCATTGGAAAACTTTTTTCAAGAAGAATCGTTATTTTAAGTCATTAAATCCTTTTATTGTTAAGACTTTGTTGTATGGGCTTTCAACTTTAATGTTATTCTAGTGAGGATATTTTATTGAATCATATGTTTACAAAAATAAACTAAGTTATAAACGTCGTCATTGTATCCTGCTATTTTCAAGTTTACTTGGGTTCCAAAATGAGCACTAACTAAAGTAGACTGACGGAAAAAGTGTTCCTACATTAATTGTGAGAACTGGTCCAGTAATGGAAAACTGTCATAGGTTATGTATGATATGTGAGTGCAGCGTGAGGACGAGAGAGATTCTTTGCTGGTGACCATCTGCAACAAAGTCAGAATGTAATCTGACTAATAGGTCATTGTCCCGTGCGCGCTCTCATGGTGGAGTGCGCTACTACGTCAACAGAAACTTGCTTAACCATTTCTTCCAAAAGATGTGACCTTCTTTACGTTTTTGTATTCATTGATATTATTCACAGATATAATATATCTATATATTAATAGGCAAGCATGTTTCGTTTCCTCCTTTTTTTCCGCTTGTGTACATCGCCGCTTGTGTCTACTGCCAGTGCAAGTACTGAGTTTGTTGTATCCATCATTAATTCAGTTGACAAGGGAGAGAATCTTGTTGGCGTCTTCATGGATTTAACCAAGGCCTTTGACAGCGTTTCTCATCCTGAGTTGATCAAGGTCTTGAGTGCGCTTGATATTGGACATAGAGAGCTGGCACATGGTGTAACTATCTTGGGTGTGTTCTTCAGACGGACGAGTTTGGGAGCGTTCTGTGCATCGGTGGCGATGGGATCGGGCGGGGTGGGGGCTGACGTCACCTTGGGATGAGAGCGTTTCACGCTCATATAGAACGTGTGCCGCTTCTCGGATAAACCGTGATTTAAAATAGTTAGAGTCGATAAAAAATTTTAAAATTTGGATGTATTGTTAGCCATAAACAGCATGCTTATGAGCAAAACTATTTCAGTATATTTTAAAAATTGACTTACTTATACCACGAAATGTTTTAACTTTGTGAAACGTAACATGGAAAAGTTAGTCGGCTACCAAATTGAATTTGGTCAGGAATGTTCGACCTGTGGGAAAGTTTTAGAGGAAAAGTCAAATTTAGTAAAATTAACAGCCTTAATCCACTAAAAGCAATATTTTCATTGCTAGGTTGAATTTAATCATGCGACTTGGTGCGCGCGCGAAGCGGACACGGCAGCGATGTAGCCTAACAATCACGAAGGTGCTACAGTAATACACAAGTTTGTAGATGGCATATTTAGTTGGTTCATTTACTCTATATTATAATATTGAAATGGGTTAAATGATTAATTACACATAGTAAATAATAATAATAATAATAAAAATAGTAATAATAATAAATTTTATTCCGCTTACAATAATTTACATTGAATGGGAATTTACATTTTATGAATAACTAGCTGAGTACCCGTTCTTCGCACGGGGTGTGTTTGCAGTTTATTAACAGAAATATACAAAATTTTTTCACAAATTCAATGTGTCGCCTTCATTTTGTTTATTTTAACGTATCTAGATGTCATAACGTATTTTATAGTTAATAGCTTCTTGGTAAATGTGTCAAAACCTTGTCATATTCATTTCCAATTTGGGTTTGAACCTAGAAGTTATGTCTTTGTATTTAATATTTTTGTTGCAGTTTTACTAAACATTAATGTTCGTGATTAACTTTATAGTTCTAAAAGTATACATTACCATTACTCATAGACGATTAAAGAAAACTCAGACTTGTCCAGAATATTAAAACCTTGTGACAATAGCTGTACTAAATCCAATGTACCCCTGTACCTCACCTCTGTATTTCTCGTTCTACCCTTAAAGCCATGTACAACTTTTAATCCAAATAAAAAATTGATTAAAATTTGAATAAAAAACCCAAGTCAAACAACGCATCGCCTGTCAGTAATGTAGGCACCGCACCAGTGTAGATATGTTTATTTTTAAGTATATATTAGGTTTACTTAATTAATTTTTTTACTTTAGATTTACCTTCTTACCTATAAACATCCCTATTTATTTCCAATCTATACAGAACCAAATAAATAGAAACTTCACGTGTTAAAATATTTTGCCTAAAAAACATAGGAAAATAAAGCGCTGATCTACGATTACTTCTTATTGCCAAAGGAATCGCTCATTCTACCTTCTAAATGTCAAAATAAGCATATTTGTTTAGAAAATACCCCCGTCGCAGCAGACCTGCGTACTCAGCGAATTTCCAAAGAATTATTGTTTCAACATCAAAGAACTTTGTGGCTATCTTATACAATCAATAATATTTATAAGGAAATATATTTAATGGTATTATATTTCTGAGTAAATTATTTTTATTTAATAATTTATATATTAATATTTACTAGGGATCGCCCACTGGTCGAAATTCGACCAAAAACTCAATTCATCTTGAGTCAATTGGATTTAAAATGTTTTATAACTGGAACATCTGTTCTTCTTGAATTGCTATAGCATTTGTTATTATAACAGCTGTCTATAATGATTTAATCAACTATCGTTCTTCCATAAGATTAACATTGAAACTTTAAAAGCCCATAGGGCGTAGCCCTGGGGGCCGATGGAAATTATAATGTGATTCTGCTCATCTACAGAATGATACTTTTCTAACGGTATGCGCGGATTTCTCCTACGATGCACACGAGCTGAGAAAAAAGGAGGAAACGAAACATGCTTGCCTATTAATATATAGATATTGAAATAAACGACTTTTTTAACAGTAATAAAAGTGCATATCCAAAGCTTCCATGCAAAAGGAATGATTTGTTTACAAATAACAAAACATAAACATTTCAAATTTGACAAATATGCAGAAGACAGCTGATCAGCTGATTAGGAACAGATACCTTATTACCTATCTCCATCTCTCTTGCTCCCATTATACTTTTATTTTCCATAGGAATACCATGGGATTTAGCATGTAGGTTTGCTGCCATGTGGGTTTTTTATCAAATCTTAATTACTCACCACCTAGTTAAGTTTTATACAAATTTTTATTAAGATCCGTTGACAAATAAGCGATATATAACTTTTTAAAGATTTACCCATAAGAATAACATGGGAAACTTAATTTGAATTTTCTATATAACCAGTAAAGATATTTAAAAGATTCAAAATACTAAATTGTTTGTTTTTTTAAGCTCTTTTGAATGGTTTTAGTTAAAATTGCAGAATTTTGAAAATTTAGGTCCAAAAATGCCAAAAACCCATTTTTGACCCCTTTGAAACCCCATAAAACCCCGTTCCCATAACCCGACAATGCTGGTTCACGAACTCATGAAAATAGCCCTGGTCTTACACCTTCATACCAAATTTGATCAAAATCGGAGGTCCGCTTCAAAAGTTATCGGTACCACGGACACATATATATATATATATATATATATATATATATATATATACATATATATGAAAATGAACGAACGGTGTTTTTGGCTTCTGGGGACCTCAAAATGAAAAAGTAAAGTGGTCCCGGGCTTAGGTCTTA
This sequence comes from Neoaliturus tenellus, assembly GCA_030545055.2. Lineage (NCBI taxonomy): Eukaryota > Metazoa > Arthropoda > Insecta > Hemiptera > Cicadellidae > Neoaliturus > Neoaliturus tenellus. The sequence continues at coordinate 167,441,123 of CM061532.1, read as the reverse complement.
CCATGGCTACTACCGTAATAGCGTATTCCCTATAGGGAAATTCGCTAAAATAAAAACGATAACAAACATCTGCAAAATTGTTTTAGCCATCTAATTCCATTTAACCAATCAGCATGATCATAGAATGAACATTATCAGTGTTTCATGAGCAGCTTCCTCACAAGGACTCTACTTATTCAGTTCTTTTACTTTAGTACTGTCCCGTCTATACCCGCATTATTTGGAAGCCTTGTTGGTTTTAACTTCATATTTTGATTTATGAAATACACCTCTTTTTGTCAGATCATATCATGAAAGTTATATTGGGAACTAAAATTATTTTTCAATGATAATAAGAAATATTTTTAAGATTTAAGGAATAAAACTCGTTCTGTAATACTAATAATAAATTATTTTAATATTCATATTAAGAACCAAGAACTTAGTTGATTTTACTCACTGTATTTTGGCTAGTGAAAGGTAAAAGGGTAAGACATGAATGAGTCTGTATTTAAAATTTTAATCGATGCAATCTGTGGTGAAAATGACGAACTGTTTAATCCAGCTGATTAAAAAGCATAGATAAAAAGGTAGAATTAAATATTCCCATAAGATTAACATTGAATATTTTGTTTAGTTTAAGGCAGACCCTTTTTGACCAACGTTGCTTTAGAGCAGCTAAAATCGTTCTAATTGCACCATTTAACAGTAATAAAAATTTTCATATCATTTACTAAAGACCTTGTCGTGTGAACAGAGATTAAAGATTGGTATTTTAGCACAACTTGGCTACTTTGATGTAGGGCCATGGTTCAAAGCCCTAGGGTCGCTGAGGCGATTTAATTTGTAATGAACCTTCACACAACTCTTGTCTATAACAGGAAAAAAATTTAGACCATCAGGTAAAGTCGTTGTCCCGTGAAAAGAGGACAAAATAGGGCCCATGAGCGTTACAGACACAGTGAAAGACAGACAGAGAGAGAGAGAGAGAGAGAAAGACAGAGGGAAAGAAATTTAGATGACGCCGATTTTGGATTCTGTGGTACATAAAAAGTAAAAACAACCAAAAATTTCATGATTCTAAGCAATGTACAGACAAAACTCTAATTTTATTAATATAGATTTACATAAAATCTTATTATCTGTTTAAAAATTCTCAATTCAGGATTTTTCACCAAGATCATTGTTAATTTATTTAATACTCTAATAACTTTTTTAAGTCTTTTCAATTTTTTTTCATTTCTTTTTTCTTATTTCTTCTTGCTTTATTCTTAATACATAAAGACCTTACATAGCTACATCTTACATACTGCATTAAGAGATTATTTAGAAAACGTACATTATTAAGGCCTAATGAGTTTGAGTATACAGCGGAAATAATTAATGTAATAATTAGTTACACAAAAAAGTAATGTATATTGTACTGATATTTCGGTGATATTCGTTTTTTAATTCAAGTTAACTGTAGACTGTTTTCACAACATTAAAAATTGTGCAAAAATCAAGTTATATTGTCATTATATTAAAAATTACTCAAAAAATGGGATTCAATAGTATATTTCGTCACAAGGGCCGAAAGTGGCGTTTTGCCGGCCCCGAGATCGTGTTTCAAGTTCGAGACGAAGTCGAGAACTTGAAACGATCGAGGGTTGGCAAAACGCTTTCGGCCCGAGTTACGAACGATATTTTTCATCACACTACACAATTCAATAAATTCTAAACAAGTGAAAACATTACTTTTTCGTTCATAACAAACAAAGCATAACATCAACTAACCTAGCGAGATGTACTGCTTGAGTTTCCGGTTGCTAGGCAACCAATTCATTTCATTGTTGCAGTCACATGTTTTTGTGATACAACGTGTTGATGTGAATGTTTTTATGTAAGGTCTAGGCCAGCTGATTTTGCAGGCCTAGGCCGGAAAATTTTGCCGGCCTAGGCCAGCAAAACAGGTGTTTCGACTGTAGAAACGAGGGTCGAAAACAGGTGATATCGATGTAGTGTGATGAAAATATTTTTGGGTGTCTTTTTTGGCTTATTTTGAGTGGTTTTATTACTAATGTGGCAATATAAAGGATTGTAACATTCGTTATGATCTTCTGCCATGTGCTCATAAGCCACGACGCTCTCATACACCGCGGCGGCGTTGTTTCTCCTTGAAGTTGAGCGGAAGCCGCCCGCAGTCAGTGGCTAGCTTTTTAGTGGTGCGGTCGCAATGCGAGATTCTCCGTACCGGTGATATACAAAAATGCCGTATTGTGCCGTTTACATTCTATACTTAAACAGGTTAATTTACATGTATATATTTTTTAATTGATCATATAAATATGTTATATATTTATCTATAGTTAAGTTCATGATCCTATACAAAATAATAACTTTTTAGTTATTTAACTTATTTGCGTAAAAATGTTGTGTACCACTTGGCTCTATTGCTATCTTTCGAAAACGTCGAAATTGTATTACGCTTCACTTTCAATAAATTATTAGATTAGACAATTAATTATTGTTCCTTAAAATGTTTAATTTGTACCTTTAAATATAAATCATAAACTTATATAAACTTCTATAAACGTTTGTAGATCGTGGCCGTATCCGCTTCCCGCGCGCGCACCTTTTTGTCTGATATAATTCCGTCTAAGAATGGAAATATTACTTTTAGCGAGTTATAGCTGTTGATTATGTTAAGTTTGACTCTTCATATAAAAATTCCCCGCGGGTCAAACATTCCTGGCCAAATAATACGTAATTTGATAGCCGACCATTAATTTAATGTTTGGTTACAATGGATATCAATTAAAAATTATTTTTTCCAGATCACCCGTGGTAATAATAACATTTTATTTTTTAACCATTCGCTATCTCCATTCACTGCCTACAATCGTGTAAAATTTCAAAATTTTAGGTTGACCCTAAGTAGTTCAAATCATTGTTTTATTGATGGCGCCCTATATTGGGATATAGCGCCTCGTCCCAAGGTGACGTAGCATCGCCCCGCCCCGCCCGGCCGTGGATGCGCAGTAGCACACCTAAGATAGTTACACCATGAGCTGGCATGGTTTCAGTCCTGTTTGCAAAGGAGGAGACAGTTTTTGGAAATTTCCTACACAACTGATGAAGGTTACTTTTTACATGTGGTTTCATCAATGCAAGAATTTCATTATGGGGTCCCTCAGTGATCAATGCTCGGTCCCCTTTTATTCAGTTGTTATCTGCAGGGACTTCCTAAAATTCCCCAAGTAAGTGAGTTTTCAGTCACTTTATATGCTGATGACATAAATTTTGTGTTTTCCGGTAAATTGGCTGAAGAAGTTGAACTTTCATCATTCATGAACCTCGCCATGATAAAAGATTTCCTTGCAGCAAAGAATCTGCTGATTCTGATTGACTTGAAAAAATTCTTATAATTTAATACAAAGCAAAATAAACATCATTTTAACTCTGTGATATCAATAGATAGGGAACAGGTGGATAGTGTAAGCAATAGTGTTTTCCTTGGATTGAACATTGCCAGTCATTTGAGCTGGGATGAATACATTGATTCAATCCTATCTAAAATATCCTCTGATCTGTTTGCTTTGGATGTAGTCTAGGAAAATTAGCTCAAAAAATAGCTGAACCCGGAAGTAATTGCAAACTAATATATTTTGACCGATTAATTCTTATATAAAGTTACCCAAGAAAAACGATGGTGAAAAGTCTACCACTCTCTGACACTGTGCTCGCCTGCTATAGCCAAATTTTTCAATATGGCGGATGTAGATTTATAAGTTTTGCTGAATATTTTTTGGACCATTAAAGACAGCTAAATTTTGTTAGTTAGTAAACTTTAGAAAATAAAATTTTGCACATTAAGATATATAATATGTATTGGTTGTTATATTTAATAGGGGTGATATTGCTCTTTAAAGCTACTTTCAATTGTGGGCTTTTAGGTGAATTTCTTTTATTGGAAAAACCATAATACGGTAGTGCCAAAGGTTAGATATAAACCTTTAACCGTGTTAACTTACTACTGCAGGGTCCCCAGATACCAAAAACACCACTTATTAAAATTTTCATATCTGCATATATATACTTATTATAAATACTTTTTTTATATATACTTAGATATAAATATATACTTAAATTCTGTGAAGCCGGTAAACCTGTTAACGAAACGTCCGGTTTTTATCAAACTTGACATGAAGGTGTGGGACTAGGTCTATTTCCATTAGTTATGTCGATATTACCCCAAAGCTTAATTGGCGCCTTTAAGTACCATAATACTGTTATAAAACACCTAAAACAAGGGAAAGGCAGTTAAATCAATTTATTTATTTATTTATCAACGGCCGAAGCCAATACATAGATTTGACATACACTGTATTTTCTACAAATAGTTTACATGCGTTGAAATCAGAAAATACATGCGGAAGTGAAAAATAAAAGTGAAAGTAAATTAAATAACTTAATGCTTAAATAAATGAAAACAAATATAATAAAATCATTTTTAAAAATGTCGGCGAAATTTAAATGCATTTTTTGAGAATTACCCATAAGGGAATAAGCTATTACCGACACCGTATAGGTCTCATGGTAAGACCACAGAGCAAGGAACTAAATGTCCGATTTAGGATTATCAGACTGTGGGAAAAGGGTGATAAACAGGTTCAAATTTGTCTAAAATCGGCCAAAAATCGGGGTTGGAGCTTATTTTAGACAAATTTGAACCTGTCTACAACCCTTTTCCATAGTCTGATAATCCAAATCGACATAACTATTGGAAATAGACCTAGTCCCACACCTTCATGTGAAGTTGATAAAAATCGGTCATTTTAGTTCCTTAACTCTGTGGTCTTACCATGAGACCTACGGTGTCGGTCATGTCGGTAATAGATTATTCAGTCTGGGAAATTCGCAAAAAAATTCATTTAAATTTCACCGACATTTTTTAAAATGATTTTATTATATTTGTTTTGATTTATTTAAGCATTATTTAATTTACTTCCACTTTTATTTTTCACTTTCGCATGTATTTTCTGATTTCAACGCATGTAAATTATTTGAGGAGTTTGGTGTAAAAACGACCTCAGTCCAAAAAACGTGTTTTGAGATAACCGACTTTGAATATTAAACTTATGTTTTAAAGGCTTTAACCAAATTGCATTACTCTTTGGATTCTTTTACTACACAAGATAAATTCTTTTGGATTAAGAATATAATCATGTCCTTTCCATCAAAAGTTATTGAACAAAATATGAAGCAGAGTCAGAGGTCTTTTTCCATCAAACCACTTTTTCGATATTAAAAACTTAGACGATTTTATGCACTTAAACTCATCAAAGTGGATAAAAATAAAGTAAATAAAATATTTATTCGAATTAAATGTATTTGTAATAAAATCAAATAGGTCTAGCAACGATTTCATTAATTAAAACTTAAAATAAACTTGTAGAGATACAATGGTCCATCAAAGACTTTATTGAAAGCTTTTAAACATTTAAATGACAGATTACTCGTTTAAACATCAATTTTCACACAAAGAAAATAGAAAAATGCTATTTGAACAATTTGTAGATGTGTCCAGTTTCAAGAACTATTAAACTTGTGTAGGAATATTTACCTTAAATTGCCTAAGTTCTTGAGTTGATGTTTTCTCTCCTATGTACATTTCACCGCAGGTGCGGCATCTTCAGGGAGATTCTTCTTAAACTACATTAATAATACTAACACATTATATACAAAATTTACAGAGATCTTCTTATTAGTTTAAAAGTTCACAACACTCGCAGACTGCGCGGCGCGTGCGGTAGCGGCGACGGCTTGACGAGCGCGGTGGTGGAGGTGTGTGCCGGACATTGTTTCTCGGTACCGGCGCGGGTGGCGGCGACAGCGGCGCGGGCGACGTTCCTTTGTCGGCTTCATCGGCTAAACTGTTTGGAGACCGAGTCCGAGGTGGTGCAAGGGATGCGTGGGGTTGTGGGGGCTTGGGATTCCCCATCGTACTCAATGAGCTTTCTCTTTCCCGGCGTTGTCGGATTGGATTGATGCGGTGTTGCCTATTGGTGTTGAGTTTAACATGTTTTCTATTTTATGGATGGTTTTGAAAATTACTGAATTGTTATAATCTTCCTTTTGATTTAGAACTAGGTGTGACTCATTGCCATTGAAGTGTTTGTATATTTGGTAACTCTCGAGTGTTTTGGCTTTTGGTTTGGAGTATGTTCTATTCAGAATGGTTAATGAATCTGGGAAAGTAATTTTATGTCCATGATTAGATTTTAGATGTTTGGCAACTATGGAGTCAGGGTTGTTGTAATGTCCCCTGTTGTGCTCCTTAAATCTTTGGGAAAAGGTTCTATTGGTGTATCCAATATAGGCTATTGTTTTTTTGCACGGGGAAGGGCAAGTTATTTTGTACACTCCCTTATCATCTGATGTTAATGTGGAAGTCTTTGGAAGTCCATAACTTGGTATTATGTTGGTTTTAACCCCGTGCAAAAATCAATATATTGATTTAATACCAAGTTATGGACTTCCAAAGACTTCCACATTAATTAACATCAGATGATAAGGGAGTGTACAAAATAACTTGCCCCAGAACCCCGCCCAGTCCACGTGGACTACATTTATTTAATTACATGATGCAAAGACACCGCCCAAAGGAGTTTAGGTCATACAACATTCGCCCCTTGTTAGGTTGAAACACACATCTGAAAGATGTTTGTTTCTCAGGCCAAAAGCATTGACTTCTGATATATCTTTCATGAACAGGGTTACAATCGTTGGTGATGCCAGACCAGACTTTTACAATGTATCCTGAAAGCACAAGATAGACAACAAAAATATGGCTACCACAACTGTGAAATAATGATCTCTAAATTCAACTACCCCTAGCAGAGCATCTGGGTTTGGGCTCTGCAAATTGAAGTGTGACAGTATTTGTCTCTCAAGCTACCTACTCATGAATACCGCCTTATGTATTCTGTTTTAACAAAGTGTGTAGTTCCGTTAAACTGTTAGATTATAAGTTTTCAAACATCGTTTAGTCCTTAAAAACGGTTTTACCACAACGGAACCCAAGTTCCGCCGGAAACGTGGGCACTTATCGACTGATAACATTAGCAGTTAACGGCTTTTGCCACCAACCACCAACGCTTGGTTCATTATTGTCCGAGTTCTCAATATAGTAGGGTCATAATATGCTCCTCGACTTAGCTTTCGACAGTTACATTAAGTTACCCGGGAACCAAAACCCTGAGTGGGTGCATATAGTTCTTACAGTTGATACCGAAACACTTGAGATATACCGGTACTTCTACCCTTCCCGAGTGCGGGACCCCCGCGTTAGACACACGGTCGGCCTCCACGGAGCCGTCACACAAGTCCTTCGTCTAGCACCACTAGCACCAGTGCCCCAAGGGACCCAGAGCCCCGCGACGACCCCGGTGTCTCCGCCTATTTACAGTACCCCGACGCTCCCACCTGTGCCAGTGAGACCTGCTCCCCAGCCCCAGAGAGCCAATCAAGCCACGCCCAACGACTCAAAGGAGAACTGCAGCACCCTATAAGTAAGTGCTCGTTATTCTGCTCATAGTAACCACCAGATGCCACTGCTAAGACAAAAATTTTAACTATAACTTTAAAGTAAATTCAATGACTTCAATAAATTCAATAACTTTATAAGATACAGGATGTCTTAATAAATAAATTCAATAAATAAATAAATAATAAATTCAAATTACAAAAGTAAATTCAATGCCTTGTAAAATTACTTGTAAGTTTGTAACTTGTAAGTTAGGATGAACAATAATATACCTAAAACCTTTTTTCCCCCTTCTTAAAAATAAACCCGTGTATTTGTGGGTTTATTCCACTCGACAACCAATTAATTATAATCAACCTCAAACTAATAACCCATTAATGTTTTAGCTAAAATCCATTAATCAACTGTCTAGATTAGACTTTATCAGATAAATATTAATTTAATAGTTGCATGACAAACGAAATTTAAAATTTATACAAAGTGCATAGCGAACATTGCCACAATAATAATTATGAATACTATTTTGTTTTGTCTACATAAACACATACAACACACAAGATTAGCAATGCAATAGTAAAATGACATAAGCCTAATCCCATACACAACCTACACAAATACTAAACAGCCTCTAAGTTACAACAATGACCTGTCAACATTTACGTTACAAGCTGCTAATAATTCTTGACAATGATGACAATCAAAAAAGAAAAACACACATATATTATATTTGGATATAGCTGCACGCAAGGCATCGTTCCTGAAACTTATCTACTACAAATGTACAAGGCTAACCAACTATCACAGCAGATGACGAATCACCTGTAAACACAAGTGTTACACCATGACAACGATAATATATATTCATAATAATATACAATATATATAACACGCGACAATAACATCTCAAACAAAGCGTAATTACATTCGTTTTGTATTATTTCTATTTAATGTATGTATCTGTACTTAAACACAGTTTACACATTACTTTAATTCAACTGAACGACAGCATACAATATGCGCCTACTTGTGGAAGGTCAACCAGTTAAGCGGGCCACAGGAATGTGATATGCTATCAGCAGCGCATCCTTATCTCAAGAATGACGCGCCACTACGCTACTACTGAACGATACTCCACACATAACACAACACCCATGTACCATTGACTAAATACAATCACAACATCGAATATACTCAGCATAGACAATAAAGAATCACACCATAATATCTCATAATTAGTAATAATAATTCATTACAATGACACAATGAAATACTCAGGCACCAAGAATGGAAATAATAAACTATTAGCTTGCTACTGTATAACTGAAATAATACACATGAATAAAAATACATAATAATATCAATAGGTAATTAGTCAATCCCTTATCACAACATTGAACAACGACTAATCAATTCAAATATTACGTATTCAAATATTTCCATTATTAATATCACTGATGTTACTACTACTTTATTTATTGTTATTATTTTTTTTCATTTATTTTTATAAAAATTGCTCTTTGGTTATTTCAAAGCTGAGTATTATTATTTAGACACACGTTTAATTAAAAATTTCGCTAACCCAAGGTCATTTACCAAGAAGTCCATATTACCACTGATTACTATCACATTGGATACATAGAAATGTTACACATTATGTGACAATCCACAGCTACACAACCACAATTATGAAGCTACCACTACTTTTACTAAACAAAAAGCTTCACAATATATTATAGCTAAAATTGGAATAATGAAGACACAAGATACATGCTGCTAATGATCATGCCACCAGGTATGACAGCGTTGTCGCCTCCCGTGATAAGCAATTCGGGAGAACCACACTGTTGTACCGAATGGCCTAGATCACAACGACTAGATTACTCATCGTCCTGTGGACAGATACTGATAACGGTAAAGTATAGCAGTTATGCACATTACATAAATTAATTAACTATATTAACACAACCAATACACAGCCAATAAAACTAAATACACTTAAATGCTGCTTTGGTATTAAATCACAGTTCCGGTTTCACACATCAGATTCTATTTCATCATGCCGCGGCACTTCCACCCGACGGAGTATCTCTACTTCATCATCTTCCAGGTGTGGCGCTGCGGACCCCGCCGTAGCTCCTGACGAAAAGGTAAGGGGCACACCCGGATGGTTCATCTCGAGGTAGATCGGCTCACCTTCGTCCTGGGGTGGTGGTGTTGGGAGACTCCTTCCCCTCTGTGGTTGTCTAACTCGTTGACCCGTACCAGCGTGCGACTGCGCATCTCTCGAAGTCTCCAGCTGCTGCCGGATGGAATTTATCTCCCTCATCATGATCGCCTCAGCAGCCCTTGGTGACGGTGGCGGCCTGCGACAACCTTGGAAAGCAGAGACTCTGTCCCGTGTTCGCTGGATTAAACCCCTCAGCTGCTCTCGTCGCATATACGCCACAACAATGATTATTAAGATTATGGGTATAATTAGTCCAATTAACGAGAACTTTTCTACTTCCTGTGTGTCGACCAGTTCTTGTTCCGCCTTCAGCAACTGCCTCCACACGTCCTCCGCATCAGCTACGCCAACATGGGAAATCTGAGTTCGGTTAATAATTTCTTGGAGGTTTTCCAACTCACTTTGCTGTAGGGTTTTTTGATGATAGTTTATAAACTTTTCTCTCCGCTCACTGGGCAACAGATTTGGTAGATCGGGAATATAAAGAGAGTCAGACAAATTACCCGACTTAAGTGCACCCTGTACGCTAGGTAACAACACAAAGTTTTTTGAGTACACCGTACAATGGGCCGAATCCGGTAGTATTCCCGCACCAGTCACCTTCACAGTTGGTTTTGTTAGTTCATTAGCACAGTCGAAAGTGAGAAATAAGTTTTCTGCTGTAGAAAATACCCACAGTCCTTTAGAAGCCACCCGATGAAATTCAGTCCGTGGCTTGTCCACATGAAACTGCGTAGCACACTGCTTTGGAAACGAGCCACCACCATCGCCGAACAGCATCGCCTCACAGGAGTCCTCGGGCCTCAGATGAATCGGGAAGACGGGATCGCAGACTGCGTACTGCGCCTTCGTACAAGCTGCCAAATCATCTTCCCCTAGCACCGCATACTGTAGCCGATTCTTTGACATTGCCAAATAGTTGGAAAGACTACTCAGGCTTATGTATTTCCTCAAGGTTTCGTCATAAACAGGAACACTAATAATTTTGTAAAGGTCAAAATTTCTATCCTTAGATTTAATTGGAACTTTAAATATAACTCTTATTCCTTGTGAGTAAGTTACTGCATATCCCTTACATAAAGTATAATACAAGTGAACCATGCTAATGTCTGTAGGTGCCAATAATGAATATCCTTCCGGTAACCTATGAACTAATTCCTCTAATATTTCTGATAATTTATAAGGTGATATAAGAACTGAGCTAATGTGACCTTGAGAAATCTCATCAATGGCCCCCTGCACTTGTACCAATTCTGAGTGAATTAAGTGGATTGTATATTCAATACTGCGGATTACAGAGTAAATTTCATTATAATACAACATTGTCTTATTTACTTGAGTTAGATTTCCTTGTAGGTTATCAACAGATTGTGACACCCTAACTACCTGAGTTTCTAATAATTTCGCCAAAGTTTTGATATCTGCGCGGTTAACTCTAATCCCATCTTGCAAATTTTGAACATAAGATAACTGTTCCTTGGTCAAATGCACAACATCCTCTGTCATACCAGCCAATTTCCCGATTTTTGCATTTAATTCATGAAAATCGTTCACGTCTAAGGTACCAAATAAGTATTTCAAGCCAATCCCCACTGCATTGATTAATCCCCGTTTTTGTCTCTTTGGGTTAATAGTAGTGGAAGCCATCTGCTCCGATGACATTAATAGTCCAATTTGATCCATCATACTTTTTAACTGCAAAGTACCCCGCTGCATTCTAGCAATTTCTCCTTGAGGAATGTCGATATCACGAGATGCCAAACTATTTTTAACACTATCTATCAGAGCGGTAAGTGAACCAATCAAGTCCTCATAAGCCCGAATATTCAACGAACTAGCAACAGTCCAATAATCCCCCGACAATGTGATTTCACCCTCTTGTATAAACACCACGCCCGTGTGTGAAAGTTTGCAATGTTTAGTGTCACATGATATCACGTTACTCGACCCCATGGTAGATGTCAGCATCCACGCAAGGCCTGTAACCCAAGGGAAAGAAAATCAATTACGCGACCTCACGCACCAAAAATATTCTTAAGTAATTACTGTTAAGTAGGTCGCAACATCGACCAACGCATTAAATTAATTAATGTTAACTAGGCCACAGTTATTGATCCAGCATCCCCCCTTCAATCGCTCCTGTGCACCTTGCTTTTTAGACGCGTGGCATAAGGGTGTGACGCACCGCGCCTAGTGTCGTCATCATCACCCCGTTCCGCCCCCTCGGCCATCGACCCGCTAGCCTGATTTTCTGGAGACCAGTCCTGGTCCCTGGAATCGTCGATCATTGTTAACCCCATATCGGCGCTGGAGTCAAGGTCAGTGCTGTGCGGCGACATAGGGTCGCTCGGTGCATCGCTATCGCGCGGCTCTATCTCAGCGTTATCACGCGCGGTATCCTCTTCACCTGTTTCCTCTTCAATATCACTTAAGCCACCGACAGTCAATTTATCATTACTGCGATGACCACTATCTACCACAAACGGACGCGACTTCCAAATTAATTTCGACATGTCATCCGCCGAGTCACCTTCGGTGACATCGGTACTTTTATCAGTAACCACATCCTGTCCATCAAAGTTATCAAGCCGCGTTTCCTCCTTACAACATGCGTCTAATTTTTCCTCCAATTCAGCGGCAAGCTGCTTATAATTTTCAATAAGTTTATCTCTCAACTCGTCTCGTGCTCGTTTCAACCTATTCACATGGATAATTACATTGCGAGTTTCCAATTGAACCTCATACACTAAATCAGAAATTTTTCTCACTACAACGTGCGGACCAGACCAAAACTTTGAGAACTTTGACCCTGGTGCATTCTTAACTTCCGGGTGATAAACAAAAACTGTATCACCAGGCTCGAAACTAACATTTTTAGTTTTCCTGTCATAATACTGCTTGCTTCGGACCCGACATTTCTCCGTACATTTTTCAGCTACTTCGAACGCGTTTTTCAATTTCGTAACTAAATCTACACTAGGAGTTTTAGTCGCAATAAAACTCAAATCTTCTTCCGTAGGTAAGTTCATTTCACGCCCATGCATCAGCAAAAATGGCGATGCACCAGTCATTGGATTTGGTGCATTTCTGAGCGCCATAAGCATGAACGGAACATACTTATCCCAGTCCTTGCTATTCTCATTCACATAATGAGATAACATCGCGGCCAAAACAGCATGCCTTCTCTCTAGAAGACCATTTGCTTCCGGATGATATGGTGTAGTTTGCAATTTCTTAATGCCTAACAATTTACACATCTCTTTAAATAACCCACTTACAAAATTTCTACCCTGGTCCGTGAGGACCTTAATAGGAACCCCTAAACGCGTTATAATTTGGAATACAAACGCTTTTGCTACTGTCTCCGCCGATTGGTCTCGCAAAGGAACCGCTTCGACCCATCGGGTCATGTGATCCACAAACGTTAACAAATACTTATTACCTGCTCTTGTTTCAGGAAGTGGCCCTACAATGTCCAAGGCCACAAGATCCATTGGATATTTTACTGTGTCAAAAAGCCCCATAGGTGCTGTACACTTATTCCCAGGCTTCCTAGAAGCACATGATGGACAACTATTTACAAAATCTTCTACATCTTTCGCTAATGTTTTCCAAAAATACCTAGCTTTTAGTACATCAATCGTCTTACTAATCCCCAAATGACCACTGAAAACAGTGTCATGATGATGCCTCAAAACTTGCAGCACCATTCCTTTTGGAATAACTAATTTTTCCCCATCGTCAGATTTTCTATACAACAATCCATCGTTATCTAATACAAATTGCGAAGCTGGATCCGATTTAGCCTCACATATTTTCTTAGCACAATACTCGTCTAACGCTTGAGTTTGTTTGATAAGGTCTCTGGACCATAAGGGTTGAATAACGGAATGTACCCGCGATAAACAATCCGCCTGCACATTTTGCGCACCTTTTCTGTGGACTATGTCGAATTCAAATTCCGACAACAGAAGCCCCCATCGGCACAATCTCGACGACGGATCTCTTAATGAAAAGATCCAACGAAGCGCGGCACAATCGGTGACTAATGTGAAACGTCGCCCATACAAGTATGGTCGCCACGTTTTAATCAGTGTCACAACGGCTAGCAACTCTCTTTCTGTTGCTGAGTACCTTGACTCGGCACTAGATAACGTCTTGGAAAAATAGGCAATCGGGTGTTCCTCCCCATCGATAATTTGCGTTAACACCCCACCGATAGCTACCAAACTAGCGTCACTAGTTACAATGAAAGGCTTATCAAACTGAGGATACGCCAGTATCGGTTCATTAATTAGGGCATTACGCAATATATCGAATGAATTTTGCTGTTCCTCACCCCAGACAAATTTAATGTCCTTGCGAGTCAACATAGTTAACGGCCTCGCCAATTCGCTAAAGTTCTTTATAAATCTACGGTAGTAATTAGTTAGGCCCACAAAAGCACGCACTTCCTTAACAGTGGTTGGAACAGGGAAGTTAGTAATCGCTTCGATTTTAGCTGGGTCGGGCTTAACCCCATCCTTACTAATGACATGGCCTAAATATTGCACGGAATCCCTTGCAAACATGCATTTTTCTGGGTTCATAACCAAATTAGCCTGCTTTAGACGTTCAAAAACTTCGGTTAATCTACATGCATGTTCTTCCATAGTTTTGCTAGCAACAATAACATCATCCAGATATATCAATACTCCCGAATTTTTCATTCCCCTCAAAACACTATCCATCAATCTAGCGAACGTCAATGGAGCTGATGTTAGCCCAAAACTCATCCTTTTAAATTGCCACAACGAATCGGGCAAAACAAAAGCCGTCTTAGGTCTATCTTCTTTCGCTACATTAATTTGGAAATACCCACTGTACAAATCTAAGGTTGAGAATATCTTACATCCGCCTAATGAATCTAAATTCTCTTGGACGTTATGAACTGGGTACGACGACTTCCTCGTCAGAGCATTTAATTTCCGATAATCTACGCACATCCGGTATGACGTCACGTAGTCATCCGGCGCGTCAACCGGACGCTTCTTACGCACTAATATAATTGGACTTGACCATGGTGAATCGGACGGTTCTATGATGTCACGCCGCAATAAATCATCAATTTGACGCTGCACCTCACCCTTCAACGCATCCGGTAGGCGATATGGAATACTTTTAACCGGTAACGCATCCCCCGTATCGATTTTGTGTTCTACTGCTTTAGTACACCCTAACCTTCCTTTCCCGTCATAAAACAAGCACTCGTACTTACGCAAAACAGGCTCTATTACGACACGTTCTTCTGGAACCAAATGAGACAACTTACCCTCAATGAACTCACTAAAATTAAACCCTTTATCTTTGTCACCTTCAGCAAATATATTATCCCAATCTTCCTCACCAGCACAATCGTCTTGCTTCTTAATCTTTGACCAAATATCACGCGCATCTTCGCCCCGCGAATCCCGATGCGTTTGTTCCACGTTACTTATTACTTCCGTACCCCTAATTGTTAACACATTTTCCACTTGGGTCTGCACAACCTCTTCCGCGCGTCCCACGCACATATTTTTCGTCATAACCACCGCAAAACTACATAAGTTTATCAATCTACACTGTACTTCCAAAGTACCCTCATTTTCCTCAAAAACTTTACTCACTACTTTTGCTACCACAACGCCATTCGGCACCTCATTACTCGGTTCAACAAATACCTCTTTAGGCCTAGCCACACGCTGCCCCTTCACAGTGGGTCGTAACACACCCGCTACCAATACCTCCGAACATGCTTCAACACTGAATTCTGTTGGTAGAATTACCTTCCAAACGCGAGCTTCGTCATTTGCACTAACTTCTTCCAGATCGTCCCAACACTCTTCCTGGATCGGCGGGTTAGCTACTCCCGCCTCACCGGAAACACACAACTCCCTACCGACTTGGCCATTAGCCGATAGGCTCGCGGATCGGACAAATTCTACCCGGGGTATATCCATACCCGAAAAATTAATTATAGCTCCAAGCTCTCTCAAGGCATCCACGCCCAAAATACCACCATAATGAATCTGTAACTCCCCCAGATAAAACTTCAATTTAAACAACTGCCGATTTATTAACACACTTATCACTTTTTCACCAACAATATTAATCCTCGTGCCTGTAGCACCAAACGCTTGAACACTCGTCTCATCAATATCGCCTTCATAGGCATCCCTGTGTAATAGAGAAATTGTCGACCCCGAATCCACAAGAAAATGAACTTGCCTTTGTTGTACGAGCCCTGTTATAATTAAATCTTGCGTACCATCAATAAGAATGCTAGGGACTAATTTCTCATCTGCAGGTCCGACGGCCGGGTTGCCTAATTCGCCCTCGGACCGGTAAAGTTTAACGACCTATCCTGACGCTTGGTATCTCTATCACCCCCACTATCCACACGACAGTCCCTCGCAAAATGGCCCTTCCGCCTGCACCGGAAACACTCCGTATTAGCCAATCTATCGGCAGAATTTTGTCTAGATGATGCCCCTGAGGAATACCCCGAACTATTAGAGTACCCCGAGCCCGATGAGTAGCCCGAATCGAACCTCACACGTCTGTCCCCTCGGTCATTATCCCTACGGCCCCTAGGAGACTGATCACGGCCACGAAAACTAGAGTTATTACTACGCCCTACATCGTTTCTTCCGCTTGCATAGTCATTCCGATTACCCCTTCTGTCAGAATAATTCCTAGCTTCATAACGATCGTCCGAAAATGCTCTACCACGCCCTACACCACGCTGTTCACCCTGGCGAAACTGCCTTGACTCACCCCTTCCACGATTATTGTAACTACGACACTGTGCCCTTACATGTCCCTCTTTATTACAATTCCAACAATTTACAGCAAACACTGGTTGATCTCGATCAATATCCTTGCTTTTCTCTTCTGCTTCGACTAACGTCGCTATCTGCAACGCCTCGTCCCACGTTTTTGGAAATCTAAACCTGGTAATTTCTCCCGGTTTCCCCCTCAAACCGCTTAGGAAGGCTGCCAGCATCCTATGCTCGGCTTCCTCCTCTACAATTTTTTGTTCAGTTTTGTCTTCCTTCTGTCTGATCGTTAACGCACCCAAATGACGCACACGTTCGGCAAATTGTTCAACCGTTTCCGTTGATTTCATAATTGCGTTTTGTAAATTAGTGTAATGATATTGGTCAGTCCGCTTCCCGGTAAACCTATCAAACATTGCCTTTTTAAGCTCGTCATAGTCCAGCAGAGAAAATCCTTTGTCATCAATTTTAGAAAAATCAAATTTAGAAGTTAAAAATGTCTCAGCTGCACCCTTGACCTTAAGACGCAATACAGTGATACGATCCCGCTTGTCCCAACGCCCTAGCAAAGCTGCTTGCTCAAGCTGTGAAAAGAATTGCTTCACTGTAGGCCCAGTTCCATCCCCTCTGAACGTTTCAATCATACTAGCCGGTGCCAAGTCCATGGTTCTTAATTTCTCTAACTGCTCTACGCGGGCAGACAAAGCATCAGAACTTGCCGTGCTCGCACCCCCAGTCATCTTGAAATATTATGATATTTAACGTAACAATGCAAAATACACTAATACACTTTATAATTAGGTCAACTACTGTCCGTAATTCAGTTAGTTTTGTTCAAAGCAAAATCTTTAACTTTACCAATTACCTCCTTGTGGACACAGTCACTAAGCACAAAAACAAAAGTTAAAAGACCAATTAAACCTACAAAAGATCCTAATAAGAATCCACGAACGAAAGAGCACAGATGCATGTTAAGTAATAAATTCTACATCTATTTTTGTAACCTTTACACGTCGCACGGTTGGCTCATCTGTATAATTTCTAAACCCGTTAATTCGACCTTCGATAATACGATTTACTAATGCTCGCAATAACGATGTACACCCCTCAAACACGGCGTCTGGATCAGTAACTGGGATGAAATAAATAGGTTTATTTTCTTGCGACATTTAAGACCCTAGGCACGTCATAAATATTTTCAACCGGCAAAGAGGGTGGTGGATATACAGGCCCTGACAACTTGGGTATGCTTGTCTCTACCACATGAACATTGTGTGAATTTGCTACAATATGGTCGTAATACACTGTGAGGACTGCACTGCGAGTTCCAATACGTGTGTACAATTTTGTTTCAAATTCAGTTTTTAAAGTAGGACCCTGCGACTCAACAGCATTTGGCGGTTCACCGAATTTACGTGGTATCGGATTATCCATGCACGAGAAACCCTTGGTATTTTTACTGCTTTTTATCCCCAGTATGAATAACTAAGTCAAACGTCACAACAAAGAGATAACACCCAGTACACCGCAAACATTTAATCACTAGCGGTTAGCAGAGATAAAGTCGTACTCACACAAAATACCCATGAATTTTTCCTTAACATCAACATTCATAATACTGTAACCCCTCCTCACTAGAGTACCGACAATCTGTGCCAAGGCTTTTTGAAAATCTAACTTTACTGGATACACATCAATGTTAGTACGAGTAAAACGACTTCCAATTACTGAACAATTGACATCATAAGCACGAAATTCTGTAACGCCGTCAGTATTGTCATAAAGGGAAATTATACACTTTTTCTTTAGGCCAAACACAATTTCAATAAAGAAATTATCATACATTAAATTTAGAAAATCCACAAAATCCCTATCTTCAGTTATCATTCTTAGCCAAATACTTCAAACATGGTACAATTTAATTTACAACCTCATATTATTCCACCAAATTAATTTCAATTAATTATTTATAATTTTTTTTTACTAAAACGTACAAAAAGTAAAAGTGCCCAAAAATAACCTTTTCTTCTGACACCACTATTGTGTGGGTGGTCAGGGGTTCGAGTGAGTGGGCACCATGGTTCAGGGCAACTTTCTTTATTAATCTAAATTACACTTTGAACAGAGATACAGTTTAGTACATTGAATTGGAATATGCAGTATCATAAAACTATGAGTTGAACATTAAAGGTTGATTGTGAACATGTTACAAGTCCCTAAACTGACGCGGACATAAGCCTGGTTAGCGTTACCAACCTGTAACCCAAAGTGCGAAGCCCATCGTGATACGCGGCGGCGGCGGCGCTGTTGGCAGATCTTCCTCGGGAGGTGCTGGGAGAGAGAGTGAGCTCCCAGCCCGGAGGGCTTTTATATTAACCGCAACCTGATATGTCATCTGATTGTGTCATTTTCCCGACATTAGTCGGCATGCCATTATCTTACAAAGTGACAGGTTTGTGGCGACTTTTACTCAGAATTTAGTTCGCACACCATTATCGCAGACATGTTGACACATCATTTGCCAGAACCCCGCCCAGTCCACGTGGACTACATTTATTTAATTACATGATGCAAAGACACCGCCCAAAGGAGTTTAGGTCATACAACAGGGGCATTTTCAAAAATGTATTTAAATTATGTTTTTTAAAAACTATTTTTATTCGTCAACTTTAAACTCAATATTAATTTTTTATCTGAAAGTGTTAATTTACCGTTGTACAGCACATAGAGTTTCCCCCTATAATTCAACAGTTGTTTGATATAGTTATTCGTCAACCTGTCATTCCAGCTTTCAAGAACATAGAATTTCATATAGGTAAGAAAATCATAGATAGTCCGGCACGGGGACTATTGTATGTAGATAGTCCGGCATGGGGACTATTGCATTTTAGATAGTCCGGCGTAAGGACTATTACATTTTAGATAGTCCGGCGTGAGGACTATTGCATTTTAGATAGTCCGGTGTGGGGACTATTGAATTTGAGATAGTCCTGCATGAGCACTATTGAGTTTTAGATAGTCCGGTGTGAGGACTATTGAATTTTAGATAGTCCGACATGGGGACTATTGTATGTAGATAGTCCGGCATGGGGACTATTGCATTTTAGATAGTGCGGCGTGAGGACTATTACATTTTAGATAGTCCGGCGTGAGGACTATTGCATTTTAGATAGTCCGGTGTGGGGACTATTGAATTTGAGATAGTCCTGCATGAGGACTATTGAGTTTTAGATAGTCCGGTGTGAGGACTATTGAATTTTAGATAGTCCGACATGGGGACTATTGTATTTAGATAGTCCCGCATGGGGACTATTGTGTTTAGATAGTCCGGTGTGGGGACTATTATATTTGGATAGTCCATCGTGGGGACTATTGTATTTAAATGGTTCTGCATGCTATTAAATTTAGATAGTCTGGAGTGCTTATTATATTTAAATGGTCCTGCATAAGGAATATTGAATTTAGATAGTCCCGCGTAACGACTAGTCCTGTGCAAGGACTGTTGAATTTAAATGGTCTGGTGTAAGGACTATTGTATTTAAATGGTCCCGCAAAGCCCTAAAACCTAGCAGCGAAGGCTTTAGCCTGTGAATAGGGTCTATTGGCCACCAGCTTAAACCTAATGTTTTGCACCTAAGATCTAAACCTAAGGCCTTACACCTGAGTCCAAAACCTTAAATCCTAGCAGCTAAGGCTCTGACCTGTGAATAGGGCCTATTAGCCACCAGCTTAGACATAATGTGTTGCACCTAAGATCTTAACCTAAGACCTTACACCTGAGTCCAAAGCCCTAAAACCTAGCAGCTAAGGATTTGACATGTGAATAGGGCCTATTTACCAACAGCCTAGACCTAATGTGTTGGACCTATGATCTAAACCTAAGGCCTTACACCCATGCCCAAAGCCCTAAAACCTAGCAGCTAAGGATTTGGCCTGTGAATTGGGCCTATTAGCCAACAGCCTAAACCTAATGTGTTGGGACTAAGATGTAAACCTAAGGCCTTACACCTGAGTCCAAAACCTTAAATCCTAGCAGCTAAGGCTCTGACCTGTGAATAGGGCCTATTAGCCACCAGCTTAGACATAATGTGTTGCACCTAAGATCTTAACCTATGACCTTACACCTGAGTCCAAAGCCCTAAAACCTAGCAGCTAAGGATTTGACCTGTGAATGGGGCCTATTAGCCAACAGCCTAAACCTAATGTGTTGGGGCTAAGATGTAAACCTAAGGCCTTGCACCTGAGTCCAAAGCCCTAAAACCTAGCAGCTAAGACTTTAACCTGTGAATAGGACCTATTACCCAACAGCTTAGACCTAATGTGTTGAACCTAAGGTCTAAACCTAAGGCCTTGCACCTGAGTCCAAAGCTCAAAAACCCACTGGCTAAAGCTTTGACCTGTGTAAAAGACCTATCAGCCACCATCCAGGACCTATTGTGTTGGGACTAAGATGTAAACCTAAGGCCTTACACCTGAGTCCAAAGCACTAAAACCTAACAGCTAAGGCTTTGATCTGTGAATAGGACCTATTAGCCAACAGCCTAGACCTAATGTGTTTTACCTAAGATGTAAACCTAAGGCCTTACACCTGGTTCTTAAGACCAAATACCTTAGACCAAAAGATCTAATTCCTTGGACCCGATTCCTTAGACTTAGGCTCTAAAACCTAGTATCTAGGCTTTGACCTGTGAATAGGACCTATTAGCCAACTGCCTAGACCTAATGTGTTGTATCTAAGATCCAAACCTAAGGCCTTACATTGCACCTGAGTCCAAAGTCCAAACACCTTAGACTAGACTAATTCCTTAAACCTAAGATCTAATTCCTAAGACCCAAGGCTTTAGACTTAAGACCTAAAAACCTACAAGGGGGCCGCGATTCACAGCCCCCCATGAATTGAGCCAACATTAGGTCTTTTTTCTTAGATTATGAAATCATGATCAGAAATAGTTATCAGATTCAGATTGGAGTATTTGAAGACCAACCTCCATCCATCTTACCCAAGACCTAAGGCCTTACCGCATGGACTAGACCAAACACCTAAGGCTATACACCGTGGTCTAGGCTTTTAGGTTCTTAGACCCAAGACCGAGGCCATAGAGTTTAGACCTGAAAACTTACAAGGGAGTCGGGATTCACGACCTCCCCTGAACAGAACACTGTGTTCTCATGGGTCTCACTGTGGTATCATGGTCTAGGCTTTTAAGCTATTAGACCCAAAACCTAAGGCTCTACACAATGGTCTAGACCCAAGATCTAAGGCCTGAGGTATAGGCCTTTAGGTTCTTAGCCCCAAGATCAAGGCCCGTAGTCTAGGCATTTAGGTTCTCAGCCTCTAAATCTAAGGCCCGTGGTCTACGCCTTTAGGTTCTTAGATCCAAGACCGAAGACCCTACATCATGGTCTAGACCCTAAACGTAAGGCCTGTGATCTAGGTCTCTAAGTTCTTAGACCCAAGACCTAAGGCCCTATCACATGGACTAGACCCAACACCTAAGGCTATACACCTTAAACTAGGCTTTTAAGTTCTTAGACCCAAGACCTGTGGCCATAGAGTTAAGACCTGAACACTTACAAGGGGGGTCGCGATCCACGACCCTCCCTGAACAGAGACTGTGGTCTAGACCCAAGACCTAAGACCTTACACTGTGGTCTAGACTTTTAGGTTCTTATACAAAAGACGTAAGGCCATACACCGTGGGCTAGGCTTTTAAGCTCTTAGATCCAAGACCTACGGCTTTCCGCATGGACTAGACTCAAGACCTAAAGCCATACACCGTGGTCTACGCTTTTAAGCACTTAGACCCAAGACCTGAGGCCATAAAGTAAAGACCTGAAAAATTACAAGGGAGTTGCGATTCACGACCTCTGAACACACACTGTGGTATGTATACCCAAGACCTAAGGCCTTACACCGTGGTCTAGACTTTTAAGTACTTAGACTCCAAGACCTAAGGCCATGCACCCTGGTCTAGGCTTTTAAGCTCTTAGACCCAAAACCTAAGGGCCTACACCATGGCCTAGGCTTTTAAGCTCTTAGACCAAAGACCTAAAGCGGTCCGCATGGGCTAGACTCAAGACCTATGGCCATACACCATGGTCTATTCTTTTAAATACTTAGACCCAAAACCTAAAGCCATAAACCGTGGTCTAGGCTCTCAAGCTCTTAGACCCAAGACCTAAGGCGGTCCGCATGGGCTAGACTCAAGACCTAAGGCCATACACCGTAGTCTAGGCTTTTAAGTACTTAGACCCAAGACCTAAAGCCCTACACCAGGGTCTAGAACCAAGACCAAAGGTCCGTGGTCTAGGCTTTTAGGTTCTTATACCCAATGACTAAGGTCCTACACCAAGGTCTAGAACCAAGACCAAAGGTCGGTGGTCTAGGCTTTTAGGTTCTTATACACAAGACCTAAAGACCTACACCAGGGTCTAGATCCAAGACTTGAGGCCTGTGGGCTAGGCCATTAGGTTCTTAGACTCAAGACCTAAGGACCCACACCATGGTCTAGACCCAAGCCTTAAGGTCATACACCATGATCTAGACCCTAAGACTAAAGGCCTTACACCATGGTCTAGTACTCGGCTTCAACCGTTTGCAGTTGTATTTGTTTCATCCATTCCTAGAGGAAAGTCAGCCAACAAGTTCTTCGGCCCAAGACCTAAGACCCACCAGCATGGTCTAGATCCTCAAGCCCTGAGACCATACACCGTGGTTTAAGTCCTTAGACCCAATTTCTAATCCACCGTCGTTTAGATCCCCAAGACCTAAAGCTATACACCGTGGTCCTCACACCGCAGTCTTAAGGCTATACACATTATTCTTAGACCCAAATTCTAATTCCACCGTGGTCTAGATCCCCAACACCTAAGGCTATACACGGTGTTCTATGTTCTTAGACCCAAATTCTAATTCCACCATGGTCTAGATCCCCAAGACCTAAGGCCATACACCGTGTTCTAAGTTCTTAGACCCAAATTCTAATTCCGCCATGGTCTGTATACCCAAGACCTAAGGCCCTACACCATGGTCTAGTATTAGTCTTAAACCGTGCGCAATTAATTGTGGTTGTTTCGACTAAAGCTAGAGGAAACTCGGCCTTTAAGTCCTTAGACGTAAGACCTAATGCCATACACCGTGATCTAGACCTAAAACCTCATACCATACACCATGGCCTAGACCCAAGACCTAAGTCCCTACACCGTGGCCTAGTACTCTTCTTAAGCCGTTTGCAGTTATTACTGTTTCGTCTATACCTTGAGGGAAATTGGCCTTTTATGTTCTTAGACCTGAGACCTAAGCTTTTACACCATGGTCTAACACTTGTTTTAAGCCCTGTGCAGTTGTGGTTTTTTATCCATAGCTAGAGGAAAGTCGGTCCTTAAGCTCTTAGACCCTAGACCTAATGCCCTACACCATGGTCTAGACCCAACCCTTAACCAATCGGGGTCTAGTACTTGTCTTAAAGTCGGGTTTTAACTTCATAGACACAAGACCTAAGACCCTACACCATAGTCTAGTACTCGTCTTAAAGTCGGTGATTACGTTCTTAGACCCAAGACCTAAGGTCCTACATCTTGGTTTAGACCCAAGACCTAAGGCCATACACCGTGGTTCAGTATTTGTCTTAATCAGTGTGCAGTTATTACTGTTTCGTCTATACCTAGAGGTAAATCGGCCTTTTATGTTCTTAGACCTGAGAACTAGGTTTTTACATCATGGTTTAATACTTGTCTTAAACCGTGCGCAATTGTGGTTGTTTCATCCATAACTAGAGGAAAGTCGGCCTTTAAGTTCTTAGACCAAAGACCTGAGGCTCTATACCACGGTCCAGACCCAAGACCTAAGGGCATAGACCGTGGTCCAGTACTTGTCTTAATCCGTGTGCAGTTATTACTGTTTCGTCTATACCTAGAGGAAAATCGGTTTTATGTTCTTAGACCTGAGAACTAAGTTTCACATTCATCACCCGATTGAAAAAACGTTCGCAGACGTTAATTAAAAAAAAAAAAACATCGTCTACACATCGATTTTCAAAAACGATGTGTACACGTTAATTTTTAAAAACATCGTCTACAGATCGATTTTCAAAAACGATGTGTACACGTTAATTTTTAAAAACATCGTTTACTCATCGATTTTAATAAACGTCGCGACGATTTTTAAAATTGATGTGTAAACGATGTTTTTAAAAATTAACGTGTACACATCGTTTTTGAAAATCGATCTGTAGACGATGTTTTTAAAAATTAACGTGTACACATCGTTTTTGAAAATCGATGTGTAGACGATGTTTTTTTTAAATTAACGTCTGCGAACGTTTTTTCAATCGGGTGATGAATGTGAAACTTAGTTCTCAGGTCTAAGAACATAAAACCGATTTTCCTCTAGGTATAGACGAAACAGTAATAACTGCACACGGATTAAGACAAGTACTGGACCACGGTCTATGCCCTTAGGTCTTGGGTCTGGACCGTGGTATAGAGCCTCAGGTCTTTGGTCTAAGAACTTAAAGGCCGACTTTCCTCTAGTTATGGATGAAACAACCACAATTGCGCACGGCTTAAGACAAGTATTAAACCATGATGTAAAAACCTAGTTCTCAGGTCTAAGAACATAAAAGGCCGATTTACCTCTAGGTATAGACGAAACAGTAATAACTGCACACTGATTAAGACAAATACTGAACCACGGTGTATGGCCTTAGGTCTTGGGTCTAAACCAAGATGTAGGACCTTAGGTCTTGGGTCTAAGAACGTAATCACCGACTTTAAGACGAGTACTAGACTATGGTGTAGGGTCTTAGGTCTTGTGTCTATGAAGTTAAAACCCGACTTTAAGACAAGTACTAGACCCCGATTGGTTAAGGGTTGGGTCTAGACCATGGTGTAGGGCATTAGGTCTAGGGTCTAAGAGCTTAAGGACCGACTTTCCTCTAGCTATGGATGAAAAAACCACAACTGCACACGGCTTAAAACAAGTGTTAGACCATGGTGTAAAAGCTTAGGTCTCAGGTCTAAGAACATAAAAGGCCAATTTCCCTCAAGGTATAGACGAAACAGTAATAACTGCAAACGGCTTAAGAAGAGTACTAGGCCACGGTGTAGGGACTTAGGTCTTGGGTCTAGGCCATGGTGTATGGTATGAGGTTTTAGGTCTAGATCACGGTGTATGGCATTAGGTCTTACGTCTAAGGACTTAAAGGCCGAGTTTCCTCTAGCTTTAGTCGAAACAACCACAATTAATTGCGCACGGTTTAAGACTAATACTAGACCATGGTGTAGGGCCTTAGGTCTTGGGTATACAGACCATGGCGGAATTAGAATTTGGGTCTAAGAACTTAGAACACGGTGTATGGCCTTAGGTCTTGGGGATCTAGACCATGGTGGAATTAGAATTTGGGTCTAAGAACATAGAACACCGTGTATAGCCTTAGGTGTTGGGGATCTAGACCACGGTGGAATTAGAATTTGGGTCTAAGAATAATGTGTATAGCCTTAAGACTGCGGTGTGAGGACCACGGTGTATAGCTTTAGGTCTTGGGGATCTAAACGACGGTGGATTAGAAATTGGGTCTAAGGACTTAAACCACGGTGTATGGTCTCAGGGCTTGAGGATCTAGACCATGCTGGTGGGTCTTAGGTCTTGGGCCGAAGAACTTGTTGGCTGACTTTCCTCTAGGAATGGATGAAACAAATACAACTGCAAACGGTTGAAGCCGAGTACTAGACCATGGTGTAAGGCCTTTAGTCTTAGGGTCTAGATCATGGTGTATGACCTTAAGGCTTGGGTCTAGACCATGGTGTGGGTCCTTAGGTCTTGAGTCTAAGAACCTAATGGCCTAGCCCACAGGCCTCAAGTCTTGGATCTAGACCCTGGTGTAGGTCTTTAGGTCTTGTGTATAAGAACCTAAAAGCCTAGACCACCGACCTTTGGTCTTGGTTCTAGACCTTGGTGTAGGACCTTAGTCATTGGGTATAAGAACCTAAAAGCCTAGACCACGGATCTTTGGTCTTGGTTCTAGACCCTGGTGTAGGGCTTTAGGTCTTGGGTCTAAGTACTTAAAAGCCTAGACCACGGTGTATGGCCTTAGGTCTTGAGTCTAGCCCATGCGGACCGCCTTAGGTCTTGGGTCTAAGAGCTTGAGAGCCTAGACCACGGTTTATGGCTTTAGGTTTTGGGTCTAAGTATTTAAAAGAATAGACCATGGTGTATGGCCATAGGTCTTGAGTCTAGCCCATGCGGACCGCTTTAGGTCTTTGGTCTAAGAGCTTAAAAGCCTAGGCCATGGTGTAGGCCCTTAGGTTTTGGGTCTAAGAGCTTAAAAGCCTAGACCAGGGTGCATGGCCTTAGGTCTTGGAGTCTAAGTACTTAAAAGTCTAGACCACGGTGTAAGGCCTTAGGTCTTGGGTATACATACCACAGTGTGTGTTCAGAGGTCGTGAATCGCAACTCCCTTGTAATTTTTCAGGTCTTTACTTTGTGGCCTCAGGTCTTGGGTCTAAGTGCTTAAAAGCGTAGACCACGGTGTATGGCTTTAGGTCTTGAGTCTAGTCCATGCGGAAAGCCGTAGGTCTTGGATCTAAGAGCTTAAAAGCCTAGCCCACGGTGTATGGCCTTACGTCTTGGGTATAAGAACCTAAAAGTCTAGACCACAGTGTAAGGTCTTAGGTCTTGGGTCTAGACCACAGTCTCTGTTCAGGGAGGGTCGTGGATCGCGACCCCCCTTGTAAGTGTTCAGGTCTTAACTCTATGGCCACAGGTCTTGGGTCTAAGAACTTAAAAGCCTAGTTTAAGGTGTATAGCCTTAGGTGTTGGGTCTAGTCCATGTGATAGGGCCTTAGGTCTTGGGTCTAAGAACTTAGAGACCTAGATCAAAGGCCTTACGTTTAGGGTCTAGACCATGATGTAGGGTCTTCGGTCTTGGATCTAAGAACCTAAAGGCGTAGACCACGGGCCTTAGATTTAGAGGCTGAGAACCTAAATGCCTAGACTACGGGCCTTGATCTTGGGGCTAAGAACCTAAAGGCCTATACCTCAGGCCTTAGATCTTGGGTCTAGACCATTGTGTAGAGCCTTAGGTTTTGGGTCTAATAGCTTAAAAGCCTAGACCATGATACCACAGTGAGACCCATGAGAACACAGTGTTCTGTTCAGGGGAGGTCGTGAATCGCGACTCCCTTGTAAGTTTTCAGGTCTAAACTCTATGGCCTCGGTCTTGGGTCTAAGAACCTAAAAGCCTAGACCACGGTGTATAGCCTTAGGTGTTTGGTCTAGTCCATGCGGTAAGGCCTTAGGTCTTGGGTAAGATGGATGGAGGTTGGTCTTCAAATACTCCAATCTGAATCTGATAACTATTTCTGATCATGATTTCATAATCAAAGAAAAAAGACCTAATGTTGGCTCAATTCATGGGGGGCTGTGAATCGCGGCCCCCTTGTAGGTTTTTAGGTCTTAAGTCTAAAGCCTTGGGTCTTAGGAATTAGATCTTAGGTTTAAGGAATTAGTCTAGTCTAAGGTGTTTGGACTTTGGACTCAGGTGCAATGTAAGGCCTTAGGTTTGGATCTTAGATCCAACACATTAGGTCTAGGCTGTTGGCTAATAGGTCCTATTCACAGGTCAAAGCCTAGATACTAGGTTTTAGAGCCTAAGTCTAAGGAATCGGGTCCAAGGAATTAGATCTTTTGGTCTAAGGTATTTGGTCTTAAGAACCAGGTGTAAGGCCTTAGGTTTACATCTTAGGTAAAACACATTAGGTCTAGGCTGTTGGCTAATAGGTCCTATTCACAGATCAAAGCCTTAGCTGTTAGGTTTTAGTGCTTTGGACTCAGGTGTAAGGCCTTAGGTTTACATCTTAGTCCCAACACAATAGGTCCTGGATGGTGGCTGATAGGTCTTATACACAGGTCAAAGCTTTAGCCACTGGGTTTTTGAGCTTTGGACTCAGGTGCAAGGCCTTAGGTTTAGACCTTAGGTTCAACACATTAGGTCTAAGCTGTTGGGTAATAGGTCCTATTCACAGGTTAAAGTCTTAGCTGCTAGGTTTTAGGGCTTTGGACTCAGGTGCAAGGCCTTAGGTTTACATCTTAGTCCCAACACATTAGGTTTAGGCTGTTGGCTAATAGGCCCCATTCACAGGTCAAATCCTTAGCTGCTAGGTTTTAGGGCTTTGGACTCAGGTGTAAGGTCTTAGGTTAAGATCTTAGGTGCAACACGTTATGTCTAAGCTGGTGGCTAATAGGCCCTATTCACAGGTCAGAGCCTTAGCTGCTAGGATTTAAGGTTTTGGACTCAGGTGTAAGGCCTTAGGTTTACATCTTAGTCCCAACACATTAGGTTTAGGCTGTTGGCTAATAGGCCCAATTCACAGGCCAAATCCTTAGCTGCTAGGTTTTAGGGCTTTGGGCATGGGTGTAAGGCCTTAGGTTTAGATCATAGGTCCAACACATTAGGTCTAGGCTGTTGGTAAATAGGCCCTATGCACATGTCAAATCCTTAGCTGCTAGGTTTTAGGGCTTTGGACTCAGGTGTAAGGTCTTAGGTTAAGATCTTAGGTGCAACACATTATGTCTAAGCTGGTGGCTAATAGGCCCTATTCACAGGTCAGAGCCTTAGCTGCTAGGATTTAAGGTTTTGGACTCAGGTGTAAGGCCTTAGGTTTAGATCTTAGGTGCAAAACATTAGGTTTAAGCTGGTGGCCAATAGACCCTATTCACAGGCTAAAGCCTTCGCTGCTAGGTTTTAGGGCTTTGCGGGACCATTTAAATACAATAGTCCTTACACCAGACCATTTAAATTCAACAGTCCTTGCACAGGACTAGTCGTTACGCGGGACTATCTAAATTCAATATTCCTTATGCAGGACCATTTAAATATAATAAGCACTCCAGACTATCTAAATTTAATAGCATGCAGAACCATTTAAATACAATAGTCCCCACGATGGACTATCCAAATATAATAGTCCCCACACCGGACTATCTAAACACAATAGTCCCCATGCCGGACTATCTAAATACAATAGTCCCCATGTCGGACTATCTAAAATTCAATAGTCCTCACACCGGACTATCTAAAACTCAATAGTCCTCATGCAGGACTATCTCAAATTCAATAGTCCCCACACCGGACTATCTAAAATGCAATAGTCCTCACGCCGGACTATCTAAAATGTAATAGTCCTCACGCCGGACTATCTAAAATGCAATAGTCCCCATGCCGGACTATCTACATACAATAGTCCCCATGTCGGACTATCTAAAATTCAATAGTCCTCACACCGGACTATCTAAAACTCAATAGTGCTCATGCAGGACTATCTCAAATTCAATAGTCCCCACACCGGACTATCTAAAATGCAATAGTCCCCATGCCGGACTATCTACATACAATAGTCCCCATGCCGGACTATCTATGATTTTCTTACCTATATGAAATTCTATGTTCTTGAAAGCTGGAATGACAGGTTGACGAATAACTATATCAAACAACTGTTGAATTATAGGGGGAAACTCTATGTGCTGTACAACGGTAAATTAACACTTTCAGATAAAAAATTAATATTGAGTTTAAAGTTGACGAATAAAAATAGTTTTTAAAAAACATAATTTAAATACATTTTTGAAAATGCCCCGTTTAATTTATTTGATGTGGAAACCCATAATACATGCATTAGGAATCAATAATGGCTGAAAGCTACGGTTATTATTTGTTGAGTGAAAAGGGATTTGAACCGTACAACGGGTCACCGGATGCAGCTGGTCTCGATTTGAGAAGCGCATATGATTATGTTGTACCAAAGCGGGGACAACAATTGGTAAAAACGGATATAACGTTTAAATTTCCCGAAGGCTGTTATGGAAGGATCGCGCCGAGATCTGGTCTAGCCCTAAAACACTGTATCGTTGTCGGTGCTGGTGTGGTGGACAGAGACTATACCGGCAATGTCTGTATTCTGTTGATAAATAATTCCGATATCGATTTCCCCGTGCGTCGTGGAGATAGGGTGGCGCAGATCATCTGCGAGATGTACAAAAAGCCGCCGTGTATCAGATTGGACAAAGTCGAACAGACTGAACGTAAAGACGGCGGATTCGGAAGCACCGGTATAAACTGATTAAATTATAAAAAATGATGTTGGAAATCAAAATGTCTCAAGATTTTTTTTCAGCCTCAGACTTAAAGTAACGGTGATTACCAAGCGCTCTTCCTTGTCATGTGACCTATTAATGTGGTGAAAATCGCTGTGTAAAATAACTAATGTGGATGAAAATCCTTTTGAAATCAGGATTATGTTAGGTTAAAACAACAAAGGTTAAGACTCGTCCTTCCTTGGATTAAATTTCTGGATTAAATACACCATTTGAAAAACTTGAAAATGGCTAAAATTAACCCGAAATCAGATACAAACTGGCCCAGAACCAGTCAAATATGAGGTTTACGAGGGTTCGGTGAAGAGTGCGTCTTGCCCTTCCTTGGATTAATTTTTTTTTCTGGATTAAATACACCATTTTAAAAACCTGAAAAATGGCTGAAATTAACCCCAAATCAGATGCAAACTGGCCCAGAACCAGTCAAATATGAGGTTTACAAGGGTAGGTTAAGAGGGCGCCTCGTACTTCCCTCGTACTTCCTCGTACTTCCCTCGTACTTCCTCGTACTTCCCTCGTACTTCCCTCGTACTTCCCTCGTACTTCCCTCGTACTTCCTAGAAACACCCTTGGCAAAACCTGAGAAAATGTTGTAAAATGTTGTAAAATGTTGTAAAAGGTTGTAATTAGCCTACAATCAGATAACAAACTGGCCCAAAACCAGTCAAAAATGAAGTTCACAGAGGGTCGGAAATCGGAAGTACGAGGTGGCCCAGAAAGCCTATTTCATATCTACTAATGTACATAGGAGAGAAAACATCAACTCAAGAACTTAGGCAATTTAAGGTAAATATTCCTACACAAGAAAAAGGCTCTGAACAGGTTGAGCATGCACAAAAGTCTAACGAAATTTGACTTTTGATTATTGTTGGGAACATTTAGTAGATATAAAAAAATCGATGTTGCCACATTTCCAGAGTGGGCACTACACGGGGGACAGTCAAACTTTGCATAAAAAGCATTTTGCCAAAATTTCAAAACGCAATAACTCGTGTTATATTCGACCTTTAGAGATCGGGTTTGTGGCATTTGAATCTACATTTAAAGACCTTTAAAATGATATATAACATGTCATAGGCCAATACAGTTCCCTCTACGACTTCCTCTAGGGGGCGTCCTCATAGATATATGGGCGTCCCCCGTGTTGTGCCCACTCTGGAAATGTGGCAACATCGATTTTTTACATCTACTAAATGTTCCCAACAATAATCAAAAGTCAAATTTTGTTAGACTTTTGTGCATGCTCAACCTGTTCAGAGCATGGACTAAAACTAATAAGTACAACGTTTAGCAATGACCCATAATGTTTGTCTATGTCTGCACAAGACTGTTTCCTCCAGCTGAAGCCAGGCCAGCCAGGCTGCCTCGTAGCAGCTGACAGCATTCAGAAAAATCATAACTCAGTGAGTGAAAACACAAGATTATCGTAGCAGCTGACAGCATTCAGAAAAAATCATAACTCAGTGAGTGAAAACACAAGATTAAACTGCTGCAAAGAGGATTAAATAACGGATCATTTTAAGCGTATTACAGAAAAACGACCTCTCAGTCACCTGAGTTCGTTTTTCCACCAACCTCCTCATTTGTAGAAAATAAAGTGTATGTCAAATACATTGGGCTTTGGCCGTTGAGAAATAAATAAATAAATTTATTTAATTGCCTTTCTCTTGTTTTAGGTGTTTTATAACAGTGCTATAGTCCGTTTTTTTTAAACCTGATCCTTCTCTAGAAAATTGGGGTGGGGGAGGGGTTTAAACTGTAAAAAAAATTTTTAACTGTAAACAACACAATTATGTTGTGATGTAAAATTACCAGATTACCAGCTGGTATGCAACAGTGAAATAAAACAAAAACAACAAAAAAACCAACAAAAAACCAAAAGGCTTCAGCCAATGGGATAGTAGTAAGTATAAACAAACCCCCTCCACCATCTCTCCCTCGAAGGATCAGGTTTAAAAAACGAACTATAGTATACGTGTTGCTCGATATCGAGCAATTTATTTTAATACAATACAAATGTTTCTTTTATCTCTAAATCAATCACGTCCGACCAATCCAATATTGTGAATCTCTTTAATTACCAAAACTACACGTATTTACAGCTGATTATTAACAGATGTTTAAAATGCTTGATTTAATCCCAATGTTATTTAAAGGGAAATTCAGAGATTTCAATGGTGGATAGCGCCTTTATTTTCAGTCCGATTCTCATCAGTTTTTGGCGGAAACAACTACAGACCAAGCCCTATCCAACGACACCAAAAACTTGAAAATCGGTTGAAAATTGTAGGAGGAGTTCTCAAGACAAAAAAACCCCTTAGCGTATTAAATAAGTATAGATTATGGTACTTAAAGGCACCAATTAAGCTTTGGGGTAATTTTTCCTCTCGTTTAGGGTAAAAATATAGTTACGAGGTGGCAACACTGCTCCCTTGTCGCCTTTCTTGCGCCGTCGCGTCGCCGACCGACGCCAAACCGGAAACCGCCAAATGCTCAAACTACTGAAAGAAAGTGTGTTGTTGTCAGTGTTTCCACTTTGAGGGGAAATTCCCTTTTTGAGGGGAAATAAACCTTGTGAGGGGAAAGAAAAGGGAAAATTCAATTTGAGGGGAAAACGAGGGGAAATTAGATTTATCCGTGTTTTCTTTCTGTTTTGTACTGGAAATAGGAAATAAAGGGACATTTTCATAGAAAATTGACTATATTAATTTTTTTAAATATTTTTCATGTTATACTAATCTTTATTACAATGAGTAGAACAAATTAATAGTAAAAAAGCACTACACTTAGTCTACGCGTTGTGCAGTTAGGTAGGAACGCCCGTGGTTTAAGCTAATTTTCTGTAACCATTTGCCATTAATTCTTTAAGCAAAACACTTAATCATCCAAAATAAATAAGGCCAATGTAAACAAGAAACGACAAAATTGCAGATGACTATATTTGTAATGCAATATTTTTACATTTCATTCTCAAACTTACAAATTAATTAGCTGTTTTAAAAAATATTTCAAACAACTTGGATGTCAACAACCAAACGTAAACAGATAGTGACATTTAAATTAATACGGTATATTTTTAACTTAGTTATTAGCATACAGTGGAATTCTTTTAACTAGAAACGGTCAATCTTAGGTGAACTATATCTTTGGCGCTGAACTTATTTTGCTTCTATTCTATGCTTATAGTCAATTATTGGCCGTTTGTTTTGAATTTGGCAAGGAGAAACCAAGGCATTTAGAAATTCTAAGGACCTTGGTAGATACACATGATTATACAAACTAAAGAAGTTCAGCGTCGAAGATAGTCCACCCAAGCTTGACCACTTCTAGTAAAGAAATTCAAATGTACTTTATATTTTGTCAGCATGATGAAAACCTTTGTTCATCACTTGAACGGAGAGTTTTTCTTTTATTCTGTTTTTTTGTTTCTAAAAAACATAAAAAATTTTGGTCTTAGTGATTGAAAATACTATTCTTGATGGATTTGCAAAAATAGATCAACTGCCATTGAAATACATTAATGTACCTTACTGTATAGTACCGGTACCGATAATCCAAGTGACTAAAAACAAACACAAATTTTAATCTTTATAAACCTTATTTTTTATATTCCTAGTACTTACATCCTTTAAAAAATGTGTAATGCCTATATTTAATGTTTGATATTTAGTGACAAAAGATACAATTTGTAGTAAAAAAAATGAAGTATTTAGGGTATAACAAACCAAACCTTAGATAAATTTTAAAAATTAACTTATTCGAAAATGTATATAAGAACAACTGTGGGGAATTATAAGGGGAATATTTGGCTTGACTAAGGGGAAAAAAGGGGAAATTTTGGTTTTCGGAGGGGAAATTGGTACGGCCAAAGTGGAAACACTGGTTGTTGTCTGTTGAGGTCGAGAAGTCCGTTAGGTTAGACGCCGCCATTGTTTGTTGGTGTTGCTGACTGTTGCTCAGTTCAGTTCAGTTGCAGACGTTGCAGTTCAGTGAGCCATAGCGCGTAAACGTGGCCTACGACTGTTCATATTACCATTTCATTATTTAGTTATTTATTCTCTTTTAGATAAAGTAATGTTATAGGCCTATACTGTATATAAATACGTCGTAAGTTCTGGATCTAAGGAGAAGGAGTAATGGATTAGTTAACGTAAGTCAAGATTGTTATAGTTTTTTATTTTTAATGTAGGCTAGGCTAAGTTTTTGAAAGGTGACCTATTTTTTCGCAGTTTCTCCATTTATTACCTGTTACCTGTCCGGTGGACTATTGTGGCATGAAACCTGTCTTGTATTTTGTATTTTGTGTCTATCTACGCCAGAGGCATATTTTAACGTTTTGACGGGGAACGGCAGTGGCGGCCGGTGGTTAGGGACGTTGGAGGGGCTCTTATCATTATTTTATTTATATTTACGAAAGTGAAGATAAGTAATGTCTCTTCTTCAGGAAAAACGGTTATCTCTTGTGTCATAAATAATATTTACTCCATCAAACAGGTATAATTCGATCACAAAGGTGAATTAAATTGCAATATAGCCTAAAAATCTTAATAAAATGTATCACAATTGCTGACGAAAAGTTATCACCCTGCAGTTATCAGTTATGTACAACAGAGATGACATTTTTAGGTCAATTAGACCTAAAACAAGCATTGGTTTTCTGTCAATTTTATTCATTGATATGAATACGTTTAAATGCATGGGCCTACTTCTTTTTTGTGACATTTGTTTTTGAATTGAGGAAACAAATCAGACTGAAATAGTTTTGCCGCGGACAGGTGTGTTCTAAGAATTGAAAGCGGTACGCTACGTACCCCGGAAGTTAAGATGTCACATTCCTTTGCGACAATATTTCCGGTCTTCAAACCATGTTTACGTCTGGGTTCAATTGAGTTACGCTATTGTTCACACACTGGACTAATCCAGTTCAGGGGAGTTTCTTATTTTTTGTACTTCAGATTTAAATTCTTTATCGTACCTGAAAGCCTTAACACAATCAATTGTTTTATTGACTTTAATGGACACATCACATTTTGGGATTATTTTGCAATTGACTATGAATACATAGTCAATGATTTTGCTAAACGAAATCCAGACCAAAAATTAATAAAAAATCTGTATTTCTCAAGACATTTTGTAGGCCTATAGTTTTATTTAATGTCGCAAATCTAATGTCAATCCTTCCAAATACTTAATCAAATTCTATACACGCATTGCTGTGTTTATCACTCGTTTTATATTTCCTAACTTTTTAGTTCAAATGTTCAATCTCTGAAATACCACCAACAGTTAAGTCAAGATCCTGAATCTCTATAATCAAGCAAGTGTTACAGAAAAACGAGTTTGTAATTTTACAGCCACAGAGCCAATTGGCCTAGGCCTAATTGTATAAATTTCTAAAACACTTTTGATTAAAACTATTTCTTCTCTTTGTTCAATTTTGCATTTGATTAAAACTAAATTGGGCCTTGGAATCCCCGGGTTCTTCAAAATAATTCTAATATTCAATGTTTTTCCCCCATTCTATTACCTACTATACGATTTACCTGGTGTAAATGTTGCTCATCTCCAACGTCACCCATTTCACTATCATCCATTTACATTGCCTCACAAATCTATATAATTCACTATTTCAACACAACATACACCAACACGTACAACATTACGCTCAAAAGAACCCAGACGGACGACTGAAACGAGAGGGAACTTACAGTCACATTTTTGGCACTGCTCGGTTGGTAGCAGTGGCTGGAGCAGTGGCGCGCGCAGCCTAGGGTGCCGGGCAGAGCGTTGCATTAATCAGCCGTTGTGTGTGCCTGTGTGAGTGAGGTGCGCGTATGCGCGTCTCCATTTGATTTTACCCTGGGACGCCGTGGCCGGCGTCCATCGCCGGCGTCCGGCGGCCGTCGCTCCGGCCCGAGCCGGCCGCGATAGAATTAGAGCCACAATCGTCGTCGATTTTCATTTATTTCGGTACGATCTGTTTCTATCTTCAACTTATGACCTATACAATTGTCATTCTGTTAAATATTCTTATAATAATATTTTTGTTAATTTATTTATTTTGGTTTTTTAATTCTTTGGGGGGGGCGGCGTCCGGGAGTCCTTATGGGCGAGCCGCCACTGGGGAACGGTCCAACCCCCAGTCTTGTTAGGCCTACTATCTAACATCGACCAGTTGTCAGAAAGCATCATTAATTAATAGCCCAATGACAAATGGCAACTGGGTCCGGAATCGATCCTTTAAAAAGCTACTTAGGATCGAACCGGCAACCTTTAGATTCAAAGGCGAGCAAAGATGAGCACCTTTAGATTCAGCTAGTTGTATTGGTTGTTATATTTATTAGGGGTGATATTTCTCTTTAAAGCTACTTTCAATTGTGGGCTTTTCGGTGAATTTCAAGTTTTGCAGCCAACTGAAATGCTTCTTTAAATTCTTTAACGTTAATACTTCTTCTTTAAATTAGTAACAAATTTAAAGAAGAAGTTATACTGTCTTCTTATAACTAACTTATACTTACTTAGGTTAACAGATTTATATTGGTACAAATCTAAATTTAAAATTATTCAACACCAATATACGTTTTAGTTTTTTATTATTATACATAGGGTACTTACTTATTTATCTTTTGAACCACGTTGACTCTGCAGGGAAGCATGTGTCGTGTCAATCTCATTCTACATTTGATTCAGTTCAAATTCAAAGAATTTGAATTTGAATGGCTTGAGGCTTTTTAAAATCTTTGGTAGGCTATAGGCTAGTAGTAGGCCTATTCCATTAAGAAAAAAGTTTAAGGCTATTTTTGAATTTGTTGATTCTTGTGATGTTTTTGATTGATTCTGGGGTGAAACTTCGTTATCATCGATTTAGAAATTTCGATATTGTGATTAATCGCTAGTTATAATCGTTTGAGTTAAGATATGCATAGGCTAACCCAATCATTAAACAAAAATGTAGGCCTAATCTAACCTAATAATCCAACCGTACCCGTCACTTTAATGAACAGTGATGTTTACAAAAAGAAAATCAATGGTGTTTGGAAACATTTTAAACGCATATTCCCTCAATACAATAGAAAAAAAATAAAAAAAACCCTCTGATTTGTATTTGGCAGCTTTTGTTTGATGCCATTTTATTAGACCTTTTGAACGAAGTCTGCTTCTTCTCACGGTAATTATTGAGTGTAGCTACGGCCATCGGAAAATGGAATTTTTTTTTTCAAAATGTCAGAAATTTCACGCTGATTCCGAAAATGGTAGTTTTTCATGCGGAAAAACTCGGAAAACATCGAAAAATTGGAAAAACCAGAAATTAAGTTTTTATTCCAAAATATGTCGAGTGGGTATTTAAAATAACCGGAATACCGAGCTGATCACAAATATATAAATATATTTCGATCCGATTTTAAATAAGCCGGAAAATGCGGGAAAAGTGTCGGGAAAGCTATAAGATGAACTACAGTAGGCCTATAAAGCTATAAAGTATGTCATGTGGGTACTCAAATTACGCGTAATTTCATGTTGAATATGAATATGTCTATTAATTGAATACAACAAATTAATACTCAATAAAGATAAAAAACTTCGAAAACAAATAAAAACTCAATTAAACTTAAGTTACTTAAATGAAGCACTAACAATGTTTTAAATGGATGTTATTTAAAATAAATTATTTGATATTAGGTAGTACTATATACATTACATATCTATATATTTAAAACACAAAGGTAAAAAACCTTTGGACAGTTTGTCTCTGACTTCTACTGGACCGATTTACATACAGGTTAAGTTAGGAGCCTATACCAAAATAATCGTTTTTGGTTCTATATTAGCAGGGTCAATCCATTAGAAGTGATCCAGAGCATGTTGCTTGACCATTTTTAAATAAAATGAAACTTTCCAGGTTGTTTCCCTTGTAGGTATCTCAAGGCTTTGAAACCATAAAAAAATTTTATCTTTGTTGGTTTACCTTTGGCGGCCATTTTGGATGGGCAGCGCACGCTTATTTCTGTGATTGCAAGGGTTTACAAGAATGTTCATAACTAACTAAGTATTTGTCTTAGAAAGATGAAACAAAAACCATTTTGTTTATAAATTTAATTTACAATGTAATAAAAAGGTTCCGTACATTATTTGCATATCTCTATTATTTCTGTAAGAAAATCTTAAGACAAATTCAACAACAAAATCGACTAAATTTCGCTTTTCTTAGTTTTTTTTAGGTATAAGGGCAGTAAAATACAATATGATTTATTTTTTTATTTAAAGATATATGTTGGTAGTTTTACCATAAATAATATAGACTGTGATATGCTAACCCTTTAGTCGTTATAAATGTTCAAAAAATGAATTTTTGGAAAAATTTGCGATTTCGGCTTTAAATAACTTTTATGGGGTTGGTGATAGAAATCTGAAATTTACCCAAAATGTAGGTCTAATGTATATGTAACAATAAAATAAAAAAAAATTCTTGTGTATTTAACTTGGTAAAAAGTTATAACTTCTTAAAAATGTCGAAAAACCGCGTTAAAACAAAGATTTCTGCTGATGTTGTTTGCTGTAGAAGTGGTAGAAAAGATTTGATATTGTACTTTTATATTGTAGTATGTCATTTATGAATATATTTTTATAGTTCTTTTCAATAAAAAAAATCGTCTTAAACATATTTTTTTCTAGTTGACATTGTGGCGTTAATTGCTTTGAACTTTGAAAAATAGGAACTATTGATCTAACTATTTAAACTCAGTCAAAACTTTTTTCTGCTTTCATTACATTTGAGTTTGATTTTACCCTTGTGGCCAGAAATAAATTGAAGCT
Organism: Neoaliturus tenellus; assembly: GCA_030545055.2. Taxonomy (NCBI): domain Eukaryota; kingdom Metazoa; phylum Arthropoda; class Insecta; order Hemiptera; family Cicadellidae; genus Neoaliturus; species Neoaliturus tenellus. The sequence continues at coordinate 167,401,626 of CM061532.1, read as the reverse complement.
AGTCAGTCATTTAAAAGTACAGAAGTTTATTTTTACAATTTAAAAAAAGCCGAAAGTTTAAACCCTTTGATAACTTTAAACATTATATTAAATAGAAAGTAGGTTCGTATATGATCAAGTACATCAATCATATTCGTGCATAGTGGTCTACTCACATTCATAAGAATTAGGCCCTACTTTGATGATACATGTTTAACTAACAGCATTGATATCTTCTGATAGTTCTTTAGCAATTGTGTGCGAACGACCAGTTACCATTGTAAGTTCTAAAGGAGTTAATTTCCTTAAAACATTGCTGATCGGCACCCACACTTTGTCATCTTGAGACTTTTTGAATGATGTGCAGGGTCCAGGAGGGTGATAGAAAAGAACCAACACATCATGATTTTCATGACTTATATCCAACACCTCTCCTAACCACCACTTATTGTCGTAGACACAAGCGATTGAGTCATTTCTTTCAATCGAGAGAGGAACACTGCTTGTAACAGGATGATCTTCATATTCCATGGATTCAGAAGTGAAGTAACACCTGCAAATACCTTCTGATATGGGAATGTACTTATGATAGCTCCTAGTTTCAGTTATTCTTTTGCGGCAATCAAAACGGCTTTTCAGAGTTTCTGAAATTTTCACTATTATATAATAGTGAAAATTTCTATTATATAATATTATAATTATATAATATACTAAGATATACTACAATATAAAAGTACAATATCAAATCTTTTCTATCACTTCTACAGCAAACAACATCAGCAGAAATCTTCGTTTTAACACAGTTTTTCGACATTTTTAAGAAGTTATAACTTTTTACCAAGTTAAATGCACAAGAATTTTTTTTAAATTTTATTGTTACATATACATTAGACCTACATTTTGGGTAAATTTCAGATTTCTATCACCAACCCCATAAAAGTTATTTAAAGCCAAAATTGCAAATTTTTCAAAGAATTCATTTTTTTAAATTTTATAACAACTAAAGGGTTAGCATATCACAGTCCATATTATTTATGGTACTAAAACTACCAACATATATCTTTAAATAAAGAAATAAATCATATTGTATTTTACTGCCCTTATACCTAAAAAAAAATTACGAAAAGCGAAATTTAGTCAATTTTGTTGTTGAATTTGTCTTAAGATTTTCTTACAGAAATAATATAGATATGCAAATAATGTACTGAACCTTTTTTTACATTGTAAATTTATATACAAAATGGTTTTTGTTTCATCTTTCTAAGACAAATACTTAATTAGTTATGAACATTCTTGTAAACCCTTGCAATCACAGAAATGGGCGTGCGCTGCCCATCCAAAATGGCCACCAAAGGTAAACCAACAAAGATAAAATTTTTTTATATATGGTTTCAAAGCCTTGAGATATAAGGGAAACAACCTGGAAAGTTTCATTTTATTTAAAAATGGTCAAGCAACCAATTATTTTTTTTCTGGATCATTTTAGATGGAATGACCCAGCAGGTTTTATTTGTATTTCAAAAATATTTACGTTAAGTCGGTCAAAAATGAAAAATAAACTTTTCTTTTGGGGATTTAACATGGGGAAAAAAACCAACATTCCCAATCCTTTGGACAGTTCGTCTGAGACTTCCAATGGACCAATTTACACGCAATTTGTACCAAATCAAACGTAAACCTTTGTATATTAGCAGATTTTATTTACTTTAACGTTATCTTACTTACTTAAATAAAAAATATCGACATTTTCAAACCTTTAAAAAATATCGACATTTTCAAACCTTTACAATTTATTTATTTTACACGATTTCAATCAGCTGATTGTAAACACACGAGGTATTTTGTCTAAATACAGAGAGAATGAACAAAAGCTCATGAAGGATTTGGTTTATTATTGCCAGTACCTAAAAAGGTTTACAATTATTATGATTTATGGAAAGAAATATGATTAATAATGTAATTAACGTTAGCTTACTTCCTTAAATAAAAAAATATCGTCATTTTCAAACCTTTACAATTTATTTATTTTACACGAATTCAATCGCTGATTGCAAACACACGAGGTATTTAGTGTAAATATAGAGTGGATGAGCAAAAGCTCTAGAAGGATTTTGTTTACCATGGCTAGTACTGTAACTAAAAACATTTACAATTACTATAATGTATTATCCTTTACATGGAAAGAAAGTTGCTTAATTATGTAAAATAACTTAGCTGATTGCTATGAAATTAAGATTAAATTGTAAAGGTTCAATTTAAATAAATTGTTTACTTTTGTATTAAAAGAAACGGTTGTATTGGAAACTCGCCTACGGCTCGAAGGGGGCTCCGCCCCCATGCCCCCTTAAGGGTTGCCCCTGAGTAGTTAAAGCCCAAATCAGAGTTGTCGTTTTAGTCATCCATATATCTAATGACGTTATAATTTGAATGCCAGAGCTCAAAGTTCACTATTCATAAAACCGTAGTGTTGATACATAGCACTAACAAGAAAATATCCTTGGAGATTAAAAGTAAAAAAAAAAACATTAAAATAATTATTATCACTGTGTAACAGACTGTGAGTGTATCTTCAATGTAGATGTGCATTTTTTTATATTTAAGAATAGTAAAAGAATTGTCTAGGGAAGTTACGTCATCACGCACCTAAGCACTTGGTGCAATGAAAACAGTACAAAAAATATAGAACTATCATTAATTTTTAATCAGGTGTGATTAAGGGTTCATTTTTTAAATATGCATACAGACATTTTTTAGCCGAGCAACACGAATACTAGTTTCCTTTTAAAATTGCTGTGAAGGCAAATAAAAAAAACTTCAAGCTTATAAATACAATAATACAGTAGTTTCTAACAAAAGTATATTAAATAATGGTTAAAATTTCAAATTTACCATAAACATCAAAGGGCTTAGGTTTCAGCCTTAGGACCAGGTCAGTAAATAACAATAAAAATAAAACAATCAGTTGCTTGATCCAGCGATTCGTTCCGCCCAACAGTCAAAAGAAGAATACGTGATATTGGAAAACATCATGATAATTTTTTAGTTTGATAATTTAATTGATATGATATCGGTACTGTGCAAGATATGTCAATGCGCAAAATGAATGTTCTAAGTAAAATATTACAGTAGTTATAATAGTACGTCTAGATGGGGTAAAATTCCTCTAAAAAATAAATAAACATTTAAAAAACGGGGTGGAGGCAAAAATTCTTAGGACCAAAGTTGTAGTAACTTGAAAGCTGTTCGCTATGATTGCCTCAGATGTTATAATTTGGCCGCTAGAGTAGAAAAAAATAATGTCATTTTTTTGGGTCACAGTGTTTGGTCGCTAAATTTCAAAATCCGATAGTTTTCTGTATGGCAGGAAATAAAAAAGCTTTATAGTTTAAGTGAAAATACTGTACTGCTACATTTTGAAATAAAATGTTAACTTTGTACGCACTAAAAAAGGAATAAATTGTAGTTGAAATTTTTGTTGAGTGTAAAATTTAAATGAGCATTCTATCAGGTTAAGGCAATGATGTAGGCCTACTTCCTAATGAGTTTGTTAGAAATTAAGTGCCATCCCAAGTAAAAAACAAATGTTTGGGAGCGCTATTGTCAAATATGACATTGTCTTACCGGGTATCCCATACCACCCTTGCATCTCTCCTAAAATTGTAATTTTTACAAAAACAAATTGTGCCGTTGTAAGTAAACTAGTTTCGCTCTATTGATTGACACTTTTGGACCAGACGTAATTTTAAGGCAACTTTAAAATTTAATATTTGATGATTCCTAATCCTGATGATTTAGAAGATTAAGGAGTTTGAAATAAAAAAAAAAAAATTAAAAAAATTAAAAATTAAAAAAAAAAATTTAAAAAAAATTAAAAATTAAAAAGGTAAAATTTCACATTTGTTATATCTGAACATTTTACATACAACATAACTTTCCAAACATTAAAATGTCTAGGAACCTCATTTTAAAAAGTACCATAAAATGTAATTAGTGAGGGTTTGTATTTGAAATTAGTGACTTTTGGTCTGGAAAGGTGAGTTCAGGTACACCCTGTATGTTAGTAGTACTCTTAATCGATATATTGCTTTACCTATAAAGGCACAATTGATTGTAAAGGTAGTGTACATAACAATCAGAGAAGTTAATTTGAAAATATCATAAGAAGAACAATGTTTATCCATTATTCGCCATTGTAAAAAAATTATCACTGTGAGACGATTGAAACTTAACAATCCAATACACCGGATTGTACAATAAGCACGGGAACTAAACCTATGATGTGTTCTACGTTACCATGGCTGATCTACATTACCCCTTAATCTACCTTACCGATACTTGACGAATTTCTGATACCCCAATGAGTGAGTGAGTGAGTTACACATGTGGGAGTATATAATTTAGATTCGTTGTGCAATAAATTTGTCGGTTGCCACGTTTTAATGATTTACATTTCTCTCTCGGGTTGACAGTGTTTGTGGCGTATCTAGCTATAAACCAGGCGGGTTCCAGACTGATCTTCTCATGTATAGTTTTTGTAATGTGCCTAATAACGGTGTCACTAATAAATGTTTTACTGATGGTACCGATATTTATTTTAAGCAAAATAGATACATTAAAATATTTATAGGCCTTTTCAAATTCTCAAAAAAGTAATTTATTAAACTAAAAAATTTAACAAATACAAATTGATAAGTTAACATAGTTTAGGCTTGCTTATTTATGATGTTGTTTGATAATATAACGCTTTGATTAGGCTACGTAAACAACCGATATTTAGGCCTAAGTAAACAATCGATTTGTTATGTTTATAAAATACTAAAGAGTGTCTGTGTTACATAGTAAGGGTGCAGCATTATTATTTTTAAGGAATATGCCTATAGGCCTCCTTTGACAGACACTCCAACTAAAATTATGTAATTTTCTGTGAAATAAATTTGTATTCTATAAATTTGGGCTTAGTTATTGAAACTTGCACACTACTGCATAAATATTGCGATATGAAAGTGGTTATAAATGGGTTCTCCACGTTCTATAATACCCTAATACCAATATTTGTCAAAGCCAACCATAATTTACAACACTAGGCCTTTCCTAATTCTTGAAAAAAAAAAAAAAACTTAAGAACAATTTATCCAATAGGCCCACAAGTGGATATTGGTCTACTTATTTCTGATGTTGTTGAAACTAATAGAACGGTTTCCTTAGGCTAATTAGTTTTGCACCTACCTAAACAGTCAAATTGATATGTTTATAAAATACTAAAGAGTAGGGCCTATAAGTACAAAGCTGCAACATTATTGGTTTTAAGGAATAGGCCTACTTTTCCGACGCTCTAACTAAAATCGTAGTATTTTCAGTAAAATATATTATTGTTCTTGGTATTTGCGTTTTAGCATTTGGTATTTTTTCTTGAAATATTGCTAGGAAATGGCAGTTCCAAGAAGTACATTTTAGGCCTATAGACTACCTTACATAGTTGTACTATTATTGCGTTTCATTTACCACTAATGGAGCTGTATCCGTCGAGTTTCAGTGTGTTTCTATTTGTTTTTTGTTTTTATTCATTTTTTTATTTGTCTATATTAATTGAATACAACAAATTAATACTCAATAAAGATAAAAAACTTCAAAAACAAATAAAAACACATTGAAACTTACATAACTGAAGCACTAACAATGTTATAAATGGTTGTTATTTAAAATAAATTGTTTGATATTAGGTATAGTACTATATACATTACATATTAATATAATATACCATAAGCTAACTAGGAAACCTAACCTAACCTTACTTAAACCAACCTAACCTAACTTAACATACATACATCTCACGTCATCTCGATTGACCAGCTCTTGGTATGAGACCTGTCAGTTTTCTTCAGTTTCACTTCAATTAATAGAGCTCCACTTATTCAGTAGTTGTCATGGCGGAAAGGTAAAAGGTTAAACTTTAGGCAAGGTTAGGGTTAGATTAGAGGTTATTCTGAAGGAGGTTATAGCAGGTGAGGTAATAAGGCAGCTGATAAAATCGCTGTTCTAAAAGGTATTCCTTAAGTTCAAGTTTAAATCTTTTCAAATTATTTATCTGAGTGAGGTACGGAGGCAATTGTGAAATTAGCTTTAGGCCTATGTACTCAGGTTTACTTTCGAATAATTTCAGCTTGTGAGAAAAAGATGGATTGAAGTTTCTATTTCTGGTGTTATATGAATGTTGATGAGGCTTTACAATATGGTGTTCCGGTGTTCCTAAACATAGGTTATTACTTCTAACATATAGATACAAGGTACAGTAAGAATTTTAAGGTTTTTAAAATGATCAAAACAAGATTCATTGGGTCTGAGTTTTAAGATACATCTAATTGCTCTTTTTTGCAAGACAAATATTCTGTCCAAATTGGATTTGCTAGACAAACCCCACAAGATTATTGAGTTTCTAATCAAGCTCTCAAAAGTCCATAGTAAACCAGTTTTGACGAGATGTTATTTAGAGATGAAATGTTTCTCAAAACAAAAATATTGGAAGAAATCTGTTTAGCTAATTTTTCAATCTGTTCATTCCACCCGATACCACCGTCCAGTCTCACTCCCAGATAATCTACAAGAGAAGATTCTTCTATGAAAGTGTCATCGAGTAGAACGGAGGGAAAAACTGTGCCTGAGCGAATTAAGTGATTCTTTTTCTGATCAGTCATAAAGTGAAGAACTTGTGTTTTTTGATGATTGATATGAAGGTTGTTACTAGAAAAATATTGAGATATTATATTGAGATTTGAGAAGTTAACTGTTCCAGGGAATCAAGATTTTTATGTGATGTTAAAACAGAAGTGTCTTCTGCGAAGATAGTGAGATGTTTATCAGGAAGATGTTCAGAAATATCATTTACGTAGATCAAGAATAAAACAGGGCCTAACCTAACCTAACTTAACCATCGTGTGGGTACTGACTTTATGTGTTTTGTTCCATAAACAAGTAGCCTATACAGGGTTAGGCAAAAGTCTGGACACCCCCAGTTAACTTTATGACGCGTTGCAGTAGGAAAACCAAACTCGGCACATGTTAACAACATGAAAAACTGCATTTTTTCATCAACTACACAACTTCGCCCCTACCCCCAAAATGGGGTATTTTGGGGGCAGCCCCAAATTTTCAAATGTAAACCCCTATTGAGTGACCCCTCATTTTAAACGGTGTATCAAGAGAAATTAAATAGCGCAAACCGGAGGTCAATATCTCACCCCTAACCAAAATGGCAGCCATTTCAAAATTTGAGATGGGCAAGCAAGTATAAGTCTGACACCCCCAATTAATTTTTAACACGTTGCAGTAGGAAAACCAAACTCGGCATATGTTACCAACACAACAAATGCAATTTTTCATCAAAGACACAACTTTGCCCCGACCCCCAAAATGGGGTATTTTGGGGGCAGCCCCAAATTTTCAAAAGTAAACCCCTATTGAGTGACCCCTCATTTTAAACGGTTTAACAAGAGAAATTAAATGGCACAAACCGGAGGTCGATATCTCATTTCTAACCAAAATGGCAGCCATTTTAAAATTCGAGGAGGGTAAATTGACATTTGTTGAAATTGAATCGGAAAATAGCTTTTTTAAAATTCAGAATATCTGGAATTATTTTAGAATTGAACTTACTAGTTCATTTCTGCTACTAGGTTCAATTCTAAAATAATTCCAGAAATTATAAATTCTAAAAAGCTATTTTCCGATTTAATTTTAACAAATGTCAATTTACCCTTTCTCGAATTTTAAAATGGCTGCCATTTTGGTTAGAGATGAGATATCGACATCCGGTTTGTGCCATTCAATTTCTCTTGATAAACCGTTCAAAATGAGGGGTCACTCAATAGGGGTTTACATTTGAAAATTTGGGGCTGCCCCCAAAATACCCCATTTTGGGGGCAGGGAAAAAGTTGTGTAGTTGATGATAAAGTGCAGTTTTTCATGTTGTTAACATGTGCCGAGTTTGGTTTTACTACTGCAACGTGTTAAAATATTAATTGGGGGTGTCCAGACTTATACTTGCTTGCCAATCTCAAATTTTGAAATGGCGGCCATTTTGGTTATAGGTGAGATATCGACCTCCGGTTTGCGCCATTCAATTTCTCTTGATAAACCGTTTAAAATGAGGGGTCACTCAATAGGGGTTTACATTTGAAAATTTGGGGCTGCCCCCAAAATACCCCATTTTGGGGGCAGGGAAAAAGTTGTGTAGTTGATGAAAAAGTGCAGTTTTTCATGTTGTTAACATTTGCCGAGTTTGGTTTTCCTACTGCAAAGCGTTAAAAAGTTAACTGGGGGTGTCCAGACTTTTGCCTAACCCTGTATATTCTCATTTCACATAAAATGTTGCATAGTTGTACCCACATATATGATGGTTAGGTTAGGTTAAGTTAGATTGGTTTACGGTTTTTAAGGTTTTTAAAATGATCAAAACAAGATTCATTGGGTCTGAGTTTTAAGATACATCTAATTGCTCTTTTTTGCAAGACAAATATTCTGTCCAAATTATCAAGGTTAGGTTTCCTAGTTAGGTTATGATATGTTATATTAATATGTAATGTATATAGTACTACCTAATATCAAATAATTTATTTTAAATAACATCCATTAAAAACATTGTTAGTGCTTCGTTTATGTAGGTTTCATTGTGTTTTTATTTGTTTTCAAAGTTTTTTATCTTTATTGAGTATTAATTTGTTGTATTCAATTAATATAGACATATTCATATTCTACATGAAATTTCGTGTAATTTGAATACCCACATGATATACTTTAAAAATAGTTCATCTTATAGCTTTTCCGACACTTTCTCCGCATTTTCCGGCTTATTTAAAATCGGATCAAAATAATTTTTACATATTCGTGATCAGCTTAACATCCATTTTAATTTGAATACCCACACCGATAAATTCAAGGTAAAAAGTCATTTCCGGTTTTTCTGATTTTCCGGGGTTTTCCGAGCTTTTCTGCGGGAAAAACTATCATTTTCGGAATCAGCGTGAAATTTCCGACATTTTGCAAAAAAATTTTCTATTATCTGATGGCCATAGCTAAACTCAAAAATTACCCTTCTCACAATTAAAATACACCTACACAATAAACTTTGGTAGTTTATTTTGTGTTGTTGTTTGATAATGTTGCAGTTTACATCAGTTAACATTTGTAACTCACTTGTTTTTATTATTTTCAGTTACTTGTTTGCAATATATTTGTTTTATTGTCAAAAGGTAGCATATGTTTAATTATATTAGAACAAAACTAAATCAGGTGATGAAATCGTAATCGTATCGTGTAATTGTATAATCGATAGAATAGCAATATTAAGTTATTGCAATATCAAAATTTCCAAATTGATAATAACTGTGGAGACGGATAACGAAGTTTCGCCGATTCTGGTAAGTTGTCAAAAAGTTTGAGACCCATATATTCGGGTTTTGTTTCTATTAAAGCCAATCTGTGAGCACTTGCAAACCTGTTTCTATGTCTAGTATTGTAGTTATGTTGAGGCTGGTGAGAGATATTTTGACTTTTGACATAAAGAATTGACTCCAAGATGTACAAAGAGGGGACAGTCAGGATTTGCAGTTTTTTAAAGAGTGGTTGACAAGGAGTCCTTGCTGGCTGTTTGGTAATGCACCTTATGGCTCTTTTTTTAATTTTAAAGATCTTATCAAGGTTTTTCTTGCTGGATCTTCCCCTAAAATGACAGAGTACCTAACATGGCTTTCAAATACGCTAAAATATGCCATTCTTAGAAAATCAATGCTTAGCAGATTTACAACTCTTCTGATAACAAATAAACTAGTGGAAAGTTTAGAAAAAACTTGTTCGACTTAAATATCCCAGCTGATCCGGTTAGGTTAGGTAATATATCTAGGCAGGCTGCTTTTGTATCCTCGTCGACAAGATCCAAGATCTTCGTCCAACATTAGATTTATGCCAAAAGAGGGCCTCTTTTTGTCCAATTCTGAAGTTTTAAAATGGATAAACTTTGTTTTGGTTTGGTTAACGGATAGCTTGATGTCGGAAAAGTACTGTGAAAGGCTATTTATATTTAGGAAAGTTGTAAGTTGAAGATCACCTAAGTTTTTGCCAGAAGTCAACAAAGTGGTGTCATCTGTAAAGTTAAAGAGGTTGTTATGGATAACGTCGTCACCAGTGTCACTTATGTAGACGAGGAACAGTATAGGCCCCAGTTTTCTGTTTGTGTGTAGGATATATCTCTTCTCATGTGTGGGGGGGGGAGGGGGTCTGTTTTAACTGTTTAACTGTTTCGATTGACAGTAAGGTGTGTTTCGTCTGGGGTATTGTGGATTTTGTTTTGATAATAAGTTTGTTGGTTGTTTTGATTATATCTTGGCTGATAGTTATTTGAGTTGTGGCGGTCCCTAGATTGGCAGTACTTATTTTGTGGCTGGGTATAGTTTGACTTGTTGCTATGGCAGTGTGGAAAAGGGGATAACAATTTTGGTTTTTGTTTTGGTTGGACCTTGGTTTTCCATGGCTGTCTTTGATATCCTCTCTTTGCAATAAGTTTTCAAATGCAGAGATAGTATTTGTATTTTGTACAATGTGTGCGTCTTGTTATAGTTTACTGAAATGGTCACTCAACATGTTTACGATCTCTTCATCTGATAATGGGGGATCATTGATTTCTAAGTGAGTACTCTTTCAATGAAATACTCAGATCGGGTTAACTTTCCACCAGGCCTGTATCTTTCGTTTTCCATACGTTGTTTTATACCATGTTGTATTTCTGGACTCCAGAACCTGGCTAGGAATAGCTTTTCAAAATCTTGCCAGTCACAAATGTCATGTTGAATTAATGAAAACCACCGGGATGCGTTAAATCCTAATCTTCCTTTGATAGTGTCAATTAGGTGCTCACACATGTAGTTTTTTTGAGGTTGTCCTTGGCTACTTTTCACATAATATTTGTGCAATCCGCTTTGAAATTCTTTGGGGCCAATTGTGCTCTCCAAGAAAATGTTGGAGAATGTTGTTGTCTGGGAACTGTCCGTTGCCACACGTCACATATACCATGGGTGTCATGATCTGTCTAGAGCTACGTCATTTTGTAAAGCCTCAGTTTTCCCATTATGCTCTTTAATGGGTTGATGTAAGATTTGTTATGGCCTTTTGATTCCAGTTGGCCGTTTAATGTGGTGTTGATGTTTTCCTTTATAAATTCATTTTGTGCATTTATTGTGTCGTTTACTTATGTTTTGTCAGTGCTCAGATTAGCTTTGAGGTCAACTTTGAGGTTGTAGGTGTTTTCGGTAATTTGGGTTGTTAGTTTCGTCTAAATCTGTTTTATTTCAAAAGATTGTGTTTGTTGGATTTCACAGATTTTGTTAATTTACAATTTGAGTCCGTTTTGTGAACTTGTTAAAGTTTCGATCTTAGCATCTAATACTGGGGTACTTAACAGCGGGATTTGAGGTTTTTTTTTTTTTTTTTTTTTTTTTTTTTTTTTTTTTTAATTGTGAACACTCAAGAGTGTTAATTTTCTTTTTCATGTCAGATTTGATGTCAAATTTGACCAATCAATGTTGGCATTCATCGTGCCCATATCAGATTTGATGGAATTAATATCTATTTTGATTGTGTCCATATGAGAATTAATGTTGGTTTGAGTGACATGAACATGTATTTGGGGAATTAGATCAGCTGACGGTCAAATGGGATTGTCACCTGTGAGTTTTGAAGTGTGATTGGGATTGACGGTGTGTTGTGATTGATCCGTTTCGTTGTGACGGATAGGTTGCATTGTGAATGGTTGAAGTCCTGCTGCGATCATAGATGAAGAAGCGTGCAAAGTCTGGTCTCTGCCCTTGACGAAGTGGTTTGAGTGTTGTCTTAGTCAATCCCGCCGTTCCTGCTGGTGTCAGTTTCCGGTATAGCGTCTGTTGATGTTACACTCGATAGTGATTGTTGGTTGTACTCTTGCTCGGGTGTAGTGTCAGCTGTTAGTGTAGTGAAATTATCTGTTTCGTGTTCAATGTCTCTATCCCCGTTGTTTTGAAAAAGTTTTCGAGAGGGTTTGGGATTCTTACGGAAATCATAAGGGGTAGCCGTATTGGAATAAATATTTAAAGGCAAGAACAAAACTTATTTGGACAATACCTGTGGAATGATGAATGAATATACTTATTTCTAAACAGGGTCTTATTTCTTTTAGGCTATATGCGTCTTAGGCTAGTCTAGCATACTACTTCAACACGTTTGGAAGTTTTTGAGAGAGTCTCACTAGTTAGTCGCCATTTTGCAAACACAACCACACCTACCACATTGTCTTGTTGTTTTCTTATGTTTTAAATAAACAAATGAATAATAAGCACTGAACAACTTACAATTTTCAACTTAAACTTTTATTGGGAGTATTATTTATAATATGCTGGAATAAAAAATATAAAGGGACTACTGTAACCATTTCTAGTTCAAATATGGGGAATATTCTATCTGAATTTGTATAACAATAATCTAGAGAAAATAATATGTCCTTCGCTCGCTGAAGTAGAGTTCCTACATTCCTAGTCTCAGGCTGTGGTGGTCCGTGGGGACTTTCTCTTATAAAATCTTCGAAATTAACTATTATAAAATGAATGTTGAAAATAGGCTTTAGCTTTTGATTGATTGATTTTTTGTTTTTACTGGGTAGAGTAAGGAAAAAAATGGATAAGTTGAGGCCATACAAATTAGGCTATATGGAATTTGGTAAAGTCTCTGGTTGTCTATGTTATAAAATTTAAATTAAGTATATATTTTTGAAACGTGGTAGGTTACTGATAAATTAATAAATTAGAGTTCTTTAAATAGATTTGTAGTTTATTTTGAGCTACTCAATTCACCCAAATGGTAAAGTCTGTACATGCTGGAGTAATTCACTGGAGTAAAGTCTGTGGTAATTCACATATGGAGTTTACCAAGTTGTATTTCTTCACCACATCATCTCTTCTTTGAAAAAAAAATAAAGGCATTTTAAGGTTATGTGCATGAAAGTTTGTTTGAAACATTTAATAAATGGACAAAATTTAGTGTGACTTTTTTTCCAGAAAAACCCATGATCAAGAACTGTCAACATGGATGAAGGATACTCAAATGACTTCAAGAGCAGGCTTAGAATCATACCCCAAGATTTAGGTGGGTAGGTTTTAATCTAGGTATTGTCAAAGATCTCTGCTTCTCAGTTCTAACAAATTTCTTTTAGAGAATAGGCATACCTTACTATTTTATAGTAGTTGAGGGGTTGAGACCTAAGCCCAGGACCACAGTACTTTTTTATTTTGAGGTCTCCAGAAGCAATAAATATTCCTACCGTTTGTTCAATTTCATATATATGGTCAGAGATCTTTAACGATAGGCAATTATACCTAACAATTAAGCATGAGATATTAGTGATGGAAGTTTTTTCTAAATTTTCTATTAAAAATCAACAATACTTACTTTTTTATAGGCCTATTATAGTCACACATCCATAGGAGAAGAAGTTTTTTTTTTTAATACTATGTAACAGTTTCATTTAGACCGAACATAATAAAATATATATCACAGGCCAATCAAAATGTAGGTATTGTTGATTTTTAATGGCAAGTTTTTATTGTTATAGCAGTTGTATATAAGTTTTTTTTTTTTGTTGTATAGCAGTTTTTATTGTTGATTTTTAATTTACATAATTTATATATAGTGATGTTTTTGTGATGGTACGCCGTACCAGTACCTCTTGGTGTGTGGGGGGGGGGGGGGGGGGAACAACAAAATATTTTGTATCTTTAGTAAACATTTTGTAACCTTGCACCCAAATAGCTTCAAAACCCCCCCCCCCTTTTTTTTTGAGGCAAAATTTTCAAAGTTTTCCCAGGGCGGAAACTCCTGAATACCCCCAGAGCCCCTGGAAAATTGCGTAGGCCTACTGCAACCTGTATTTTTACAAGACCTATCTATCTATCAATATATATATATATATATATATACACACAGGCCCGGACTGGCCCACTGGGACGTGTCCCGGTGCGCCCTCCTCCTCGGGCGCCCTCAGCTCCCCCGCGGTAGGCCGCCGAAGGCGCCCAACCTAGTATCAAAAATATTCACACCAACTAGGCCTACAGTCTAGCCTTTTAAATAAATTCAGCCTATTTTGTTGTTTGTTTTATAATTTTACCCTCTCTTGGACATGTTAACAAAAATGAAGGTTACAAAACTTAATGTATCTGATATGTATTGTTCATATTGTTCATCACACTACATCCATATCACCTGTTTTCGACCCTCGCTTCTACTGACGAAACATCTGTTTTGGCGGCCTAGGCCGGCAAAATTTTCCGGCCTAGGGCGGTAATGTTTGGTAGAGAAATCTAGAATATAAGAAGGTAAGTGACAACAACAACAACAACAACAAATCAGTGACGTAGTTGGTGGTTCAGCTGATATCAACTGTTAAATATATATGACGTAGAAGAGAAATAGTGCTTTTCCCTTGGAATCAGCTGTATTTGTAACCTACCGTTAAAGTATTTTAGTTTCGGTGGCCTTAGCTGATGTGAAGTTGTTGCTTAGCAACCAGAAACACAAGTGGTACATCTCGCTAGGTTAGTTGAGGTTATGTTTTGTTTGTTATGAACAAAAAAAGTGATTTTTTCACATGTTTAGAATTTATTTAATTGTGTATTATAATGAAAAATATCGTTCGTAACTCAAGCCGAAAGCGTTTTGCCAACCCTCGATCGTTTCAAGTTTTCGACTTCGTATCGAACTTGAAACATCTCGGGTCGGGGCCGGCAAAACGCGAGTACTGGTGTTGCATTTTTCATGCTTTGTATTTGTTAACAAACACGGGTGGTCTACCCTTGTCGCGCAGACGTTTTACTCGTCGTTCAATTATTCATATTCGTCGTTCAATTCTCTGGGGATATGTAATTTTTTCAGAAATTTTTTACATTTCTTCAGAATCGATTCTATATAGAAATTTATGGAGATAAAAAATAATTTTCCAATGAATTAATTTTATTTTAATTTTGTTTGTAGTTAAATTTATGTTATGTTTTAAAGATGAATTAATTTCATACACTACCGCAATTTCTACTTTATAGACGAAATAGGTTTCTTTTTAGAATTGCACCAAACTATGTAAATTTCATTACTAGTGCTGACCTTATAATAGCCCTTAAAGTAGTTGTCCAAACTAAAAAATAAAAATATTAAGTCATAATGACCACCTAAAAAGAAGTTTAAGGCCAAAAATTGATTCACAACCTTAATTCTAAGCTAAACGAAACACATGTTTAAGGAGGGAAAAACAAATGCAACTTTTAGAGTATATAATTCCATCCTGGTAATTGGCATTTAAAGAGTTTTTTTTATAAATAACATAGCCTACAATATAAAATGTCCCAATCTTAAAATAACAAAAATTAATAATTTATATAGCTTTGTCAATTTCAGTTAAATTTTTTATCATATCATTATTCCTCAAAAGACTTTGTTTTGTCTTCATTAGAACTTCTTGGCAAAGGTTTTCTTGGTATATTTTGCCCCGAAGATAATTTTTTCTTAACTTTAATTTTGACAATGATCCCACCAAAATTAAACTGCCGCGAAACTCACGACAAATTGAGCTGCAAAAATAAGGTTTATATATAGGTCTATATGGGCGCCCTCGGAGACAGTTGTCCACCGCCCTTTCAATGAGCCAGTCCGGGCCTGTATATATACAGGGTTAGGCAAAAGTCTGGATACCCCCAGTTAACTTTTTAACGCGTTGCAGTAGGAAAACCAAACTCGGCACATGTTTACAAAATCAAAAACGGCACTTTTTCATCAACTACACAATTTTGCCCCTGCCCCCAAAATGGGGTATTTTGGGGGCAGCCCCAAATTTTCAAATGTAAACCCCTATCGAGTGACCCCTCATTTTAAACGGTTTATCAAGAGAAATTAAATGGCGCAAACCGGAGGTCGATATCTCACCCCTAACCAAAATGGCAGCCATTTCAAAATTTGACATGGGCAAGCAAGTATAAGTATGGACACCCCCAATTAATTTTTTAACACGTTGCAGTAGGAAAACCAAACTCGGCACATGTTTACAACATCAAAAACTGCACTTTTTCATCAACTACACAACTTTGCCCCTGCCCCCAAAATGGGGTATTTTGGGGGCAGCCCCAAATTTTCAAATGTAAACCCCTATCGAGTGACCCCTCATTTTAAACGGTTTATCAAGAGAAATTGAATGGCACAAATCGGATGTCGATATCTCATCTCTAACCAAAATGGCAGCCATTTTAAAATTCGAGAAGGGTAAATTTACATTTGTTAAAATTAAATCGGAAAATAGCTTTTTGGAATTTATAATTTCTTGAATTTTTTTAGAATTGAACCTAATAGCAGAAATGAACTAGTAGGTTCAATTCTAAAATAATTCCAGATATTCTCGATTCTAAAAAAGCTATTTTCTGATTTAATGTAAAGTCAATTTACCTTTCTCGAATTTTAAAATGGCTGCCATTTTGGTTAGAGATGAGATATCGACATCCGGTTTGTGCCATTCAATTTCTCTTGATAAACCGTTTAAAATGAGGGGTCACTCAATAGGGGTTTACATTTGAAAATTTGGGGCTGCCCCCAAAATACCCCATTTTGGGGGCAGGGGCAAAGTTGTGTAGTTGATGAAAAAGTGCAGTTATTGATGTTGTAAACATGTGCCGAGTTTGGTTTTCCTACTGCAACGTGTTAAAAAATTAATTGGGGGTGTCCATACTTATACTTGCTTGCCCATGTCAAATTTTGAAATGGCTGCCATTTTGGTTAGGGGTGAGATATCGACCTCCGGTTTGCGCCATTTAATTTCTCTTGATAAACCGTTTAAAATGAGGGGTCACTCGATAGGGGTTTACATTTGAAAATTTGGGGCTGCCCCCAAAATACCCTATTTTGGGGGCAGGGGCAAAGTTGTGTAGTTGATGAAAAAGTGCAGTTTTTGATGTTGTAAACATGTGCCGAGTTTGGTTTTCCTACTGCAACGCGTTAAAAAGTTAACTGGGGGTATCCAGACTTTTGCCTAACCCTGTATAATACAGGGTTTTCATAAATGAATGGTGCAATTTTAACTTTAAATTAAAAGAAAACTATATAAAGTACATTAAAAATATTTATTTCATTAGAATCTCCATTAAAAACAGTTTTATATACTGATGCATTTTACATTTCAATGTGTCCACCACCGATAGCTCTGCAGACATCTAATCTATGGTCGATCTCGGCCCATACGCTGTGCAGCATGTCTCTTGTAACCGATGATACTGCCTCATAAATCCTTTCCTTTAAATGAGCAAAATCACGGATTTTCTGAGAATATACGATGTTTTTTACATATCCCCACAGGAAAAAGTCGCATGGAGTCAAATCCCGGCTTCTAGGAGGCCATGATTATGACCTATTGGGTCACCTCGACCTATCCATCTTTGTCCAAACTTGTTATCCAAAGCATCACGAACAAAGTCCTTATAATGGGCTGGTGCTCTATCTTGTTGAAAATACATCATTTTGACATTATCAAACTCGTCAATTTGTGAAAAACAAAAATTTTCTAGCATATCCAGGTACACATTACCATTAACACTTTTCTCGGCAAAGAAAAAAGGTCCAATTACTTGGTTTCTAGTCAGTCCACACCAGACGTTTACTTTTGGTGTGTCTCGGATTTTTTCGATGATCTCATGAGGACGTTGAAAACCCCAAATTCGAACATTGTGTCTATTAACACACCCATTAACATGAAATGTTGCTTCATCTGAAAACATTACATCATTTAAAAATGATTCATTTTCTTCAATCTGATTTAAGATGTAAGTTGCATACTCCACACGTTTATTTTTATCATTCGGTTTGATACCATGCAATAGTTGAATTTTATGCGCATGAAAATGCAGCCTTTTATGCAAAATTTTATGCAGAGTTGTCACTGGGATTCCAAGCTCCAGACTCCGACGTGAAAGAGATTTTTTTGGACTTCTAAGACAAGATTCGCTAACGTTTTGAATTGTTACCTCTGATACAGGCGGTCTCCCAGAAGTCTTCCGTTTTTGTACCGATCCAGTTTCTACGAATTGTTTACTCCAACGCGTAATGTTATTTCTGTGAGGTGGAGCTTTGTTAAATAATCCCCTAAAAGCCCTTTGCACTAAAACAACAGACCTTAATTCACTCAACAACAGCCCACACTTGGCTTTCTCTTGATCAGAAAACATGTTTTTTGATCAGAATCGAATATTTGATGTTATTGTACAATTTAACCAACAACAATGAAACAGCTGTTTTCTAAGACAGAGTAATAAAACTAAATGAGCTGAAGAATTCAGAGGTGCCAACCATTTTTTTCTACCTCGCACAGTAATTATTTTATAAGCATTCGAAACTGCACCATTCATTTATGAAAACCCTGTATATATATATATATATATATATAAAACCTTCACTAACTTTAGTAACTATTAGTCGATCATGGCCTGTTTGTTTCTTGATTATTAAGTTCACTCGTTTACATTAAAAGAAACGGACTAAGGAAGTATACCAGATGAGGCTCGCTCAAATGCTAAGGCAAGCAGCTCAGGGTCGCATCCGCATATCGTACTGTTTCCGAGCCGGCCGTCCTGTTAATCACTGAAATGATCGCTGTTTATCTCTTGGCATGGGAGAGAAAGACACATTAAAGTTGGCAAGGACCTGGCAAGAACACATTAACGTCACCGGACCCACCAGACATATCAGGAGTGCTGGGGCCTGGAGAGTAGCGACTGGACTGCGATACTCTTCAACAGGTCCAGCCCTGGGTGAAATGGCGACATGGTGACGTGGACGACTTCCTGACGCGATACTTGTCGGCTCATGGCTATTAAATGTACCTGCACAGATTGGGCAGGACTGGTTCACTTAACTGCAATAATTTCCTAGTCATTCCCGGCAACGTGGAACACACATTCTACCGTTATCCACGCTGGGAACGGGTATGCCTCAAGGCTACAAAACATTTTTGAGTGTCATAGGTAGACTAGACTCTATTTGGATGAACATGTTGGAGGGTGAGGACAACTTGGGTTGCTTGTTGCATCTGTCCATAACCTCCAATCCAAGAAGGGGCACCCGAATTCTACCCTCAGGAAAAGTACCTTCATGAAAAAAACGCTACGTCATTTTGACGTCACAGGTATAGGGGTAGTTTTCCGGTTGCGAATACATTATACTCTACTTCGATCGATGCTTACGCACTTTTATAAGTTATTCCTAAAATGAACAATTTAAGCCTTATTTTACTAGGGGGGGGGGGGGGAAACTACCCCTGGAATACCACCCCCGGCAAAACTACCTCAAAAAATCAAACTCGTGTCCACAGAGACTGAATCGTTAATGTGGCATTAATAGTTAATTTCTCTTCAATATTACTTTATACAAATTTTTGTACTTGATCATTTTAAGGTAGTATTCATTTGAAGACCTAAAAAAACTGCTTAGAATTAATCTTTATTTTTGTGTTCTTTTAGCGAATTTCCCTATGGGGTATACGCTATTATGGTAGTAGTCACGGTAAGACCTAAGACTGGGACCATGATACTTCGAGGTCCCATGAAGCAAAAAACACCATTCATTCAAATTGATATGTATGTGTGTATATATATATCTATGTGTCCGTGAACACGATACCTTTTAAACAGAACCTCCGATTTTGCTGAAATTTGGTACAGGGGTGTAAGCCAGCATCTAATTAAATAAGTTCGCGAACCAGAATGAAGTGACCATGGGAACGGGGTTTTATGGGGTTTCAAAAGGGTAAAAAATAGGTTTTTGGCTTTTTTCACTTTAATTAATAAAATTTAACAATTTTAACTTAAACCATTTAATAGAGCGTAAAAAACAAACAATCTAGTATTTTGAAGTTTTCACTTATCTTATTAAATGGTTATGGAGAATAAAAAAAATATGTTTTCCATGTTATGCTTATGGAAAATCAACAAAATCTTCTGTTTTGCTTATTTATTGACATATCTTGATATAATTTGGTATGTACATTTATTTTCAAGCGATTAACT
The DNA here is from genome assembly GCA_030545055.2 of Neoaliturus tenellus. Classification (NCBI taxonomy): domain Eukaryota; kingdom Metazoa; phylum Arthropoda; class Insecta; order Hemiptera; family Cicadellidae; genus Neoaliturus; species Neoaliturus tenellus. Next base: position 167,381,545 of record CM061532.1, on the reverse strand, counting down.
TCCAAAAATATTTGCTTACAAAACCCATATGGCGACAAACCTACATACTCACCCCTATGGGGAAAATGAAAATAACACCATAACTTGATAAAATTTGGTATGTACATTCACAACGTAAGGTTTAACTTACATATACCAAAGAAAACCCATGTATGGTGGCCAAATTACATATTCTCATCCCCATGGGTTTTATGGGGAAATAGAAATATACCAAAATTCCATTGGAAATTCTCTGAGTATGCAGGTCTTCTGCGACAGGGATATTAGTAGTTATTACGTTACCAAAATAGCATCCCATAACAACGAAGTTAAAAATTACGATTTTAAAACTTAATTTTAGACAAAAATTGATTTTACCTGGGGTTGAGGCAGTTTTTAAACTTTTTTTGGGCCAAAACACACTTAATTGCCAAGTTTAAGCAAAATCTACCCACTAGATTTCGAGATCGTTGAACACACATCCCTTCGGACACTCCTCGTATTATGGTAAAGCATTTGTTTACATTTCAGTAGTTCCTGTTAAATTAATTTCTTCCATAATCATCTGATTCATTTTTATTATGATTTAATCCAAATTAGTACTGTATTTTTAATTTTAACCTCGTGGACAAAAAAAAATATTTTAATCAATTATTACCTTCTGACATTCCTTGTCGCTGTTGTCTATGCTGCGACGCGTTTCATCACTACTGTGACATCCTCAGGCATCTGCGCACTAGCGTTTCGTCATTAAATTAAAATAAAACATTTCTCCTCGACACAAATACATAAATAATACCGGTAACACTTAAACATATATCACGTGGCCACGCGTATTTGACGCGGTGGCCACATTTCGCACGACACGGGCGGATGGTTCGCAACGACTCAAATATGAATTAAAAAAAAATATATATATCTTTAAGGACTGTCAGTTTCTTCGGAATAGATCTCCAATCTAAAACTTTGTTGAATTATTACAAAATGAGAAGCATTTTTGACATCTCTAACGTTAAAACTGGTCAAGAAATTAATAAGGGTTTGGGTACATATATTCTGTTCCATATGTCGGGTATATTATTCATACAGAAGTATGTCTGTGACTTAGAAAAAATGTTGCCAAAAGTCGGACAATAATCTATACTTATTTAATACGCTAAGGGTTTTTTTTGTCTTGAGAACTCCTCCTACAATTTTCAACCGATTTTCAAGTTTTTGGTGTCGTTGGATAGGGCTTGGTCTGTAGTTGTTTCCGCCAAAAATTGATGAGAATCGGACTGAAAATAAAGGCGCTATCCAACATTGAAATCTTAAAATTTTCCATTTAAATAACATTGGGGACTGAATAAAGCATTTGAAACATCTGTTAATAATCAGCTGTAAATACGTGTAGGTATTGGCGATTAAAGATATTCACATTATTGGATTGGTCGTGTGTCATTGATTTAGAGCTAAAGTAACATTTGTATTGTATTTAAATAAATTGCTCGAGTTCGAGCAACACGTATACTAGTTTCAAATTGAAACACGTAAATTTGCATATAAGATAAAGCCCTTACTGACTCATTCATAATTAATTTTCCAACTTCCCAACTAGGTATAGAAGGCTGAGATTTAGTACACTGATTATATAGGTCTTATATAAAACAAATAAATAGTTTTTATCCACATCCCTCCATGGAGCTCCACCCCACATGTCTTCAAAGTTACCATGTTATTCTTAAACCGATATTATGGAAGCAATATTTATGTATTGAAACTTGTGATTATATTTAGGAAATATAATTCTAGATGTTGTCATCTAACGGATTGAGGGAAAATTGAGGGATTTGTAATATAAATTAAAGTATATTATAAAACCTGCTGGCGAGTGAGGGTAGTGAACGAAATCACCTGAAGCGCAAGTGTTATTAATTTAAAATAACAAATTATTATCATATAATAGAAATTGTTAAAATACCAGAACATGTACATAAAATACCAGTTGATAAATACTATAGAAATTTTGAATGTGGGAGTACTTTCCAGGGGGTAGAATTCCAGGTCTAGTCCAATGGGGGTAGTTTTGCTGGGGGTAGTATTACGGGGGTAGCATTCCGGGGGTAGAAATCCGGCTGGTGTTTGGTTTGCCATAATGTTAATTTAGAACAACCAAATTAAATAATAATGTACTTATAAAAAACTGGGGGCCCTTTTCCGGCCGCAAGCAAAACTCCATGCCACCTTAAGCTCTGCGCCTCGTGATGTCAAAATGACATGCGTTTTTTCATGGGGTTAGAATTCCGCTACCCCTCTAAGAAGATAGATTGCTGTCGATATGTTTGGAAAAATGAACGGGTGGATTGGGAGTGACTCCTAAAGGGCAAAAACCAAAGAATGGCTATTGCTGATGTAATGCGATATCCAATCCCAGGCTAGTGTCCGAAAGTGGGAGAGGAGTGATTTTACGGGTAGTATAATATATTTTGTCGTAGGAGTCCCACACTACAATTTGGCCACCGGTGTTTGTAAAAACATTATTTCTCCTCTCCCCAAAAAACAATTATCTAGCCAGAGTTTTAATCTTTATTTCCATGTTTGTACCAGTACCATTGGGATTTGTTGTCATTTAGTACCTCTATTTTTTAAAACAATTTTACTCATATTTTTTAAACAATTTTACTCATATTTACAGATATCTTTTTGTTAGGATTACTTTTTAGGAGAGTTGCTATTTACGATGCTTTACAAAATTTCAAATAGTAGTTTTAGAAACTGTAACCTGGATAGCAGAATTTATTTTCCAGATGATTTTGTCAAGTCAATTGGTTTGGTTCTATCTATTGCAATTTTAAGCTAGATAAATCTTATGTATTAATTTTCCTCCCCAGTTGTACTATTAAGAAGTTGTAGTTAAAGCAATTATTTTACATATTTTTACTGAGCTGTTCTTTATTTTCTTTCAGTTCTTTTATCTCAGATAATTGCTTAGTCTTTTAACGTTCGAGTTCACAGATAATTTCAACTTAGAAATTGGTTCTGGTTTAATTTTTTTCTGCAATGATTTAACCTGAATTTTTAATTCAGACTTTTATTCACCATTTCATTGTGTTTAACAACCAAGTTTCAAAGACGACCCTCTAGTTCCTTGATTCAATTCTCCAATTGTAACTCTTTCACTTATTATAAGTTGATACATAAGCCTATGTTGTTTTACACTTTCATTTTGTTTCAATAAGATAGCTCCTGCATTAGCTATCTTTCTATTATACTGTGTTCATTGGGTCAGCTAGACATTCTGTTCATTTCGTATCCCCAACTTCTTATTTAAGCAGGGTTAACCCTTTGAGTGCCGCAGCCATTCTCCCAAGTCATATGCATAAATTGCCGTGCTAAAATCTACAATTTTGCAAGCTTTGTGTATAAAAAAAAAAAAAAATGTGTATAAAATAAAGTATTCAACAGATTTTAATAATTTTTTTTTATTTTCTTTGTAATAAAATGGAGAACATATGGCATATAAATCCTTTCTTCTAAATTTATTTATATAAAAAATTATGTGATATAACTACAAATAAAAAATTAAAAAATTCTAAAATTTCAAGTTTGGACCAAAATTTGGTGTATATAGTATTTTTATATATTTTTTTTAGTTACACCTTGTAAAAAGAGCACAAAAAACTGAACAAAAATCATACATAATATGTTATGTTACAGTGAAAATTTACATTATAACGCACTACAAACAATAATAATATAATATAACACATAACATATATAACAAGCAAAAATAGTATTCATACAAAATACAACCAATAGCACTGATAAATCAATAATTTCACTAAACACACTAATAACGAAGTATTAGGAACAGTTTTTAGTGTAAAAGAACGAACATAAACAATGCAACTAATCAAAATACACAGCTGTTTGCAGCGGGTAACAATCAGCTGTCAAACTGTTGCGTCATATTTTTATCATAATGCCAAGTGACTCCTAGTAAGCAGTGAAAGTGAAAAACCAGTACTATACGAAAGTTTGGAACCTGTAGAATGCCGTAAAACGAATAATCAATTAAAACTAATACGTACTATATGAAATAATAATAAAATACGGATCGTCTACTGGGTAGACGCCGGCAATTTATGCATATTTTATAACGTCTACTATGTAGACGCTGCGGCACTCAAAGGGTTAATACAAACTCCTTAGAAAAAATTAGTTTTTTGTTGTTTAGGTCTAGATAATACAAGCATACAAACAAAAGGGACCAATCAAATGCTTAGGGTTGCATGGGGTTGAATGCTTTGTTAAGCCACTAGACGCCCTTTTGTTCATTACACTTAATAATTTTCATTTGCATAATGAATTGTTGTATTAAGTTTATACTAGGGACCACCCACTGTTCGAAATTCGACCAAACCTCACTTGAGCAAATTTGACTTAAAATGTTCATAGCTGTAACATCTGTCATTGACTATTGATACACTAAGATTTGTGTATCAATAGTCAATGCATCTGTGTTCCTGATTTGCTAGCATTTGTTATCAGCTGTGTAATGATTTAATCAATTGTCCTTCTCCCATAAGATTAAAATTGAAACTTTGAAAGCCTGTAGGGCGGAGCTCTGAGGGCCGATCTGAATTAAAATAGAATTCTGCTCATCTACATGACACTACCTTTCTAACGATATCTGCGGATTTTTCCTACGTTGCCCACAAGCTGAGAAAAAAGGAGGAAGCGAAACATGCTTGCCTATTAATATATAGATAATTTAGCATGGACCTTTATCATAACAATATTCATTTTCAGGAACCAAATGATTTTTCCATTGTGTATTTTTTAAATGGCGACCATTTGAAACTTTCAAGGACAAACATTTCAAAATTTAACAAGACACAACAAAATTTAAAAATATAATTTTTGAAACAGTAAAACCCCAGATCATAAGAGCCGAACTATTAATAATAGAGTAAATGTGATTTTTCTTATGAAAGAGGCAAATTTGACAATAGTCAGGCAGTAAAAATCAACATTTGGTCTTGTTGCCAAACATGATAAATTGTTTCCTTCACCAGTGATAACTCCACTTGATGTGTATCTGTGATAAAATGGTTTGTTTTTTTCTTGCAGTTTATATATATGAGATAATTTATATATATATATATACATATATATATATATATATATATATATATATATATATATATATATATATATATATATATAAACTGTGTTAGGTTTCTTTTTGTTAATTAACAGTAAAATTAATTTCCAGTGTCCATTGAAATTTATTTACAATTCTAAAATATTAAAACAGAATACTTTAAAAATGGACACTTTGAGTAAGTCTGACTATCTTCTTTTCTCTGAATATTTAAGGAATATTATTATGTTTTCATGCTTGCAACATGTACGAGTAGAAAACTAATCAATAACCACTCTGATCACATTAATATTTCTCTCTTTGAGGAAATTAACAATTAATTATTTCTAACTTTTAAAACCGACACTTAAACCACTACTTTTCCATGTTTGGCTCAAGGATACATAGAAGTGTTAAAAAACAAACACTTTATAATATAATTCAGCTATTCAATGCACTGCCTTCGGAAATAAAAAAAAATACCCCCGTCGAAGCAGACCTGCGTACTCAGTGAATTTCCAATGGAATTTCAGATTATTTACGTTCCCAATAAAAACACCTTAGGAGAGTGTAGGTATGTAGGTTTGCTGCCATGGGGTGTTGTTAGAAAATTTAAGTTAATCAATAATTGGTGAATGTAAACACAAAACTATCAAGCTCCCTGGCAATTTTTCATTTTCCCCATAAACCCCATGGGGGTGAGTATGTAGGTTTGCCGCTATATGGGTTTTGTAAGCAAGTATAAGTTAACCCCTATCTAGATAATATACATACCAAATTTGATTAAGTTATGTGAATAAATAAGATATAGGGTTTTCTTGATTTCCCATAAGAATAACATGGAAAACACATTTTTGGATTTTCTCCGTAACCATTTATAAGTTAAAAATTCAAAATACTAAATTGTTTGTTTTTTAAGCTTTTTTAAATGGTTTTAGTTAAAATTAATGAATTTTGAAAATTGAGGTCTAAAAATGCCAAAAAACCCAATTTTGACCCCTTTGAAACCCCATAAAACCCCGTTCCCATAACCCGACAATGCTGGTTCGCGAACGCATGAAAATAGACCTGGTCTTACACCTTCATACCAAATTTGATCAAAATTTATTTCTGCTTCAAAAGATATATATATATATATATATATATATATATATATATATATATATATATACATAGTTTTACAAACATTTTAAAGAAACAATCATATATACATATATATGAAAATGAACGAACGGTGTTTTTGGCTTCTGGGGACCTCAAAATGAAAAAGTAAAGTGGTCCCGGGCTTAGGTTTACCATGGCTACTACCGTAATAGCGTATTCCCTATAGGGAAATTCGCTAAAAGAAGCCGACCTAAAACAGTTCAAGAGTCGTCTGTGAGCGCTCCTTCTCAGCAAAGAATATTACAGTGTACAGGATTTTTTAAATGATAAGAATAATTTTAGTTAGGAAATTGATTTGTGTTTTTTATTCTATAATGTATACTGACAATTGGCAATGCTGTATGAACATCAGTTTACGACAATAAATGCTCTTGATTCGTGATCAAAATAGATTGATCTTATTTATTTTGGAGTTGAATAAGGTTACAAAATAGTAATATCTACAAAAATGTTGATTTGTTTTTCAGTGCCAAAAGTTGAACCAAGTGATGAAGAATACATATTATGCAGTCAGAATGGATACAACGGCACCTTACCTGCGAGCAATGCGTATGACAAGTAATATTTCATGATTTTCTCTCTATTTAGTACGTTACAAAACATAAAATTAGTTTTGATCATTATCACCATGCAGGATTTTCATTAAATATTTGGGTGGTGTCTCAACTATATATTAAACAGTTGTGAAATAAATACCAAAATTGCACATTGGTATCATGGCATCTAGTAATGAGCTCAAACAGTTCCATCCATGAAGTTTCTGTTTTCTATAAAATACGGTGCCTAATATTTAAAAAAAATATTATCTCCTGTTTCGTAATTTTCTTATTCTGTGGACTTGTGAAAACCAATATAAATAGCCAACTAATAAAAAAACTAAATATATTGTATTTATATATATAAAATGAATTTCAGCAAACAGTGTTTTTGGCCTCTAGGGACTTCAAAGCAATAAAATAATATGGTCCTTGGCTTACTGACATGATAGCAAATTCCCATTAGGGAAATAAAAAAAACAAAAACAAAAAAAAAAACAATTAGAAGTGTACAATTAGACCAATAAACTTGCTAGCTGTTAATAATAAAAAACTACAATATATATATAAAGATTAAAAAGCAAACTGAAGTTGTTATATTAAATTTGTGAAAGGAATTATATTATTTATTTAAATAAACTACTCAGTGCAAGGATAAGTACACAGTTAGTATTAAATAACATTCCTTTTGAAAACTTATGCTTCCTTTTAATTCAAATCCCTTTAATTTCCAATGTTGTAACAGAGTCAATATTGCCTTTTCTTAAAAAGCAAGAATTTTATAGTTTCATTCCATTAATGGCAACTTTTTTAACAATTTTGTCAAACATAATTAATATGTCAAGCAATATGAGTCTTGAAATACCCCCTGTTGCAGCAGCCGTGCTTACTCAGCGAATTTAAAATTAGTAATATTAATTTTGACCAGATGAACCTGTAAACAAAATTTCATTGTGTGCTCCTAAATAGGGAAATTAATGTCTATTCTCATTATGATAAATATAGAGAAAGATTATGCAGGTATGCTGCCACAGGGAACACTGAAAGTAGGTTTTTAGCATAAAAAAATTATTTCGACCATACGATGCCATATTCTAAGTTTCATCAATATCTGTCCATAATTAAAGAAGTTTGCATATCCTCCTTATGATTTAACATGAGAAAAGAGTATGCAGGTTTGCTGCCATGATAAGTACAAAACCCAAGATTTTTAACCATAAATGGATGAAACTCAACCAAATGAAGGTAAATACCAAGTTTCATAAAAAATATGGATTAATATGTGAAATATTAACACCTCCCTTCTCTCGATAAGATTAACATAGGATCCCCAAAACACAATGTAGGCAACTTTCTTTAGACATTTTAATATCTCGGTAACCAATGAAGATAGAGCAAAGCTTCAAAATACTAAATTGTGTATTTTTTTTGCTAAATCCAGTGGTAAAAATCAAAATTTAAAATTTTTTCAAATTACAAGCCAATTAACAACCTTATTCCATAAAAAGCAGTATTTCCATTACCTAAGCGGAATTGAATCAGTTAAATATCGTGAAGCCCACATGGCTGTGTTGTAACAATCACAAGGCCTACAAACGTTCATAGAAATGGTATTTTCTTTCATACATTATTTTTCATAATATTTTAATCGTTTACTTCATATGATACATTTGTTATTTAATAAAACAAAAGTTTATCAACTATCAAGTGGTTCTATTCAAGCGTGTTTGTTTATAGCCTAGTGTTGAATCATTTATTAATGTGGTAGTTAATCACAATTAAAAAGTATATTTAATTGTTGTTTTTATTGCTTAAAATCTTATTGTTTATGTTAATTTTACATTGTGTTATACTCTTTTTGGCATTAAACAATCTAATATCTCTATTATTATTTCTTATAGCGAACTCTCCTCAACAGGAAATATGCTATTAAGGTAGAATGGTAGTCACGGTAAGAATTGAGAATGGGTCCATGATATTTATATATTTTATATAAATATGATATATATATATATATATATATATATATATATATATATATATTTTTGAAGACGGTAAAAGCCATAAACACCTTTCTTTCAGATTCATACAGTACACTCTCGTTCATCGGAACTAATGTGGCGGACGGTCGGTTCGGATGTCAGAAAATTCCGATGAAGCGGAGTCCGTCGTGAGTCATTTTTCCGCCCGTACGGTGACTTATCGTGATTGTATTCACTTTTGTTTTTAAGATAACACAAGAGATTTTATGAAAATAAGGCACTCAAACTTTGAACATGGTAACAATGAACCTATAGGAATAAAAACAACGCAGCAAATAAAGATTCAAAATTTTATTCTCATATTCCATATTCATATTCTAGCAGTTAACTGACTTCCACGTAACACAGGTGCAGTCGCGACGCGAGACAGACTGAATGACAGTTTGGGAAGCGGTCGAAACGGATGTTCACTTCCTGCCCCCTTCCTCTTTCTATTTTTGTGCGAATACTCCACGGCCTCGTAAATTACATCGATGGGTACAGATTATGGAAAACGCCTGATGACGTTTGATGCCAAATGTGATACTTCACTGTTTTGCGGATAGAACGAATGGAAATTGAAGGCGCTAAAACGGAAAAATTATATATTTCGTAAGAAAAAAAATAATGATATCCAGATTTTCAGTTCCGATGAAGCGGAGTTCCGATGTCGCCGAGTCCGATGAACGAGAGTGTACTGTATATATATATATATATATATATATATATAATGTGTATAAAATACATGTATATTTCATGTATATACATAATATGTGTCTATTTACATGTTATCTTTGAAAGAGACCTCCAACTTCAACAAAATTTGTTAGAAAAGTATAACGCAACTACATTTGTCAGGTTCAGTTTTGAAAATCAGTTTTAATGTTAGATTATGTAGCCGTAATATTATGTATTATGTAGCATTGATGTATGTAATATTAAAATACATTTTAAATCACAGACTGTTTTTATTGTTTTCTTACATGATGAGACAAAGATGTACTTTTATACTTGGTAAAATGTCTCATTCCAAAAGATTTATCACCTTTTGTAAACTTAAAAAGAAAGCCCAGGTTTATCAATACAGCAGAATTGCAACTGTGTTTTGGATTAGCAAAAGATCAGCTTTCATATAAAAAATTCCATCCATTAGAAAAATGAAAAATATTTGTGTGATGTTTATTGTGGATCATTTAAAACCAGTCTCTTTTATTTTTTACAGAGGTCCAGACACGGAAAACTATGCTCGATACGGCAAATACAATTTGAAAGTAAGTTTTTGTTTTCATATGTGCTCTAAATGAGTTTATATTTTCAGGTTAGTATTAGATGGAGGGTAGAAGAATCAAATTTCAATAAAACTTTAACAGAAATTTGTAAAGTGTAGGCCTATTATAATTATCTTTAGAGTACATGGTACAGGAATTACACTGGACTGAGTTGTTGTCATCATTGATTCTTCTAAGTATAACACTCAGCTATCAACTTTGGATTTAATGAAGAAAGGTGTTTTGATGTAACTACCATTAGCGCTCCCTATCCACACGGTTAACTGAGAGTGATAAGACTTTGTGTGTTTCCTTGCAAATGGACACCACAATTACTTCTTTCGGTGCTTTTAAAGTATCTGTATTAACTTTGAAGGTTGTCGAGTCTTTTTTTGATTTACCCAAAATAGGAATAGAATAAGAATAATGTTTATTTTCAAAATCAGTAATAATACATACAAAACAGATACAGAACACTTTAAAGACAATAAATAACATCTTTCAATTTTCAAAATGATGCAAACAAACAACATAATCCAAATAACAAGAACATTTGTTGTTAAATATATAAAGTTTTGTTGTGGAAATACCTAAAACTATCAATCAGAACCCTAAAAAATATATTGTCAGAGATATTTATTGATTAGAGATAGAAAAGAGGGAAACTAAACACAATGGTTGGTGAACAGTAAAACACCAACCATTATGTTATGTTTATGCACTAACCATTATGTGCTTTCGGTGCTGGACCATGCCCCTTGTAACTAACACACCTCTTTTTAAGTGGTCTAATCAGTGATATTATATTTTACAGTATTTTACGTTTGTCCTTCGCCTCTACTGCCTCTTTTCAGCAATATGACTATCATGACAGACAATATTGCAATGTTAATTCATTATTTTCTGCTATTTAGCCTATTAGAGGTCTTGAATGTACCGAAAAATCAGTTCTGCCGTATGATACTAGACGAATTTCCGTCATCGGGTAGCTTTGGTTAAAGGCATCGGTATGAATCCGGTTTGGTACGGATTAAAAAGTAAAAAATATTAAGGTATCTACCATTTATACTTTACTTAACTAATTCATATTTTGCCGTTATCATTTTGTTTTGAAGGATTAATGCATAAAAAGAATGGCTGTCCTCATCACTCAGCAACAAGATTATAAGTAAACTAACTATATGTTAGTTACAACATAGCTAACATAATAATAAGTTATATAAGTAAGTTATACGGCTAGTAATATAAGTTATAGTATAAATTAATAAATATAATATTTACTATAGGTTATAACGATATGGTGTTCGCCGAGTGTATGGTTAAGAATACAGTTTACCACTTCGCAGTACAACATCATTTAGACAATCACGTTCTAGGTGACAATAGCGCTCATAGCAGCTGATCAAGTAAATTTCACGTGAGGATAGGGTCTTGTATTTTTGTATTTTGTGTCTACGCCAGAGGCATTTTTTAACGTTTTGACGGGGAACGGTCCAAACCCCAGTCTTGTTACTATCTAACATCGACCAGTTGTTAGAAAGCATCGTTAATTAATAGCCCAATGACAAATGGCAACTGGGTCCGGAATCGAACCTTTAAAAAGCTACTAACTTTTCTCAGGATCGAACCGGCAACCTTGGGGTTCAAAGGTGAGCACTATAACCACCCAGCTACCCAGCCAGTTATATTCCAGGGTTAGTCAATTCCATTGTCTTGTAAGAGACAATGGAATTGACTAACCCTGGAACTCCCTTACTCGTGTCACGAGCCAGAATTGGCTTACCAAGGAACTACCTAACTTCCAGTTAGTTTACTCCAATGTGCGTGGAGTGGAAGTGGCTGTTGGCCGGTGGAATTCACTAACTCCGGAACTCCCTAACCAGTCATGGCACCCTCCGCCTTTCGCCACTAGAGGTGGCGAACCACAATATTTCGCACCACAAAATAATGGTGTATCGTAATTTATTTATATTTCATCTTGATGTTTTGTTCAGCATGTTTCTCAATAACTGTAAATTTTGTAGACCTATTCTCAATAATAATATCTTAATATACATACTTTTGTTTCGTAGCTTTTATTGAAATGTTATAGAAACACAAATTTAATTTTCTCATTCCATTTAAATTGAAAATAATCATGTTATTCAACATCAATATTTAGTGTGGTACTTAATGCAGTTAAAACATGAAAAAGCAATGCATACATTTCTATTAGAACAAGTATTGCTAAGTAGAACAATTTTGTGTTATACCCGCAAATTTATTTACTTAAGAAGTATCTTTATATAAAATATTGTCTTTTTATAATTGTCATAATTTTATTATTCACCAATAACTTTGAAACAACCCAATAGTTTGAAACACAAAACCACTCTGCTAGTTTAATGTAGCCCATCGCAGAAAATGTTAATCCGCCTTCCGATTTGTGTCTTTACTTATGTAGACACCAGGCCTGTCTAATAACTTCATATTTTTAAAGTTCCAATTATTACAGGATTAAAAAGTATAAGAATTGAAATGGAATGTATTCCATGTTCTATAACTACATCGATTTAAAATAAATCAATTGCCACACACAACTACATCTACATCATTGTTACTATTATACAGATGTTAAGTTTTATAGGTCTGTGAAAAGATTTGAATGATTAAAGTAATGTTAATTGAAACATAATAACTCTAAGAATGATTTTAATTCCTTCCACTAAACATGTCCCAAGACAGAATGTCTCAAAAAAATTTATAACATTTCTGAAAAAATAATGTATGTTTTTAAAAATACTAGCTAGCAGCCCGTCAAAATGACATGAAATTTCTATGATTAGGCCTACTTTTTGTGGAACATTATTTGTTGTTTGTTTTGTTTTAATAATAGTTCAAAATTAATGAAAACCTCACCAACATTATATTAAAACTTGAATTTTGAAATTTTTTTAGCAATATACAGTTAAAAATTTTATATCACATAAAAAACAGTTTTACCAAGAACCTTATAAATGTTCAAAATGACTACCATTTGTAACATGGCACACATTGACATCAAGTGGGGACTTCGTAGGCCCTGCATCAAGTCTATAGACGAGTTAGAGAAATAAGTGTCGGACAGCTACCCCAATCCGGTTTCGTAATTCAGGAAGGTCAGCTGGTAGCGGAGGCTCATACACATGATCTTTGATGAAGCTCCGCAAACGTAAAAATCGCATGGCGTTAGGTCAGGGAAACGTGGAGGCCATGCATAGAAAGCCCTGTCAATTTGGCCCCATTGAGGGAAGACCCATTGCTAATGTCTATAGTTGCACGTTGCATTGTAACTACAGATTTAGTTTGCAAACTGCCAAACAAAACTCTTTTCTGTTCACTAATCACCATATTTTCTACTACCGCTATCTAGCAGATTGCGGCAGAAACATTGCACTCACATGCGCACTGGTACTAAAAAAAACTGTTTGAGTTGCTCTTACATTTGAAATTGAACGGTTTTATAAACACTTGCTATTTAAAACACTAAAGAAAAAACACCTTTGGGCAGTTCGTCTGAGACATATGTACTGGGTCGATTTAAATGCTGGTTAGTTCTACCAAAAGAAACATTTGAGTGTCTATATTAGCAGATTTTAGTTGTATTTCGAAAATATTTATGTTAAGTTGGTAAAAATGAAAAATAAACTTTTCTAATGGAGATTTAACAAGGGGGAAAGCTAACCTTTTTTAATCCTTTGGACAGTTTGTCTGGGTCTTCCACTGAACCAATTTATACGTAGTTTGTACAAAATAAAAATAAAATAAACAATTTATAGTAGAGTAGCAAGTTTTATTTACTTTAACGTCATCTTAATTTCTAAAATAAAAATCCTCATTTTGAAACCTTTAAAATAAATTTGTTTTAGCCGCCTTCAATAATCTGACTGTAAGTACACATTGTGTTTTTATAACATACGACGTGGTATTTTGGCTAAACACAGAGTAGAAGAACAAACGCTAATGAAGATATTACCCTTTAAATGGAAAGAAATCTACTTAATTATGCAAAACAGCTGATTTTGCAATGAAATTAATGGTTTGGGATTCACACAAAAAATGTAGGCTACACTTACTATGTCTAAATTGAAAAGGTTCAGTTTGAATAAATTATTCACTCAATAGTTTACATTTGCATTAAAGTGATGTTTTTGTAGGGTATATCAAAGAAAGAATGCATCAGAAAAATTTGTCGTGCAGTCAATTCGTCAGATGAGATTTTGTAATGGTTTACTTTTTACTTTCAAAAAATAGTCTGCATTTGTGGCTCTGTTGCCTCGATTTCATATCCGTTTTCATTCAGTTAACTTTTTATAATGTGTTTATTAAAGATATCATTCATATGTTTTACTTATATGGTACCAATATTTATGTTAAGCCAAATAAAGAGATTACAATGTTTATAGGCTCTTGAAAAACTTGTATGTCTTAAACTTTCAATAACTCCTTTAATAAATACTCGTTATAGTTTAGACTTAGGCCTACTTATTTATTGCTGATGTTGCTGAACCTATTGAACACTTTCATCAGGCTACTAAGGTTTAGGTCTAAGTAAACAAATTGTTATTTTTATAAAATAATAAAGAGTATCTGTTAAGGATGCAGCAAAGCAGCATTATATAGTTTTTAAGGAACTGGCCTTATAGGCTTAACTTACTTTGACAGACGCTCTAACCAAAATTATGTATTTCCTGTGTAAAATAAGTTTAACTTTTGTTCTTGTCATTTGGGTATGTTATTGAAACTTGGACACTACAACATAAACATTGTAACATGCAAGTCGTCGGTATCTATACGGTTTGACCTACCCTAATACTGATATTTGTTTAACCAACCATAGGCATTACAATAGACTAAATATGTACTAGTCTAAAATTACCTTCGATAGTTCTTGAAAAAAATGTTTTGAATATTTAAACAATTCATCCAATTAAACCGATAGGCTTAAAGATAGTTTTTAATCAAGGCCTACGTATTTCTGATGTTGTTCAACCTAATAGAATGGCTTTATTAGGCTACTTAGGTGTAAAAGAAATACAATGATTTACCCCGATAAAAATTATAATTTTGCTTTTATCGAATCCTCAATATCGTTTGGCATCAGTATTTATGGCGGAACATCAAATAAAAATTTGAATAGAATTTTAATTTTACAAAAAAGAGGTATAAGAATAATGTTCAACCTAAACTGGGATATTTCTGTGCGTGATCATTTTTTAGCGATAGGCATAATGACAGTAGGCTTGTATGGCATTTATGTTTACTACACCGTTCTTTATACAAAAATTTTTTTTCTGAAAAAATGTCACCTAAACTAGGGGATAACCATGAATATGACACTAGGCATAGAAACAAAATTGCTGTTGGTGCCCACAAGTTGGAATTTTACAATAATAATAAAAAAAAAACATAATGTGCTGAAAGAAAATTTTTGGAAGGGTTTCCAGAGGGGTTAAGGCAAATTGATGATTAAAAATTTAAAAGTCATATTAAAATATATTTAACTCAAAAAGTGCTTTATAATTTTGATGAATTGTATGAATGATATTGTGTTTTTATTTGTAAGAATCTTGACACCATTCAAGGTACATATTTGTATGATTGACGAATAAAGTTATTTTAAATTCAATTCAATACATACCGGTAAGTATTTTCTAAAGTAGTAAATTGACATTTTCCATCTAAATCAACAATATTATTTTTTATTTCTTATTTTAAAGTTGAAAGGGATCACATCATTGAAAATGTAGTGATTTTAAGGCTATGTCTGATTTGAGGTCCTATCTCTTCAAACATCAAAAACACATTCTACATCTGAAAACATCGTTAAATCGTACATTTAGTGCTGTGTACAACAATATTATACTGTAGTAAATTACAGGAAAACTAGATATATATCAGGAATGAATACAGAAAGCAAAACCATTTGTTCACTAAAAAACTAGTGATTGGTTATCCCCACTTTATTTCTAAATTTGTAATATTTCTAAAAAAAATAATAATCTCAGGCATGTTGGAGCAAAATACATACATTTTTTTGTCATGGCATATTACCAAGAATAATATTAAACTTATGTTCATTACGAGCATTATACAGGCCAAGACCTTCTTTTTTAGCGAATCTCCCTATAAGGGAATACGCTATTACGGTAGTAGTCACGGTAAGACCTAAGACCGGGACCATGATACTTTTTTGTTTTAAGGTCCCTAGAAGCCAAAAACACTGTTCGTTCAAATTTATATATATATATATATATATATATATATATATGTATATGTATATATATAGCCATCATCTAATTGATTGAGTTTGTGAACCAGAATGATCGGACCATGGGAACAAGGTTTTATATGGGGTTTCAAAAGGGTAAAAAATGGGGTTTTGACTTTTACACTTTAATTTATCAAATTCAACAATTTTAACTTAAACCATTTAAAAGAGCTTATAAAAACAAAAAAATTTAGCAGTTTGAATTTTATACTTAGTTTAAATGGTTATGGAGAAAATCCAAAAACTATGTTTTCCATGTTATGCTTATAGGAAATCAACAAAACCTTCTATCTTGCTTATTTATTGACATATCTTGATAACATTTGGTATGTATATTCATTATCAAGTGTTTAACTTATATTTGCTTAGAAAACCCATATGGTGGCAAACCTACGTACTCACTCCTATGGGGTTTATGGGGAAAATGAAAATAACACCATAACTTGATAAAATTTGATATGTACATTCACTAGGTAGGGTTTAACTTGTATTTAGCAAAAAACCCATATGGTGACTAAATTACATACTCTCATCCCCATGGGTTTTATGGGGAAACAGAAAAAATACCAAAATTTCATTGGACATTCGCTGAGTAAGTAGGTCTGCTGCGACGGGGGTATTCATACTTTAGTACCTACACAAAACTGTTTTAACCAAAAAACTTTTTTTTTTTTTGCATATTTGCTGTTAAAATGACAGTCCACAATAAGATGTATTAATTTTACTGAATGCCTACTATGTACACATATTTGACAATTTCAAACACATTAACATGAATCACAGCTTTGTTCGGGCTTACACATTCTCCATTCCCATTCCAAAATTATTGTAATAAAAAATAAATCATATATATTGTACCCTGCCAAATTATGGCATAAGGACTATGATTGTACGGCAAGTGGCAGCACTGAGCAACGCGATTCATTCACGATCACCAGACGTTCTGATTGGCGAGGGAGCTGATTACTGGTTAGCGAGTTCCAGCCGTAGACAAAGTTAGCTTGTTCCGCCGCCGTACAGTGTAGATCTTGGAATCCACTAACGCCCTCCTAACATGGGTTAGCGGAATCCGGGGTTAAGCAATTCTGTTGCCAAAAAAGTTAGTGAATTCCGCAAACGATAATTATTTGAGATAGAGATTTTTAACATGGGGTTAGCGACTTCCAGGGTCAGTCAGTTCCGCGCTCCCCCTAGTAACACTCTAACCTTAAAAATAACATTTACCTTGGATTACCCGATGTTTTTGTTATCCAAGATAGAATTGGTACTGTGAATAATCAGGGATCAACTGTATGTACACAACTATCTGTATTGTTTTCAGGAACTGAAGATAATGATCCCAGATGTGATGCGTGATTTTGTAATGTCCGAGCCTGATGTCAAAAAGGAACCTGATGAGGACATTTTTGATTCAATACTTTCTGAACCAGTGAACAATTCTCATGTCAACTATCTGGATGCTGCTAACTATGAGAAGGTAGTTTGTCAATCATTACCATTACAATATAGATATGTTTGAAGTCTAGTAAATTATTGTCAAATAGATTCATTACGGTGGATACTGGATTTCATCCCTGAGGCGGCATATGGAATGAAACTATGGAAAGGACTAAAAATATATTAAAACCCGATGAAAACCAAGTTTAATAACGAATTTATTGTTTATTTCCAATTCTAAAGCATAGTAATAAAACTTAAAACAAGACCATGTGCGTGCTAAAAACTCACTACCAAAAAAGAAACAAAACAATGTTGATAAAATTCAACAGTGTCATCCCATATGACTGATGTTAATATTATTAAAATAATTCAGTATTACCAACATTCATATTAAAAGTTACATTTTCCAACATCCTCCCACCTAAGTTATTTGAAGAGAAGAACTTACAAATCAAACTATTAAAATGTAGTTAAACACAAAATTTCTTTGAAATGATCACATCTTAATCATCATCAAAAGTCGATGTTGAGTAGGTTTTCAGCGGAAATTAAGTGTTTTCGGAATCTCCCGCCATTTTAAGTCAAATACTTATCCAATACAGCTTCTGGATGGAAGGTCAGCAAATTTCCTTGTACTCACCAACAAGGTTGTTTTCAACATATTGTATGTAGCTTAATCAAAATCTGTGTTTATTTTCCCCCAAAATGTCCATCCAAACTTTGGGTCTAATCCAGTTATTGCGTCGTCAGCCAAACTTTCTTCTTTCCCATTTAAGAACTTTCCTGCATAATCACTACCAAATAGTAGATCAATTGTATTAAAGTCATTTAGAATTTTGCTGACATCCATACCACAATCTTCCACCTCTTCAATCCATGGACCTCCCGGAATTGTAGGAAGTGTGCCACATAATAATATCAGTTCCTAGAACTTCTATAAAGTCAAGGAATGTTTCATTGCAATTTGTTAAATTTACTTCAAACTTGTGACTACTTTTAGCGAATTTCCCTATAGGGAATACGCTATTACGGTAGTAGCCATGGAAAGACCTAAGCCCGGGACCGCTTTACTTTTTCATTTTGAGGTCCCCAGAAGCCAAAAACACTGTTTGTTCATTTTCATATATATGTATATATATATATACAGTGCTCGATTTCAGGGGGAACGCGGCGGAACGGCGTTCCCGTACCTTTTAAAAATAAATAAATAATTATTTTAGAAACTGCTGAAAAAAAACTTTTTAACATAATTTTTTAAATTATTTTTTGTCACAGTGAATTAGTTTTGAGAAATGGTAATAACTTTTTATTTAACAATAATATAATATTGCTATAGGTTTAAAGTACCGTCTCTAAGCCTTTGTTAAATTAACATTAATAATATTTTTAGTTTCATCCCAGTCCTTTAATTAGGGTTTCTCTAAAATAATATTGGATGTTCAATAAAAAGTTTTTAATACAATGTTCTTAACCAGGGTAAGTTTAACTTGCAAAAAAATTAGGCCTTATCTAGATTTTACATTGTTAAGTTATAGTCAGTATGAAACATGCATGCTCCCGAAAGGCTTAATGATTTTTACTAAATCTTTAATAAAATTTAAATCTTTAAGATTTAATCTTTAAATCTTTAATTTTGGTATTTTGAGTGTCATAAAAAAGCTGTAAAAATATTCTCAGGTACGTTAAAAACGCTGCAACTTAAGAGTAATTTTAAAAAATCTTCCGGGGGAGGGCCCGTGGTAAGCCAGTTCCTTTACAGTTCCCTTACCTCTCTTTTTAGAAATCGAGCACTGTATATATATATATATATATATATATATATATATATATATAATATATATCTTATATCATATATCTTTATATATGTCCGTGGTACCGATAACTTTTGAAGCGGACCTCCGATTTTGATCAAATTTGGTATGAAGGTGTAAGACCAGGTCTATTTTCATGAGTTCGCGAACCAGCATTGTCGGGTTATGAGAACAGGGTTTTATGGGGTTTCAAAGGGTTTAATGGTTTCCATAAACCATCTCAATTTAATTTCTGTAATACTGCTTCTACTGCAGTACTTGAGTCACAAAAAACTACTAACTTAACATTATCACTAGGGTGACAGCAATGTGGCCTCCGCTATGTGATTCTTACAGTTCTTAAAACTTTCTTCTAATGCATCAGTCCAGTTTTAGAAAATGAACTTATCTTCTTACCTCGATTGATAGAAATGCCATTGCAAACTGAGGGTGAGCTCAATGGTTGAGCCTCATGGATCTTATCAGTCAATGGTTTTTTATTCTATCACATGTAAAAATATGTATTTACATAATTTTAGGTTGTGATTTTAACAGATCTTTTAAATTCAAAGTCAAATCTTGTGTTTTAGCGAATTTCCCTATAGGGAATACGCTATTACGGTAGTAGCCATGGTAAGACCTAAGCCCAGGACCATGTTACTTTTTCATTTTGAGGTCCCCAGAAGCCAAAAACACCGTTCGTTCATTTTCATATATATGTATATATATATATCTATCTATCTATATATATATATATATATATATCTATGTATCCGTGGTACTGATAACTTTTGAAGGGGACCTCCGATTTTGATGAAATTTGGTATGAAGGTGTAAGGCTAGGTCTATTTTCATGAGTTCGCGAACCAGCATGATCGGGTTATGGGAACGGGGTTTTATGGGGTTTCAAAGGGGTCAAAAATGGGTTTTTTGAATTTTTTGAGCATAATTTTCAAAATTCAACAATTTTAACTAAAACCATTTAAAAGAGCTTAAAAAAACAAACAATTTAGTATTTTGAATTTTTAACTTGGCTTTACAGGTTACGGAGAAAAGCCAAAAATAGGTTTTCCATGTTAATCTTATGGGAAATCAACAAAACCCTGTATCTCGCTTATTTATTGGAATAACTTGATAAAATTTGGTATGTACATTCACTTGGTAGGGTTCAACTGATATTTGCTTACAACACCCACATGGCGGCAAACCTACGTACTCACCCCTATGGGGTTTATGGGGAAAATGAAAAGAACACCATAACTTGATAAAATTTGGTATGTACATTCACTTGGTAGGGTTCAACTGATATTTGCTTACAACACCCACATGGCGGCAAACCTACGTACTCACCCCTATGGGGTTTATGGGGAAAATGAAAAGAACACCATAACTTGATAAAATTTGGTATGTACATTCACTTGATAGGGTTCAACTGATATTTGCTTACAACACCCACATGGCGGCAAACCTACATACTCACCCCATGGGGTTTATGGGGAAAATTAAAAAGTGCCGAATATTGATACAGTTTGACATTTACCTAACGTAACTATTACATTTACTAACAAAACTAACATTTTCTAACAACATCCAAGGCAGCCAACCTACATACCCATTCCTGGTGTTAATGGGGAAAATACAATATCTCAAGATCGTTTGGAAATTCGCTGAGTACGCAGGTCTGCTGCGACGGGGGTATTATTTTTTTTTTTTTTTTTTTTTTTTTTTTTAGTTTTTGCAACATGATTTGGTACTGACCCCAGTACCTTCAAACTGGGTTTGCAGAATGCTCTGGATGTGTATCGTACGACAATGTACTCATATAGTCCAGAGTAGTTTATCAGGAATTCTGTTGCTAGCCAACAGTTATTTTAGTCTTTGAAGAATGTGACAAGGGGTATCATTCCCAAGTTCCTCTTCCACGATTAGCTATTTGATTTTCCTCTGGTAAGAGACTGTTAGGCTTTTTATGAGTTCCTTTTTTGTAAACTTATGTAAGGTTGCTCCATATTGGGGTTTGCAAGCAAGTCTTCTACTTCTTTAGCTGTCACTTCATCCAATTGTGTAACAACATCAGTGAAACGAAGACTTTCATCATTGTGGCCTCTCAACCACAAAAAACTGTGAAACCGTGAATAAGCTGTGAATTTTGAAAACCATGAAAAAACCGTTAATAAGCCATGCATTTTTCATAAACCTTGAAAATTTTTTCTGAAGTATCTAAGTGTAAAATGCAATTTAAAGTCAATTGCGTGTAGCACAAGAAAGTCGAAAGGAATATGCCAGTAACCTCTGTGATAACAAAGATTCTCTATTCTGTGTTGGTTTTCATTAGGCCTATGCACTACGCGGGGTTAATAGTAGTCTGCTACACAACATCGTCGCATTATTACAGGCCTTGAGTACGAAATATGAAAGGCAAATCACTTGACTGGGTAGCAAGCTACCTCAGAGGACGTCAGCAAGTTGTTCAAATACAAACTGTAACTAGTGGAAAGAGAGGTGCCTACACATCAAACTCCAAGCCCATATTTAGAGGAGTACCACAAGGCCATATCACATTTCAGTAATGGTGGCTTGGAGCGCAAGTGATGGTTCACCAACGCGTTGTGACTGGCATTCGAGTTATCTCGGATGTGTATATTTTTGTAACTAGAGGGGCACCTTACTAACTTTTAGCCCTACCCTTAATTAATTACATAATTATTAGAATAAATCTTTAAACATTATTTTATCCAAGCTTAACATCAAAATATGGTATATTATTAAGAAAAATTGAGTTCCTGTTTTGTTTCATTTTTTATTGCAACAGTGCATTCAACTTCAACTTCGGGCTGTCTGTTTTGACCATGTTTTGAGCTGTAATATGTTTCTTCGGCTTCTGCCTAATAGTAAATGGCGATACTACTGTATTTAGCGTTCCCAACGTGTTTTACTGTAACTGATATTCGATTGTCGGTATTTGTTTGTTTTGTGTGTTAAATGAACAGTACCATTCACGTGTGACAAACAAACCTTGGACAAGTTACGTTTGAAGTAAAAATATATTTTATTACCAATTTACTATAAGATAAAACACTTAGAATATAAAAAAAATATTCATAATTTATTATAAACATAATTTGAACAACAATTATTTATTCATTGCGAAGATTCATTTCATTGGGAAGTGTTAAGTGGGGGCGCTCTTAACCTCTAATCATAGACTCTGCCAATTGTGGGTGCTATTTACCCATATTGGGAACGCTTGTTTTACCCGTCAATGCTGCCAATCAAGGCAAAAAAAAAAAAAACATTATTTTTGCATGGAAGTTTTGGATATGCACTTTTATTACTGTTAAAACAATCATGTATTGCAATATAAATATTAACCCTTCCCGGGCTACATTAAATAAGTGGCTGAGACTTAATTATTTCAAGAAAAAGTTAAAAACATAATGTAATTTTTTGTTATTAATTTGTATCAAATCATTCATACGTTATAAACCTTTTCTTTAGTGTTGACCTTTTGGTTGTCTGCTAAAAATGTAGACTCAACCTAGCAACTGAACCTATCATGATCTAATATCGTAAGCCAACTGACATGTTTTTTTTACAATCATCAATCATCTTGTAAATACAATTAGGCCCATTCTATACGGATGGTTTTACTGCTGCGTATGGCAGTATTTTTATCGCATCGATCAGTTGATTGTTTACCAAACAGTTGACTTTAATGGAAGCTTCTATACGAGTACGTTAAAATAATGCCAAGCTCGTTGGTATTACCGTCCATATAGAATGGGCGTAAATTTCCATGTTGCTATGCAATATTTATAACCAATATAAACACTTTTCATTTTTACTTTCTCCCCCTTATACCATAATATATGGAGAAAGTATTGTTTTCGTCAAAATTTTCGAATTTGAGTTGTTGGTGGATTTATCTGTTTTGGTGCCCCCTGGTTCCAAAAAAGTGGTTTTCAGAGTGATGTCTGTGTGTCTGTTTGTGTGTGTGTGTGTGTGTGTGTGTGTCAGGATGTAAACAGAGCTAGAGAATGCTCCAATGGTCCGATTTTGGTGAAATTTGGTATGTAGGTCCAAACCCACGATAATTCCAGGCGTTTTTTTCATTTTTTTGAATTTTTGATTTTTAAGGGTAGTTTACCCCCAAAAACCCTCAAAAAACGCGAAAAATTCAAATTTCTCAAAAACGGCTCTAACGATTTTGATTAAAATTTTGTGGTTTGTTATGATTAAAATGCTGAATAAAATGACACCACCCGCATCTCCGGGAAAATGCGCGTTCAAAAGTTATACAATAAAAAGTGTTTAAAAAATCAATTTTTTGGATATTCAAAATAGCTGTTATTTTGAAATAAATTTTAATTATCACCATTAAATCAAGCTCAAAAAACTAAATAATCCAGTATTTTAAATTATTGCTCTACGTCAAGTGGTTGCGGAGAAAATTAAATTTTTCGTTTCGCGGTAAACACAGTACGTTGTTAAAAGTCACAGAGTAGGGTCAAACTCACGCTCCTCAGCTGGTAGCTATCCGACTGAGCCATCAAGACATTAATGTTTAAAGCTTTTAACCCTTTTTTTACATTGTTGGGAGAAAGTATGTGTCAGTTATCTGATACCGTTTATTATATATGATGAAACCATTCAATCACGAAGATTATTGAGTTAGGGAACAACCGTGAAGGAGCGAAAAATAGCTGTAAAAAATCTGAAAAAACCCCGTGAATTGGATATTTATAATAAACTCTGAGTGGCCACACTTTTCATAAAAAATATGCCATAAAGAAAAAATTGCCACAAAAGAGGAAACTTAATTGAGTCTTGTTGGTGTTGTTGATTTTTTTTTTTTTTTTTTTTTTTTTTTTTAATTGAGTTACAGTTTTCAGTGCGTTGGGTGAGGTGTTCAATGCCATGACTCCCAACAGAACCATTTGCATTGGTTTCAGTCCCAATAATGTCATCCAAATGACCTGTGAGTTTTTTATTTTCCTCTTCTAACAGGCTTTTTTTGACATGAATTCTTCATTGATGTTCATGTCAGATCTGTAATGTTCTCAATATAGGGTCACCTCCCCAGTTGTGGTACAAGATTACACCACAAAAAGAGTCTATAATTTGATATTGATCGAGTAGTCCTATACATAATTAATATTGAGTTAATGATTGAAAGGAAGTGATTGGTTTGGAAATATTAATTATTTAGTTGTAACATACTAGAGTTAATTACAAAATATTTTGAATATCAATGAGTTGGATTTAAAAAATAATAACTCTAAATAAACTGGTTCTTTAGCAACCTGAAATTCAATTAAAACACTACCTGTCAGCTGGTCATTACAAAATAAACTACACAAAATCGACCCCCCTCCCCTTACCCTTACGAAGGATTGGTAATAAGCTAGTTATTTCAAGCAAAAGTTAAAAACATAATGTTGTAATTTTTTGTTATTAATTTGTTCTAAACAATTCATACGTTACAAAAAATGTTTTCTCTGATGAAATAATTTTTTTTGCACATGTTATAAAGAAAATAAAATTTGAGAAGACGGATATCCGTCTTTGGCCCGCAAGAAAAACTTAGTTGAACGTATATATCAGTCCACCGCCCAGAACGACAATCGAGAAATGAGAAAACTCATTATTATTTTGAGTATTTTTGCTTGCGGAGGATGGATATATCCGTCTGTTATTTGGTTGTTTTATTCACTATTATAATATAACATTAAAAACAGTTCCTCTTGAAAACAATAAAAAAAACAAATAGCTAAAAATGGAAGAATTACAATAGATTGTGCATCTGGTACATCGCTTTCTTCGTCAGAATCATTTTTCATATGATAGTCATTTTCACTGTCAAATATGAAATCACCTTCAGATGCACTTCTTATTTAGCATTTTTATAACCACTTCTGCAAATTTGGGTTATTAGGAATAATCATTTTGAAATAAAACTCAAAGCATATCATTATAAAAACGTAAACAAACACTCACTGTAAGGCCCCAGCGCAAACTGACACTTTTGCGCTACACATGTGCTGTGTAGGCGTGAAACATTTTAAAAAGTCACGGGACATATTTTTGCCAACTGTTAAAACTATATTACCCCTCAAAAAGTCAATATAATTGTTATAATCGTAATATTTGCAACATATGTTTTTCACACTTTTAAACGGATATGTCCGTCTTTATCCCGGAAAAGAAAACAGCTAAGAAGGATATATCCGTTTTTAGCCCGGACCAGAAATGACATTCGACGGATATATCCGTCAATAGCGCGGGAAGAGTCAATATATAAATTATTAAATAAAAATATTTAACTCAGAAATATATTGATATATTTAAATATATTTTATTTCCGTGTAAAGATTATTAATTATATAAGATAGCCACAAAGTTCTTTGATGTTACTTGATGTTCTTTGATGATATACTTTTTGAGTAGACCAGTTAGTCATTGTAAGAAAATAAATAAATATTAAATGTTTATCCAACTATAATACTGGCCTCATATTTTAACTAAAAGTAGTCAAAAAGCAATACAACCATTTTAGTAGACAAATTTGCAATTTCAAACAAAAACTAAAAAAAAATCAAAATTTTGGACTGTATTCTATTTCTGTAGGAATTGATGAAATATGCGGGAGGAAAAATGTTGGGTAATAGAATCCAACCAATTAAAAAAAGTTCAAAAACACCCTCAAATCATGGCTTAAGAAATGTTTTGTTATTCCATATCTCATTTAAGAATTACCATCTAATATGTTTAAAGAAATGCATTTTGTTTAGAAAATTATTTTTAGTGTTAATTATTTTAATTTGGTAAAATAATAATTTGATTTCTAATATTGAAAAATGTGTTTTTAGGAAAAAATAAGGGCTGATGAAGTATTTTTCAAATAAATATTGAAAACAACATAATAATAACATTAATTTACCTATACACATTGAAACATAAGTCACACAACAAATTCATGAAAATCAGACAAAAAAAGAGCTTTAATTTGTTTTTGTATGACTATTGGATCAGAAAGCAAATTTAATTAACTAGTTAACTAATAAGGACATCATATAAGGGATCGGCAAGGCCAGATGCCAAACAATAGAGCTCTTATTGGCAGGTGTATTCCATCTATCATCTCATATTACAATTGTATTGTTATCTTCCTACAAACCGTGGTATAATTGATGTTTAACATTTTATCTTTCGTTAGTAAAAAAAAATGATTAAACCAAAACCAACATCAATCATCCAAACCAAATCGTTATCAATCATCAAAACTGGCAGTTATCGGTTTTATCATCAAATCCGATAAAACCGACGACCGACTTTAACAACTGACCCATCCTTATTTTCAAGTTAACAGCTGTAACGAGTAAACTCAGTATTCACACCTGTGTATTCATAACAAAGAGGTTATGCTTTAAACCTTGGAGGATGCACTGGTAAACGATGTGATTAAAAAGCGTAAACAGCAAAAATTACCCTATCTAAATTGCTATCTAAATTTGAACAAATTTTCAAGTTAAAATAAATTTATATGACATTAAATTGCATTTTAATTCATTTAAAGTAGTGCCGTCCGGCTGGAGTCGCTAGAATCGTCGCTTAGGAATGCTACCTTAAGAGAAAAATCTTATTAGTAGACATGTCATTAAATTAACTGAGTGCAAACCAAGTACATTACAAGAAATGATTAATTTTAATTTTAATATTTCTAGGATATCAGCTCATCTGAAAATGATATAGATGCAGACTA
This sequence comes from Neoaliturus tenellus, assembly GCA_030545055.2. Classification (NCBI taxonomy): domain Eukaryota; kingdom Metazoa; phylum Arthropoda; class Insecta; order Hemiptera; family Cicadellidae; genus Neoaliturus; species Neoaliturus tenellus. Next base: position 167,354,171 of record CM061532.1, on the reverse strand, counting down.
CAATCCAAAAAGAGGTTTACATGCAAAAAAACGGAGAAGGAACAAAAATACAACAGTGGAAAAAGAAGGGAAATCGAATAAAATCACAACTCAAGTGGCAAAGAAAATTGCAACGACTGAGGTAAATCTATCATGGCTGCCATTTGTTATTCCAGTTATTATCAGAAATGTGTTATTGATTCATATTTAGATTTAAATATTACATTTAGGCTGTCTTACTGCGTTATCTGATTCGTTACCTTACACACTGGTTTCACCCAGTTCACTAACTCTTTGAGGTTTCATAATGTTACTCTTATCTCAATATTGAAATGTATATTACAAACTTTATTATTATGTATATTTATGTAGGCCTAACAAAGTATTATTATTTATTTTAATTCAGTAGAATAATAATTCAATTTTCATCGTTAAAAGTGTGTATTTAGAAAAAAATAAGGACTGATGAAGTATTTTTCAGTTAAATATTGAAAACAACTAACATAATAATAATTATAACATTAATTCACCTATACACATTGAACCACAAGTCACACAACTTTGATTAAAGTTTTATTCAATTAATTAAAATCAGACAAAAAAGAGCTATAATTTATTTTTGTATGACTATTGGATCAGAAACCAAATATAATGAACTAGGGGACTGATAAGGACATCAGATAAGCGATCGGCGCTGGCGCTGACCGGATGAAGAAAAAATAGAGCTCTTATCGGCCGGTGTTCCGCGTTCCATCTATTATCTCAAATTACAAATTTATTGTTATCTTCCTACAACCGTGGTCATCCTTACTTCCTTTATAATTTATGTTTAAGGTTTTTTCTTTCGTTAGTAAAAAAACCGATAAACCGGAAACTGACATTCAGTATCAATTTTCGGTTAGTTTTATCGCCAAAAACTGATAAAATTGACAACCGACTTTAACAACTGACCCATCCCTGTTTTCAAGTTAACAGCTACCTGTAACGAGTAGACACTGTATTCACATCTGTCATTTATAACAAAGTGGTTATGATTTAAATCTTAAAGGATGCTTTGGTAAACGAAATGATTAAAAAGTGTACACAGCAAAAATTACCCTATCTAAATTGCTCTATATCGAGCAAAAAGTACACTATTGCTTTATTTAATTTTTAAACAATCCGATTCGAATTCACTACTCAGATGTGTAATACAACAAGTCTATAACCTTTCCGACCAATTTGTCATACTTGATCTGATATTGCTATTTTTCATCCTGGAGGGATTTTGCATGATAGACACACTGCCCATCTCAATAATTGGAGGTGATATTGGGATTCCACATTCGGGGCCTTACGGTTTTCAGCGCTTGGAAAATGACACTAGAATGTTTGTCAAATGTCCATATTTGTTAAATGTCGTTTACTTAAGGAATAAAAAAAAGTATGTTATGGCTAAAACTTCATCATTTTTAACTTTATACACCTTTCCTGCTAACCTGGATTTTTCACAAACTTGGCTACCCCCTGACCTTATTAACAGTTTTGGGACTCAACTGTAATGACAATATCCTAAATGAAAGCATTTGGCAATGGTTAAATCAGTAATTTTTTAAAGAGAAAAATCTTAGGAGTAGTCATGTCATTAAATTAACTGAGTGCAAACCCAGTATATTATAAGAAATGATCAATTTAAATTTTAATATTTCTAGGACATTAGCTCACCTGGAAATGATATTGATGCAGACCACAATCCAAAAAGAGGTTTACAAACAAAAAAACGGAGAAGGAACAAAAATACAACAGTGGAAATAGAAGGGAAATCGAATAAAATCACAACTCAAGTGGCAAAGAACAATGCAACGACTGAGGTAAATCTATCATGGCTGCCATTTGTTATTCCAGTTATTATCAGAAATGTGTTATTGATTCATATTTAGATTTAAATATTACATTTAGGCTGTCTTACTGCGTTATCTGATTCACTATCTTACACCCTGGTTTCACCCAGTTCACTAACTCTTTGAGGTTTCATAATGTTACTCTTAATTTCAATATTGAAATGTATATTACAAACATTATTATTACGTACGGTAGAGGTTTTAACAATTTTTACCAACCAATTTTATTACATATATAGGTTTAACTAAGTATTATACATAAAACTGTTTTTGCATTCTTGTTAAACGTGCAATTTGTGATAACAATCAACATTTAGAACACGTAACCAATGTAGTAAAAGTTAGAGATTGGCCACCATTAACTCAACAATTACCAATTCTCCAAAACAAAATCAATTAATCAATTAAGTTGTTTAGTCATGGTTCAGGTACTCAAAAGAGACTACATTATCTTAACTAATAAAAATACCCCGTCGCAGTAGACCTGCGTACTGAGCAAATTTTCAATGTCTGATATTTTTAATTTGTGAAATGTCTTGTGATAGAAATGAGTAATAATTGGTGCACAATTGTGTTTTAAAAGCGAGTCGCAGCCGAGTTTTTAAAAAGGTCTAAGCACCAAAAAGACACTTTTGCTCCAAGTAATGAACAACGGTTTTTTTTTTTTATCTTAATGCGTAATTATACTTTTAATCACTGAAAATTTTAAGTCTAAAGTTGTATTAATTAGGCTATGTTTACAAGTAATTAATGTTACAAAGTAATTTACACAGTGTTAACATTTCTGTGGTTTACATGTTACAAACAAAACTTTGAATTTCATTACTCTGCATATTAAATTAATAAAGCAATAATAATACTAAGCGAGCACATGAAATTTCACTCCTAGGACTAAAAAAATATTCTAGCTGATTTTTAAGGTCTAGGACAAAATAGTTATGTTTTGCATACCGTAAAATGGGGTGAATAAAAACAAAACTTCAATGAATAATGACAATTTTTCCTGCTCGGCTTAGCCTATGATGAAAATATGTTAGGAAGTTATTTTTCCCATTACAAGAAAACACTGTGTACCTGAGAAACCTATTTTTCGCATGTTAGTATCACTGTTTCTGGTCATTTTACAATTATTTGTGTTCCAACAAATTTTTGTTGAAAAATATTTTCTCCAAAACTATCTGAAAGTATAAACTGGTATTAGATATAGTCAAGTGATAACCATTTTTATTTAGTATGAGCAAAACACTTAATCCAAACATCAACAACATACGAATGAATATGCTAAACCATAAGTCACACACACTGAAATATTAGGTACCTTATATTAAATAAGCCACCATAAATAGGTGGCCAATAATTGTGTTGTTATAATTGTTTGTGAGATATTACAAACAATTACTGAAGTAGTTTACGCTATTTATAAACGATATATTTTTACTTTATTATTTTTTAAATTAAGTCAAAATTTTGCTAAAGGAGGGGTCAATAGAAACACTTTATTTTTAGGGATGGACACCTTTTGACGGACTGTTTTATTTTTGATGAGACTTTGCTGTACATTTTGTACAAAAATATTTGTTCATTTCCCTAAGTGTTTTTCTTTATTCAAGAACCTAAATTTATTGTCTAAAGAGGCCTAATAATAAACAATTAATTATTTTTTAAGTTTGCATAAGTCATGATTTTGCTAAGCCATCTAATCAATATCAAAAGATTTTTTCTATTTATTTTCTATTTTTTATTTATTTATATATTTTTTGACTGGTCAGACTTTATTATTAATCTTTTATTTATTTCAACCATGCACCTATAGTTTTATTCTTATTCTAGCATGGTATTTAAGTTTTACATTTATTTGAGTGAGCTTTTGCATAAACTTGGAAATCTTTTAGAACATTTTTAAAATTTATAAGTCTAAGTGGGTTGTTTTACAAGAATGTGAATTATATTCCCGTTTTTAATGTTTCTATTGAACTTGTTGACTGGAGAATGGCAAAATTAATTTATTTAGCGTGTTTCTATTCATCCCAAATTGTAAGGTGCTTATTCCTTTATTTAAAAAAAATGTTCGATTAGTGGTTTGTGTAGAGGAGACCAAGACCGGAAAAATGGACTAGTTAAAAAATATAAACTTGAAAAATAAAGTTAATATGGGAGTCAAAAGGTAGAAAAGTGTTTCTATTCACAAAAATTTTATTGTACTATTTGTATATAAAATAAAAAAAAATTTAAATAAAAAAAAAACAGAAGGGATTTTGTGCAGAATTATAACAAGATTAATGTGATTCACATAGTAAAAGATGTATTGACATTTAAATCATTTAAATTAATTTTGTAACAATAATTTTTTTACTCCGCTAACAATGTCCCACAATGTATGGGGCTTAGAACAATTTACAACAAGTCTTTCAACAACTTTTAAACTTCACAGATTCAAACTTCTCTATTTTTTTCACTTCACAGTTCATTTTCATATCTTTATCACTCTAATTGCTGTCACCAGTCTTTTTTGGTCATCTCTTCTCTCTTAATTCCCTTTTCTTTCGACCTTTGCCTACACTTCTTTCTTCATGATTACCATTTTCATCTTAAATTTGTCTAGGGCCTAACGCTTCTTTTAAGTTTATTTTTACTCTTTCTCCTTCAATCTCTCTCTGTCTCCTTCCTTGTATTTGGTCTCGATCTTCATAATTTTTCTTACAGTTTGGACATCTCAAGTGGATAACACAACGTATAACCCACCTATCTGGATATCTTGAGTACTCCCTGGAGGATTAAAAATTGAAACATAAGGGCTATAGACAATTATCGGCGCTGGGTAAATGACCCCAGAAATATTTGTAATCTGACCCAATTACAGCAATATTTGTTGAATGTCATACGCTTAAAGAATAAAAAGTATTTTATGGCTAGTACTTCATAGTTTTTGACGTAATACAGCTTTATTTCTAACCTGGCAGTTTCACAAACTAGGCTATACCTTCACCTTAGACCCACGTTTTTGGACTCTCCTGTAAACGCAATTTCCTACATGGAAGCATTTTGAAATTGTTAAATCAGTACTTAAGACTCATTAAATTAATTGAGTGCAAACCAAGTACACTTTTTCATTCATATTTCCCCCTGGATTGATGAAAGAATCCTAGTTACTACTAAGAGTTCCAATTCTATTAAATAAAATATTTAAGCCAAAGCTTAATTTTTCATTTAGAACTTCATTAGGCGATGACTCCATATAGTGATATAAAATCCCGGGTATTTAAAACGTGGTGTAAATACATAGTAAATTTTTTATATTTACCCAGGTAAATACCCAAAAGTCATAAATACTTGGATATTTACAAAATATAGCAATTTATAATTACCCATGAATATGTTATCATTAGAATTGTATTTTATATTAGGCTAATTAAATTTTTTCAAAGATTTTGTAATTTTAAAAATAAAAATACTATCAAAAGTTTATAAATAAGCAGGATTTCCAAGTTTAAAATTAAGCTATGTAACATCAGTAGCTTTTAATTTTAAAGGTAAATATTACTAAGGGATTGTTAATCTTCTTATTGCTATTCAGTACCGTACTGTAATATTCCGGGATAGGCTATGGCTATTTAAATATACTTATATTAAATCACTATTTTGAGACAGGGACCTCTTACAATTAATCAAATATTAATGTTATATTTATTTAAATTTGTATATACCCAGGAATTTTGTTTACATTTGAAAACGAAATAAAACAAATTAAAAAATATATTCCTTGACCTTTCAAAATCAGAGGTCATCATATGAAAAAAATTTTAGTATCTACAACATAACTAAACAACTCGACAAAAATCAGCCCATTGAAACTTTTCATGTCTTATATATTTTCCAAATTTAAGACTTCCCCATTAGATTCTGACAAGCTTTCGAATGAGAGCTCATCAAGGGGCTGAGAATAAGCCAGCTTAAATATGTAAATATTCAGCCCCATACAATAATAAATTTGGTTAAACCTATTTTGAAAAATTCCCTCTGTCTTTTGGTCTGGTTTTAATTTGAGTTTAAAATACAGTTACGGTAATAAAAGTAACAAAGTATGTTATATTTATGCTAAATGCCAAAATATATCCAGCAGAAATATTAAAAAATTATTATTGAATCTTACCATTATTCTTCAGACTTACTTGTGTTTCTTTCTTTAGGGTAAGCTAGTTATCACATACCAGGTAAAATTTCCCTTTCTCTGAATAATAATAATTATTTTAATTAAAAACTTGTAATATTCAATAAGATTAAATTCATTAAAAAACGAAATTATAAATACCCGGGACCTGGAAGCACCCGATCAAGCACCAAAGTAAAATGCTAGTGGGGACCATATGAAAATTTTAAAACACATTTTATCATCATTTTGGCATCTTTACATTATAATAATTAAATTCCAAATACCGTTGTTTGGTATTTATTGGGGCCTCGGGTAGATACCCAGGTAAATACCTAATTTATATTTACCTACTCACTGGGTATTTACCCGGCCCACTTCATTAGCATGTAAATTTTTTAGCTACGAATCTTGATTAGCTACATGGCTGCGCAGTCTAAACTTGTCTTTGGCTGGAATCACGGTTTAAATGCTTCTTTTTGTTCTATCGTTGTATCCGTGTTGTGTGTTAAGTGTTGTGTATTTTTTTAAATTGATGATAACTGACAGTGAGTTTTAACTTTTAACGCCAGATTTGAATATGGAACACGAGTCCCGAAACTAGTCATCTGTACACAAATCGAATGGATTGAAGACGGAAAGCTATTGTAACCTAGTATTATCAAGTAGAATACACTATAAGAAATAAACAATGTAAATTATAATATTTTTAGGATATCAGCTCGTCTGAAAATGATATTGATGCAGACTACGATCCAAGAAGAGATTTATGTACAGCAACCCGGACAAGGAACAAAAATACAATTTTGGAAATAAAAAGGAAATTGAATGAAGCCAAAATTCAAGCGGTAAAGAACAATAAAACAACTGAGGTAATTACTATTATGGGTGCCATTTGTTATTTAGTATGGGTGCCAGTTCTATATTATTAGAAATGTGGTATTGATTCATATTTAAATTTAAGGGTGGGCGAGTATCAGATTTTTGGAACGAGTCGAGTCGAGTCGAGTAGTAAGTAGAATACTCGAGTTTCGAGCCGAGTCGAGTAATACGTGAACATAAAAATATTGAAAATTGCCTTAGAATAACTAGCCTATACTAAAATATAAAATTATACTAGCCTACTATACTAAAATAACTAGCCTATCCTACCAGGCATACAAAAGATCACTTTAGGCCTACTGTAAGTTTAATTTGCTTAAAAACTATGTGAAGAAAAAAATATTGGTTTTTAAATTGCTGATTATTAAAAACAAAACTTAAGCTAAAAACTTGGTTCAGTAACAAAAGATATTAAAGGAATGTGCGGAATAAAAAGATTGAAAAGTTAGCCTATAACCACCATTAAATGAAAAAAAGAAAATATCCTGTTAAAGTTACTTATTTTTACTTTCATGTTTCACACTTCATGTTTCATTTACTTTGAAATGTTTCCAAATAAAAGCTTTTCCCTATTCACAGTTTTTGTATTAGGCATAAGTTAGGCTTACTTTGTGTCACAAGCCTAGCCTAGACTGATGCTACAGCCGAATCTCTAGATACAATTAATGGATTTAAATTGTCATTTCAACTCTATATACTTCCTTTGTCTTTGTCCATAAGAAAATCTTCACCACTCATATTGTTTAGGAATTATTATCACTTCTTCAAAATACTGAAGCTATGTACGGTACACATAATTTTCACTGTTTTGGAATTCACATAATTCCCTTGATTTGCTGTCTGCTAGTGGCAAGATGTCTCTTAACTGAGTAAAAGCTAGCTTTAGTGAATAGCCATGAAGCCTGTTTGTTAGGACTTATCCTGTTAACTTAAAAGATCACAAAGAACAATAAATTCAATGTATGTCTTATAATCAAAGCAATTTTAGAGAAAAATACGTTTATTATCAATTAATAAACATGAAACATTTTTGTGAATGCTGAATTAGAAAAATAACATACAACTATAAAATAGTATGACGCGGGCTATTTGAGGTTAGCCATTGGTAAACCTGATTGTTCATCTTGTCACTCTTCTGTCTGCCGGAATTACCACTATTCATACTGCTCATGTCAACACAGCTCTTTATTTTGCCTAAAGTTGTTTGAATTTCAAAGCAAAAACAGTGAATCAAGTTGATCAGTAATGGTATATATGTATGGCTCATTTAGCCAGCTACCATGGTTTAAGAATAAGAAAATAAATTCTGCGGTGCAGAGCACCTGAGTCAGTATATCTAAAAAATAAACACTAAAATAAAAAATAAAAAATTTTTTCATCAGTAATGGTTCAGGTACGGTACTCATGAGAGACTACAGAATCTTAAGTAGATAAAATACCCCAGTAGAGCTCCGCACTCAGGTCAAAACTTGAATACTTTACAATCCCAAATATCTTAATCAAGACAAATCTACTTCTGATTATGCAAATGCAAATTATGTTATTTAATACCTTGAAACATTAGGAACATAAAACAACTGAATGAGTAGCACTGTCAGGTACACATTTGAACGGAAGAAATGGTTTTTAGTGAAAATTCTGATTTTATGTAATGAAAGTCATCCCCTTCTAAGGCTACATTTCATTGTTCAGTAAATTAAAACAAATGTGTTTTAGTTTTTTTTGCTACTTTTTCCTGTTGAAAGAAAAAAATCTGCCATAAATAGTGGTTTACCTATTAGTGCTCAGAAAATATACATAAATGATCTGATTACAATTTTGACATAGGTTTCCTCATAATCCAAAATGCTTAGGTACAGCTTTGAATTATCTTAATATCTTAAGTATTAAATAGTATAATTTGCATGAACATTATTAGAAATATTTTTACGTTAACCCATTGGCTAACAAGCCCGAGTATACTCGGGGCGGCCTTGAGTGGCCCGGACGTGCGAACCCGAGTATACTCGTGATTGCGTAATGATGTAAATAAAATATAGGTGCTCCATTATTATTGTGATTTGTTAAGACTAGAAGTGTTTATACATTTTATTTAACATAATATATAGTGTATCAACTAGTTTTAATCTTTTATTTACTTGTTGACATAATACAATACTGCATATAAAATCAGCTGATCAGCTGGCGATGTTTAACACAGCGCGCCATTACGTTGTTGTTTATATCGGTGTTTTGCCGTAACCTAAAACTTGTGATCGATGTATTTGTGTGTTGATATTTCGACTAAATGAGTAATTTTCAGTATCGTATCTTACTACTATTGTTTGAAAGTGAATCTGAGTGTGATTTAGGTGATGAGAAAACTGCGACGACGAATTATGAATTATATAGTGGGAGTTTTCTTTTACTTTGGTGCACTTTTTCATTGTATGGAAACTTATTAAGTGAACCAATAAAACATTCTTTACATATTTTTATTTCAATAAGAATTTAATTTGGAGGTATAATTGTTTTACTGTGAAATTTTGAGGAATTTTCTAGCTAGGATGTTCCGTCTACAAATATAGGTAAAATGCCAAAAAAGGATGATTTTGGAAAAAGTTTTATATCCAAGTCAAATGTACATATATTGGAATAATTTTTTTATTTTCACGTAAAAAAATAAATAACCAACTAATATATAATCGTTTTTGGACTGAAATATTTTTTTTTAGTTCTCTACATGCAATACGCTTTCAAAATTACTACGCTTACCATGTATATACTACGACAAAGTAATATTTTCTTAAAGATTAATAATTTCTGAAAAAATCAGTGAAAGAATCATGAAAATTGAGCAACAATTGTTGCTACAGTGATAGTTTTAATAAAAGTATTTATTTTTGTCTTGTTTCTATGGAAATCAAGGGGCTTGTCAGGTGTCTATAATGTCAAGGAAGCCAATGGGTTAAGTGCATTTTAGTTGTACTTTTTTGAGATTTTTCCCTATTTTAACTGTGAAATAGGGAGCCAATGTGACCCAAGTAGTTTTACGTTTGAAATAACATTCTGTGGAAGAGAACCTTGTAAAAGCTTTCCTTAACATTCATATAGGCTAACATCATTTTTCACATTATAATTTAAAGTTATTTTTTCAGAGAAATAAAATTCTAAATTTTGTTAAACTTTTATTAATTTTTAATTTTTTTTAGGTGGATTATATTTGGTCGTGCTGCGGTATGCAGTTTGAACTCTTCAGTTCTTTCAACCAACATAAAATGCAAGAGCATAACATTGAAGAATTTGAATGTTCAGTTTGTAATGATCAGTTGTTTTCATCGCTGAAGGAGATTAAAAAACATTATTTTGATCATCACATTGATTCCGGAACAAATTCAATTTACTGTGTGAATTGTAGATTGATTTTTGGTTTGAAATCGTTATATTTTGAGCATAAAGCAAAGTGCAGTGAATCCCAGCTTGTTTGCACTGGAATCCTTGACTCGATACTCGATTATGCTGCTACAAGGAAAATTAAGGTAAGTTCAGCATAAAGAATTATTTACTTAAAAAACATAATAGTAACAAGACCACCCACTCTCGCGTCAGTCGAAGTCTATTGCCGGCACGCATGTACTTGTATAATTATATGCAGTGGCAACTCTCCCAGACGCTGCAAGGTACCGTAACGGCATTAAGTCACAAATTCTAGCTAGAGGTAAACCGCTCATGTTATGTGTGTATTGTCGTCACCTGCGATTGAAACAGGGAGCGCTGGCTTGTAAGGCCAGTTCTCTACCGCAAAGCTGCCACCACCTTAAATTGATTAATTTACATAAATTAATTAAATAATTGAAATAAATATCTTTCTACAGTATTATTAAATTTTATTATTACTATTATTATTATTATGGTTTTATTATTATTAAGTGTAAAGTTAACAGAATTACAATTTTATTGGTCATGAGTTGCAGACAGAATCAGATTGTATCAAAACATATCTAAAATCTTCAATGATTGTGTCTAATTCTTTCGCGTTCGGTCATAGCTGGAGCGGGGGGCGCGGGCAGTGCACCAGTGCTTTTGTTCAGGCATATGGAGAAAATGCATACGCGCATCACACTCACACAAACACACATGGGGCCGGCACTAGCACCTTTGCCGCCTTAGGCAAAGGTTATGTCTGCCACCCCTGGCCCCCCCCCCCCCCCCCCAAAATCCCAAACCTACCCATACCTTCGTTTCACATCTATAAAAATTTACATTCTGCGGGAGATCATTTTACATGAGATATTATTTTTCTATTCTATTTTTTACATTCACAGTTACTTCAGTGAGTCAACAATGAAATAGAAAAGTCTAAGCGACGAGAAATGGACTTGACAGACTGGGGTAGAGGTGGGAATTCCAGCTACTTTTTGGTAAAAGGCTGCAACGTTACACGGAGCGTTAGTAATAGGCGACAAAAGCTATTAATTCTGTAACCTATTACTAGCCCTAGCCTATCCTGCCGACACGTAATTTTAACAAGCTAGTTAATGGTTTTTGCATAATAAAGTACAAGAAAAATGTCTCCCTTATGAACTTGTATAATTTAATCATTATTAGTCCCATGAACAATTAAATTTATGGCCAGTGCTAAAAAATGATCATTATTTCCAGGGCTAAGAAATAAATTAAATAGACTTATAGTACGATATTAGTAAAAAATTTTATTGTTATAAAACACACAAAAAGAAATTCAAATAGAAGAAAACATATCTTTTAATTATACGAAATAAAGTAGAAACATTACTGATTGAGTTTAGTTGAGGTATAGTTAGATTGTTTCATACTGACGACTTTTACCGACTGTTAAACGTTTTCTCTAAAATAAATTCCATTAAATAAGTTAGCATTAAAAAACAAAAGTTTTTCCACATTTCTTGAGTAAAACGTGATCGACGTTCTATGATGAAATTATCTATCCACCCTCACCGTCTCCACCCCCGCAAACGCCCTCCGCTACGCTCCCAAAATAAACAAACAAACAGAGTTCAGTGAATTCAACGCTCGGCCGCGACCGGGCAATCGGGCATGGGGTCGTTTCGATTCGTTCCGCGGTGAACAGTTCATTTCGTATCGTCGTCGCTAAACGCATACTGGAAACGTTCCACGGTGGCTTTCGTTTCGCAGCTTCCACTATTAAACAATGAATCCATAAACGTAGAAACTAAACGAATACGGTTTACGTTCCGAGAAAGCCAAGTCAAAATAGTTACATTTGTCATTTCCTTCCCAATTTAATGCTGATATCGTTCCGCTGTGTCCACTATTAAATGGTGAACTAAGCAACCTTCTCCACAAACAAATACAGATTACGTTCCGTGAAAACCACACCAAACAGTGACACTAGTACTTTCCAATTGAAACTAATACTGTTATCGTTCCGCTGTGTCCACTATTCAGTGGTGACTTGAGTCAACTACTTCACGAACGAATACAGATTACGTTCCGTGAAAAACAAACAAAAAAGTGACAGTTGAAGTTTCTATTTTAAATTAATACTGATAACGTTCCGCTGCGAACGAACTAAACTATACGGTCCTGGTTTTGAATTAATATCTGGTCTGCTGAGTTACTTTGTTGAAACGTTTCAAGATTGCAAAAGCTAAATCTTTTAATTCTTTTAACAAACACTTAAAAAATGATTGGCTTTCCTCTAAAAATGAACTATTAAAAAATTAATAGGATAATCGTGTAACCTAATAATCGATTAATAGGCTGCAATTTGGTAATAGTGTTAATTATCCTATTACGTTAAATAACGCACACCTCTAGACTGGGGTAATGCAGCGTGTTTGCCGATGCAAGCGGGGGACCAACCCGCGAGATTGGCTATCAACTACCAGCGGGGAACGAAATTCCGGTGTGTCAAGGGCATTGAGTCAATCAAAATTCCGTCTACTCCAATAAGAGCAATGTTAAACGGGAAACGAAATAACTCCTTTATTAATCATAAAAAAAGCTATGGTTTATAGCTCTAATCCAGGGTTCATCAAGGCGGATTTAGTCTGTGAGGTGTATTTTTTATTAATTTTGTACAAAATGTAAAAAACGAATCACATTTTTTACGACTTTTAAATCATTGTTCAAACAAAAGATACAGTAAACTTCCTCTAATCCGGCACGTCCGGGACTTGACGTGTGCCGGATTACGAAATACACTGGATTACAGGATGAGTGTCAGGTAGAATGTAAATTAAACAACAAAAAGAGACTATAAAACACGTATTTTACTATTAAAACAGCTTTTAAAGAATAAAAAATACTACACCGGCGTGACTGGAGTCCCCGGCCGTTCTCGCTATGGGCAGGAACTTTAAATGTAACTCCAGTGAGCGGAAACCAATTCTGAAATACATTTCGGCCTTTATCATTCTATTGGGATTTAATTTGACAATTTTGATTGTTATCAGCATTGTTTAGTCAATGGCATTATTGTCAGCTGTGATCGTGTTGTGCTGATGGGTGCGATCACCTGTGATTGTGTTGTCAACTCGGACACCAACCACTACGAGCGCTAGTAAATTCACACTAGCGCTCCAAGCCGCTGTTCCTTGCGTCACTGGAGTCCCCGGGTGGTTCAGGCGGACAACCTAAGTGACGGAGTGTCATGATTGTCCCCCAATAACCTATATTAGACTGTGGAATAAGCTTTGTACAACACAGCATTGCTTCGCAGCAACTTTCGCTCCCAAACAAACTCGATTGCTCAATTGCTATTTTTGTTTCTGTTAATATAATTGTTTTTAAAGTCGTGCCGGATTGTCAAGCGTGCCTGATCATAGGATGCCGGATTAATGGAAGTGGCTTTGTCTTTTGCAGGATCATAATACTAAAAGTCGACTTTAAAGTTCCAACAAAGAACTAATATAAATGTAAATATTTTATTCAAGAACAATATGTGGTAGTTAAAGTAATTTTAGTATGTATGAGGTGCATACAATCACGGTAGACTCCCTCTTAACCGACCACCTCAGGACCAGGCCCCGGCCGGATAATGAATTGGCCGGTTAAACTGATGTTCATTTAAGAACGCCAACCTACAATTTTATGTGGCCTATAAATATAATTATCACTTGAAAAAACAACTTTAAATACATTACTGTATTTGATTTATAACTAACATCCGACACCCATGATACAATTGACAGATACAAATGAAATCAAGGACAAGTAATGTTGCCGTGGTTTTTAAAGCAGTAGCTGATGCTTTAATAACATTTTGGTTGCTATACTATAAAGAGAGTTTATTTAATATAGATGATTGAATTTATGTATTAACATACGAGTTATGTATTAATATTTGTTTACACATATGTTTTGATAACTATCAACTACCAATTTATGTTTTGAAATATATAAATATAATCTTTTGGTTGTAAAATTCTCCCCTCCATTAATTTTTGTTATAACTAAGTCATATAACGTCCTTATATTCTTTTCTTTCATCCTTTAAGGTCATGTAGGCTAATATGATTCTACATGTTTAACAATTGGTTTATTGTTCTTACTGATATAAACAATGGAGTATAAAAATGTGAAAATGCAGAACTGTGAACTGGAAGAAATAAGTCTTGAAATATACAAGAAGAAATACCAATAATAAGAAAAGGAGATGGAAATAAAGTGGAAACTAAAGACTGAGAATAACCATTTTTAATAGTGTTTTAGTGAAGGTAAAAAACCTACTATACGATTGACTTAGAGGACAATGCAGTAACACTTAGTACACCGAGGAATGTACTTCTATACCATTGCACGAGTTTTAGAGAAGGTAAAAAACCTACTATATGATTGACTTAGAGGACAATGCAGTAACACTGAGTACACCGAGGAATGTACTTCTATACCATTGCATGAAAAATTCAAGCCAGAACTTGAAAGCAAGGTTCAATTAGATGCATAAACACTGTTGAAGAGCCCGCAGAATGGTGCTCAGCGATGGTGGTGATACCAAAACCTAAAGGGGACGTTAGACTCTTCGTGGATATATCAAAATTAAACAAGAACGTAAGGAGGCAAAAATTCCAGAGGTTGAAGACACACTTAATCAGATTGATAAATCTCGAGTGTTTAACAAATAAGATACAAATACCAAATTCTGGCAAATTAAATGGACTCTGAGTCAGCGAAATTATACCAATAAGTCAATTGGCCATACAACTGGAATGGAATAAATGGAAATACGATTAAAACCCTTTAATCATTTTCTTTTTAACGACTTTCCCTATAGGGAATACGCTATTACGGTAGTAGCCATGGTAAGACCTACCCCAGGACCGCTTTACTTTTTCATTTTGAGGTCCCCAGAAGCCAAAAACACTATCCGTTCATTTCCATATAGATATACATATATATCTATATACATAACTGTGTCCGTGGTACTGATAACTTTTGAAGGGGACCTCCGATTTTGATGAAATTTTGTATGAAGGTGTAAGACCAGGTCTATTTTCATGAGTTCACGAACCAGCATGATCGGGTTATGGGAACGGGGTTTTATGGGGTTTCAAAGGGGTAAAAATGGGGTTTTGTCATTTTTGGACCTTAATTTTTGAAATTCAATAATTTTAACGAAAACCATTTAAAAGAGATAAAAAATAAACAATTTATGTTAGTACATAGGTAGAGTGAATAGCGTCAACAGATTATTAAAATAAAAAACAAAACAAACTAAAAACTAAATCAAACAAAATTCATCTTATAAATAATACTATTCTTTCATCGGGTAGCATTAGCTACTACTATACATATTCACATCGTTACAAATACTTGTTAATTCTTCAAATGAGTATAAAGGGTTATTAATCAAGAATTTTTAAGGTGTTTTTTGTAAATTCTGAGTGGCTTTGTGTTCTTTTTATACAATTTAGAATAAGGTGATGAAATTTTAATCCTATAATCTGGTTTCTTCTTAAAAAATTCTAATCTGTGAGGTTCTAAAGTCAAACAATTTCTTGTGTGTTGTACGGACGATTTCTGAATTCCTTGGGGGGGGGGGGGATATTATTCTCATAAACATGTTTTACTGTGTAAAAAACGTGCTGAGAAAACACAGTTAAAATGCCCAATTCTGTTAATTTTGATTTGACCGAGTCCCTATGTTTCAGCCCCAAAATTATTCTAATCACCTTTTTTTTCATTTTTAAAATACTGTTCAAATTTTTTTTTTGGAAGTTGCCCCATAAATACCAATGCCGTAAAATATGTGAGAATCTATTAATGCAAAATATAATACTCTCAATGTTGTTAAATTACATTTTTTTGCCATTCTTCTAAGTGCATATCCCCAAAATTATTCTAATCACCTTTTTTTTGTATTTTTAAAATACTGTTCAAATTTTTTTTGGAAGTTGCCCCATAAATACCAATGCCGTAAGATATGTGAGAATCTATTAATGCAAAATATAATACTTTCAATGTTGTTAAATTACATTTTTTTTGCCATTCTTCTAAGTGCATATATTCCTGATGCTGTTTTATTTAGGATATTTTCAACATGATCATCCCAACTTAAATTTTCATCAATAATTAACCCTAAAAATTTAGTTTTACTCTATGTTTGTAAGTCTCATAGGTATATTGTTAAGTCTCACAGGCCTACTATATTATAAAAACATATGATAATAAGTGTTATATATAAACTATTTAAACTTATAAACTATTCATGATATAATAGAGATCTCCTCCTTATCGAAATTAGACCAAAATTTTAGTTGATCTGGACCCAAGAAGTTTAAAAACATTTTATAACTGAAACATCTGTTCTTCGTGTTTTTTATTGGTTGTTTTTACAACAGCTGTCTAATGATTCAATCAATTCTCCTTCCTCCAAAAGATTAACATTGAAACTTTGAAAGCCTGTGGGGAGTAACCCTGGAGTCCAATGTGAATTAGAATAGGATTCTGCTCATCAGGCCCGGCGACAGGATTCTCGGGCCCCTGTGCAATTATGAAGTCCGGGCCCCTAGATTAAGGGAACCCACCTACCTTGAAAATTCACTTCCCATCAACTAAAAAAAAAAAAAAAAAAAAACATGTATTGGATATACGTACTATTCTGTAACCTAACTTACTCAGTTGTTATTAAATTATTTACTTTTCCTCCAAAATAAATATGCCAAAGCTATGATCTTTAATTGTTTGAATTTATTTATATATTGGTGGATAAATATTAGTAAAAAAAAATAAATAAAAAATGGAGGTTTAGCGATTCATTTTCTTATTAAAAAAGCAGTATATAGGTTTTATAAAAAAGCCCCAAATGAAAATAGTATAAAAATTAATAGAGAGTTATTCGGCTTGTGTTCATTCTAACATCACACATCATCAAAATACAACTTGTCTAGCCGTGACGAGGCTCTCGGTCTCGCCAAGAAGGCTAGAGCCTTCTTCCTAGCAAAGTCGATAATTTTTGTTTCTATTTTAGGTCATCCCGGCGGGAGAACAGGTGTTTCCAGCAGTCAAGGTTAATTTGTTCGAGAATCACAACTAAAATCCCGTTTTAATGAGGCCTTAAAATACTTTACGTCATAATGTAAATTATAAAAATGTAGTTGTCAGTCGGTGGACTATTAAATAAAAAAATAAAAAGTAAATAAATAAACATTAGGTTTACTAGTCAACAGAAATGTTTTTTAAAAACACTTTTATGAAGAAAAACTAAAAAATATTTGCTCACTTAGGCCTACCTTTATTTTTAGAGTCTTAATATTAAGTCTTAATTAATCTTCTTACAACAACACAGAATTGTACAAAACCAATCACATGAGAACATAAAAACATCAACAGCACCGAAATGTGAGCTTGAAAGAAACATATGCTCAGTATTGAGTTAGTGTTGTTTGGCGCTCAGGTTGCAACCTGATCTGATGTATGGAAAGGCTGGGTGGGCACGGGACCTACGAAAACTACGTTAGTTTCGTAGGCCCCGAGTCACGCGGCGCGTGTGCAGGGCCCGTGAGTGCGTGTGCGACCAGGACCAGCGCCAGGCAGGCACAACGGTTCTTGTTCTAGGGAATTTCTTACAGTAGCGCCACCACCCTCAGAGTGTTTGCAATTATTGGTTTAGAATGAAGCTAAACTAATTCATTCTCTGCTAATTTACATTAAGCACGTAAATAAAAAGAGCAGCCGTAAAACATTTGAACTTACTCATTTTAATTTTAACAATGAATGTTCATTTTGCACTTGCGGATGTTTTACATCTACAAAAGGGTTTTCGTCGGCCCGGGCCCCCTGTGAGCCCGGGCCCCTATGCATTTGCCCCCTCTGCCCCCCCTTGTCGCCGGCCCTGCTGCTCATCTACAGGGCTATACCTTTCTAACGGTATGCACGGAATTCTCCTATGATGCACATGAGCTGAGAAAAAAAGGAAAAAAAGAAACATGCTTGCCTATTATACAGGGTGTCTCTGAAATCTCTACCGACCTTTTTAGGTATTATTCCTGGACCAAAGACAATCAAAATATCATATTTAAAATTTTCAAAACTCCATAGTTACCCGTACATTCGCCATTTTGTATTTTTTAAGAACAATCTTTAATTTAAGAATGGCTTGACGTGATAACTTCAAATTCAAAACACAGCTTATTTAAGTAAAGGCCTAGCTGGAAGAAAATAATAAATTTTTTATCACTCATATTTTCAAAATGGCGGCTGTTTAAAGTTTTTAACCTTAAATTGCATGAAAACTAAATAAGGTAGCAAAGTTTATGTTCTTATATGTTTTTTGGAAAATTTAATTTAAAATCCAACAATGTAAAAACTATGAAAATCGGTTCATAAATAAGCGAGATAGAGTGATTTATCTGAGGCTAGCCAAGGTCGGACCGCTTCACCGGGAGCAGTTTTGGACGACATCCATTGTTGAGCTGGGGCCACGATTGCGATTTTTGCGTGGCAACCCGCTCAGAGGCGTGACTATTTGTATTAAAATCACTCTCAAATCTCGCTTATTTATGAACCGATTTCCATAATTTTTACATCGTTGTATTTTATATTAAATTTTCCAAAAAACATATAGGAACATAAACTTTGCTACCTTATGTAGTTTTCATGCAATTTAACGTCAAAAATTTTAAACAGCCACCATTTTAAAAATATGAGATAAAAATTTTATTATTTTTCTCCAGCTAGGTCTTTTCTTACATAAGCTGTGTTCCGAATTTCAAGTTATTACGTCAAGCCGTTCTCAAATTGAAAATTGTTCTTTAGAAAATACAAAATGGCAGCTGTACGTTTAACTATGGAGTTTTGGAAATTTTAAATATGATATTTTGACTTGTCTTTGGTCCAGGAATAATACCTGAAAAGATCGGTAGAGAGTTCAAAGACACCCTGTAGAAGACTAGGAAATCGCCCAGTGGTTGAAATTCGACCAAATATTTATTGGTTGATACAAATAGTTGATCTTGAGCTAATTAGTTAAAAGAAATTATAGACAAAACAAACTGTTCATCCTGATTTGTTATAATTTGTTATTACAACAGCTGCTTCATGATCAATCAATTATCCTTCTCCCATAAGATTAAGATTGAAACTTTGAAAGTCTGTAGGGTGTAGCCTCGGGGGCCGATGTGAATCAAAATACCATTCTGCTCATCTACAAGACACTACCTTTCAAACGGTTTGCGTGGGTTTTTTTATGTATAAAAAAAACATTTTACATATTTACCCTAAATATTACATATTACTAAATATTTTACATGAGTATAAAACTTTTTAATTATTTACCCAACAAAATTAAAAGTATAAATGATGAAAGAAAGATCAAAAAAGAAATTGGAAATTTTCTTTAAAGGGAATGCTTTTACTCAGTAAATGAATATCTAAATTATGAAAAATAATCCATGAAAATTGTGAAAATGCATTTTTCATATTTTTTGTATTTTTTATTGAATATAAAAAAATTAATAATGTAAAAAAAGCTATATAGCCTGAAATTGTTAACTACCGTAGTATAAGAAAGCTTAAAAAATTCAGAAAAATTATTGTATTTGAAACATTGCCCAACGACAAAATGTTGTGTTTACGCAATAAAGGATTTGTATTTGTATGTTGCTCACAAGCTGAGAAGAAAGGAGGAAAAGAAACATTCTTGCCTATTAATATATAGACGAGGTGGTCCGTGCGCAAATTACGCATTTTATGATTCTGTATGAGAGAAACTCACCTAAAGTACATGTATGTTGGTTATGAAGTTACAGAGATCTATTTTTGTTTACTATCTGGCTTTAAAATTCATCTGAAGGTAAGTTTAATCAGTTGTTAAATTACAATTCACATTAAAGATTTTGTAATAAAAGTTGGTCAACATTTTAAAGCGCCCTCTAGAAAAAATAAATCAAAGGCGAGGGGGGTGAAACCCGAAACGATATGACCTTTTTAATTACAATTCGCCCACACGCTATATATTAGGCTTTAAAATGACATCTCAATCTTAAAAATCGGTTCAGTAGGTCGAGAGAAAAAGTGACGTAACAGACGAAACCCTTATAAAAATAAAAAGATAGATAGAAGATAGATAACTGTTCACATTGCTAAAGAAATGGAACAATTTTAGTTTTAATACTATGTTGTCTGTGTGTTAATAAAATCTGTGACCATTTTCAGATGTGAACATCAAATTCATGACTAATCATCATAAAATTACCCGTCATTTTTGACGGGCTGTTTGCTAGTTAAATTAAAATTCAAATTCATTTATTTCAAGTTTTTACATAGTCATGGCCTCGCCAAGTTCTGCATAACTCGTCGGCAAGGTCCAATAGTATTCTGAAACATATCGCATATTTATTACATTTTTTTTACATTTTATTTATTTGCTTTAAATATTTTTAATGAAAAACAAACCTAAATGTATAGTGGTTAGGGCAGGCACCTAAGAAATATGAAGTATTTTTTGCAGCTGTAAAAAAAAAATAAAACAAATTTAAATACAATGTACTGTAGACTCCTGACTTGACTCGCCTACGGCTCAATGGCTTTTTTTGGATATTTTAGTAAAAAATCGGGGGATTACTGGGAAACTAAGATACACAGGAAACCTACAGCGACTGGGCAATACTTACATTATTTTTCATATCATCCTTATCACGTTAAAACTTGACTTGCAATAGGCATAATTAAACGGGCAGAAAAAAATTTGCAGTAACAAAGAGATCCTTAAAGCTGAACTTAATAATATTAAATGTTCATTGCAAAGTAGTGGATACTCAACAAAGATAATAAGTAAAGCCATGAAAAGAGTTTTAAGTGAAACACAAAACAATAGTTTACGCTCACGTCGCGCCGGCCAAGACCAGTGAAATGAATCCAGTGAGTGTGGTGTGGTTTTGCGCAATAGATCGGAGTTGTTGCCGCATGCATTGCTAGGGTTACTTGACTTATTCGCCTCGGGGGGTGTGCGTTCCTGCGGTCCGGCGCCAGTCCCGTGAGACCAGAAAATAACTAGGCCTAATTACTTTCCACATTTTATATAACATATATTTTCTTTTATGCTGTGGTGTGTTCTATGCACTGTAATATGTTTTATATAGTCATAGTCATAGTCAAATCTCTTTATTTATTTTTATGTACAAATAGTACATAGTAAATAGCGTCACATTTTTTTATAAGAGATATTATTAATAGAAATCACTGTTAACTTATATTATACATAAATAAAATCATTGTTCTTAATGTTCTATAGTTAAAAAATATAAAAAATAAGTTAATAATTATTATAAACATTTGTTTCCACAAATTACTTAGAATGAAAAAAGTTTAAGAATGTTAGAGGGTGGTGGAAAGTTCATCCATTGAATACAAAGATTTGTTAATTAAGTAATCTTTTAAAAGTTTTTTAAATTTTGGCCCACTTTCTGATTTTACATTAAGTGGAATGTGTTTCAAAAACTTTTTACCCATATATGTAGGTTTTTTTCGAAAAATTTGAGCCTATGTGCCTGTGTGATTTCATTTCTCCCCTTTGTGTTATATGGGTTTACAGGTAACTCAGAATTTACATTGTTTGATTGTTCTTTTTGGGCAAGTAATATAGTCTCAAAAATATATTGACCATAAACAGTGAATATTTTTAGATCCCTAAAATGTTCCTTAACCGAATCATCATATTTCAGATTTAACATAATCCTGATAGCCGTTTTTTGCTGTTTTAAAATTTTGTCTAAATTTATTTTATTTGTTGAGCCATAAAGTGCAATACCGAATGTAATATGTGAATGAATGTGAGCAAAGTAAATAGTTTTTAAGGTGTTAAGATTGCAATAATATTTCATTCTTGATAATGCATAAATCCCAGAGTTTACTTTAGTTAAGGGGATTCGCTACTGAAAATGGTTAAAAATCATAAAAAATTCAAAAATTTTATTTTTTCATTTTTTTGTAGTTTGGACCTTATTACATCCAAAAAATATAATATAAGTCATGTCTGAATGTTATTTCCATGAAAAAAAAAAATAAAAATTATGCGTTATTGCACGCTCGCGAAATTTCATGATTTCATGTCATCGCAATTATTATGTTACATTTCAGCTTAGGTTTTATATATAAATATATTCCCATATTTACAAATAGTCAGAACAATAAAAGCCTTTAATAAATCACCCTTTGACAATTTTACTTACTTTTATACTCTTTGAAAATTACACACAAAAACCAAATGGCATAAACTGGAGTCAGATGATCAGCTGCTCAATGTCAACAAACTGAAATGAATAATTGGTCTGCTGTTTGGTTTTTGTGTTGTCATAGTGATTATTTTGTAAGCTAAAAACTAAATAGAGTAAAGAAGATAGAAGAAGAGGGTAAAACATATGGTGCAGGAGAATTTTAAGAAACGGTGAGTAATTCAAACTTTCCGAAGATGGACTAAATTCGCCAAAAGCCTAAGACTTATATATTTTTTAATATTTTTTTGAAGTAGGCCTGATGGTAATTTACTTATTTTTTAAAGTTAATAAGATAATGTAACAATAAAAAAAAGTTTTTAGCCAAAAAACTGTTCATTTATATCATTGATTTCAGTAGGCCTACAGCTTTTTATTCAAACGCTGTTTTCCGCAACTTTGAAATTTCACGTTTTTCAAGACAAAATTTGATATATCTTGAGAACCATTAGAGGTACATTGATGAAATTTTTACTACTTATTCTCGACAACATTGGGCAAATATTTAGGTAGAATTAGTTATGTAAGTTTATCAGGCACTAAAAAATAATTTTTTAAAAAATTAATTTTTTTTGTACTAATAAAAATTTATGTTAATATGCCATCGCAAAAAAAGTATCGGAGATATTATTATGAATCTACCTAAATATGAAGTTTAGGCAATTGTCTTTAAAAAAACACCAAAGTTATGAAGATCCATAAAGAACTCTCTTCAGAATATCGATTTTTAAAAACCCTTACAAATTGACCGAAAAACCTCTATTTTATTTTTTTCCACATATAATTTATATTTAAAAGTAAACCAATATTTTTCTATTTTTTTTTTACCTCATACTCTGCATGAAAAAAAATAGTTAGTCCACTTTCCTTATTATTTAAAATAAATCACCCTTTTCAGTAGCGAATCCCCTTAATAGTTTATGAACATGTTCCCCCCAATTTAGATGTTCATCTATCTTTAATCCCAAGAAATTTGTGTTGTTTTTCTTTTCAATTTGTTGAGTATTATAAGCTAATAAAGGATCGATTAGTATTCTATTTTGAGGAGTTTTAAAGTTAATGAACTTAGTTTTTTGTGCATTTAAAAGCAAATTATGTTTATTTAGATGGTTTCCAATATTTTCCAATTCAATGTAAGTGCAGACTTCTGTTTCTTCTAGTGATTTTGATGAAACCACTAAATTTGCATCATCAGCATACATACAAATGTCACTATTACTTTTTTTGTATGATAATGACTTGTCTATCCCTCCCAAAATTTGGGAGGGAAATTTAATAACAAAATTTATTTAATAACAAAGAAACAGTAGTGGTCCCAAAATAGAACCTTGGGGAACACCAAACCGGAGAACTTTAATGTGTGATGGGGTTTTAATAATTTGGTTGTTTTTTGTTAAATTAGTTATCTCTACATATTGGGTTCTATTTGTGAGGTAGGATGTGAACCAAATAAGGGCATTTTTTGAAACTCCAAGCGTATCTAATTTCTCTATTAGCTTAAAATGATTGACACTGTCAAAAGCTTTAGATATGTCCATAAAAATCCCAATTGTATATTTTCCTTTGTCTATTGAATCTATGATCGTTTCAATAAATGATACAGCAGCACTAACAACTGACCTTCCATGCCGAAAGCCATGTTGGCCTTCATCCAATAAATTAAATGTTTCTAAAAAATATGAAAATAGTAAATGTACTGCTTTTTCATATATTTTTGAGATAGATGGAAGAATGGAAACCGGGCGGTAGTTACTAACATTGTGTTTGTCATCTTTTTTATGAATTGGAATTATTTTAGCTTGTTTTAATTGTTTAGGAAAGATACCAGAAACAAATGAAGAATTGATTAGATGGCTCAAAATTAAACTTATATTAGTTTTTATTGCTTTAATTACTGTAATCGGCACCTCATCATAACCGCTGGAATATTTATTCTTAAAAGATTCAATTATTTTTTCCACCTCCCTCTTGTCCACAGACCTAAAACTAAATTTTGGCTTTACAGTGAATTCATTACTTAAGTTGTTGTACATGTTGAATGTTTCAAACTTGTTTTGACTGTTTACATCAAGGTCTTTTACAACATCAGCAAAATGATTAATAAACTTGTTTGCAATATGTTTTGGGTCAGTGATATAATTTTCTCCTTCTAATAAGGTTATATTGTCAACCTTTTCCCTCTCATTCACCCCTACTTCAGAATTTACCAGTTCCCACACTGTTTTTTGGATATTGGTAGATTTATTGATTTTAGATTGAAAATACTTTGACTTAGCTTGATTTAATTTGGATTTATAATTTTTCTTTTTCCTACTAAGCTGTCCTTTCATTTCACAGCTTTTTGTTCTTCTAAATTCCTTAGTGAGTCTAATAATATTCATCTGCTCATTTTTTAGATCATCTGAAATCCAACAGTTATTAGATTTATTTTTCTTAGTTACTAATTTTTTAGGGAAAGCTTTGTTAAAATAGAAACTAAATAAATTGTGGAATGTATCATATTTTGTATCAACTGATGCAAAATAAACATCATGCCATGTTTCTTCCTTCAACAATTGCTGGAAGTATTTTATGTTTTCTGGGGAAAATTTTCGAATTTCTTGCTTTACGGTTATAGTATATTTCGTCACAAGGGCCGAAAGTGGCGTTTTGCCGGCCCCGAGATCGTGTTTCAAGTTCGAGACGAAGTCGAGAACTTGAAACGATCGAGGGTTGGCAAAACGCTTTCGGCCCGAGTTACGAACG
Organism: Neoaliturus tenellus; assembly: GCA_030545055.2. Lineage (NCBI taxonomy): Eukaryota > Metazoa > Arthropoda > Insecta > Hemiptera > Cicadellidae > Neoaliturus > Neoaliturus tenellus. The sequence goes on along the minus strand of CM061532.1, from coordinate 167,328,843 downwards.
ATATTTTTCATCACACTACACAATTCAATAAATTCTAAACAAGTGAAAACATTACTTTTTCGTTCATAACAAACAAAACATAACATCAACTAACCTAGCGAGATGTACTGCTTGAGTTTCCGGTTGCTAGGCAACCAATTCATTTCATTGTTGCAGTCACATGTTTTTGTGATACAACGTGTTGTGAATGTTTTTATGTAAGGTCTAGGCCAGCTGATTTTGCAGGCCTAGGCCGGAAAATTTTGCCGGCCTAGGCCGGCAAAACAGGTGTTTCGACGGTAGAAACGAGGGTCGAAAACAGGTGATATCGATGTAGTGTGATGAAAAATTATTTTTTTTACATTTCTGTCTACATTTAGTTCCAAAAGTTGACCGTCATGGTCTGAAAGACCAGTTATTAACCCTTCTATTGTAATACTTTTTTTGTTAATATTTTTTACTAGAAAATTATCAATGGCAGTTTCTGATTGTTCAGTTACTCTTGTGGGGAATTCCACAAGGTACCTCATATTTTGACTCTTTAATGCTTCATCGAATAACTTGTATTTTTTATCATTTTTTAACACATCTATGTTAAAATCCCCACCAATTATTATTTTATCATATTTTAATCGGAAATACTCTATTAAACGACTGAGTCTGTCTAAAAATATATTTATATTTGAGTTGGGTGACCGGTAAATTCCAATTACAATAATTTTACCCTTAATTGTAACAAAACTGCAAGCAACAAATTCAAATTGCATTTCCTCCAATAATTCATCACTTAATGAGCAAGGCATCGACACCTGCTTTAACTCAAAGCCCCTCTCTGACAACATCATCACTCCTCCTTTAGATGTATTTTTCCTTGAAAAATTTGCCCTAATTATGTAATTATTAATATTTACGCGATCTTTTTCTTCTTCTTTCAAATCATGTTCGGTTAAAATTATAATTTGTGGTCTGATTTCATCTAAGATAATTTCTAAAGCATTGATGCGAGAGGAAAGGGGCTGAATATTTTGGTGAAAAATTTTTGTCTCAAATTTACTACTGTTTAAATTAGGCCTAATTATGTGACTGGAGTTGTTGAGAGAACGGTAGAGTTTAAAGGTAAAACAGGCGTCGAAGGCATTTGTACATCAAGACTACCGACCGATGAACTTAAATTTACACAAGTAGCACTATCACCTTCACCATCACTGCTCTGCTTTAGCGCCCCACTGTATGTGAGGTCGCTCGGCACCACTAAAACTTCGGAGGACACTGGCGATGATGTTAAGGCTGGACTCAGTGGCTGCTCATCTAGTGTGGGTAGCATCAACTCTGTGGACACCTGCCGTGATATATATATTATTATTTTACTTTAGTTATATAGGAATTATTATTTTAGTTGCATACAGAATCACTCTCAGCAGTTCCATGATGCACTGTGAGTGGAATAAACACTGGTTGTGAGGGAAGAAGGTGCTTTATTTAAGTTAAAATGTTAGTTATAATGCTTTTGAACAATTTTAGTGTGAAAATGCATGATTGTATGTCCGAAAAAATTATTGTCGACACCTACAGACTTCATCGTGCGGGCCAGCCCGGTCATATAAAATGATATCTATCTATCTATATCTATAAAAGGCAAAGCCCTCACTCATTGACTCACTCATCACTAATTCTCCAACTTCCCGACTAGCTAGAGTGCTGGAATTTGGTATACTCATTCTTTAGGCTCAAAATAGGAAAGTCTGAATACTTTCATATTAATATTCACAAAGGGCTACGCCCTAGACGTCCTCAAAGTTACCATGTTATTCTTATGGAAGCAACATTTTTGTATTCTAACATATGATTATGGAAATTGAATTAGTTTTGTTTACATCTGCCACATGATGATTCATTCAAGAAAATGCTTATAAGCATAGAAGTGAGATATAATGTTTATTTATGTTTGACATTGTCAAGAGTATAGTGATGTACTATTACTTTTAGTCTGGTGTACTTTGGTTGTATTAAGTGCAGTTTACTTTATTTAGTATTTTATTACTATACACTTTTTTACTGTTCATAGGTACTAACAAACAGTTTTGCATATATAACTAGTTTTTGAAGCACTTAAAGGCTCCGCCACACTGGATTTCAAAATTACTTTAGGGCATTCGAGGGGTTGAAATTTTTGACATGGACGTTTCTCTTTGCTCATGGGTGCTCACTAAGAAGCTGTTTTACCATTATAGTTTTCGAATCCAAGAAACGTTTTGCAAATATAGTTTTGAAGCCCTTTAGGTCTGCACCCCACTAGACTTTCAAATTACTCTAGGGCCCACGGGGTTGAAATATGATGGAGGATTCCCTTTGTTCATGGGAACTCACTAAGAAAAGGGTTTGCAAATATAGTTTTTAAAGCACTTTAGGGCTCCACCCCACTGGATTTCAGAATTACATTAGGGCCTTCACGGGGTTGAAATTTGACATGGGCATTCCTCTTTGCTCATGGGTGCTTACTAATCAAATCAAATCAAATCAAATCAAATCAAATCATTTATTTGCATATAAGATTTGTATACAATATATTGTAACAAATATGATGCAGTGTCCATATATCACTAAAACTAAAACATAACATAAAAAAGACTACAAAGGTAACAGAAAAATATTCTTGGTAGGTCTACCCCATTACAAACTTGCCCTGACTACAAATTACAAACTCAAAAACTCAGCTACGGAGTAAAAAGCATTACATGTAAGGAAACTTTTTAATTTTCTCTTAAACAGGGAAAGAGAGCTTTCAGATCTCATCACCAGAGGCAATTTATTAAAAAACGTTATTCCCCTGTAGAACGGGCTCCTCTCGAAGGCCGCAGTCCTGTGTCTTGGATAACAGAGGATGTTGCCATTCCTCGTTCGGTGGTCATGAAAATGCCCCAAAGGAATTAGTTGATCTTTGTTAACAAAGGTCAGAATGAGGACCTGTTGAATATACAGTGAATGCACTGTAAAAATGCCGGCCTCTTTAAACACTTCCTTACAGGGATGGCAGTAGTTCCTTACAGGGACTAAGAAACGGTTTTGCAAATATATAGTTTTCGAAGTTCTTTAATGCTCTGCCCAACAGGACTTAAAAACATTTTAGGGCCTCCGGGGTTGAAATTTGACATGGACGTTCCCCTTAGCTCATAGGTAGGTTACTTACTAAGAAAAGGTTTTTCAAATATATATTTTGAAATTCTTTAGGGCTCCGTAACACAAGTCTTGAAAATTATTCTGGGCCCGTCTTTGCTCATGGGTGCTTACTAAGAAACGGTTTTGCAAATATAGTTTTCGAAGTTCTTTAATGCTCTGCCCAACAGGACTTAAAAACATTTTAGGGCCTCCGGGGTTGAAATTTGACATGGACGTTCCCATTAGCTCATAGGTAGGTTACTTACTAAGAAAATGTTTTTCAAATATATATTTTGAAATTCTTTAGGGCTCCGTCTCACAAGTCTTGAAAATTATTCTGGGCCCGCGGGGTTGAAAGTTGATATGGACGTTCCTCTTTGCTAAAAGTTGCTCACTAAGAAACAATTTAGCAAATTTACTTTAGGGCTCCACCCCACAGAACATCAAAATTACCATATATGCTAAGGGATTAAAATCTAACATGGATGCTCCGTTTTGCAAATAGGTGCTCACTTAGAAACGGTTTTGATGATTAGACAGTGTTAAGATAGGATTCTCAGCAAATATACTGCGGAAGAGACCCTTTTACAAACACTATCCACATTATCTGTCCACGTCAGCTCGTTATCCATGAGCATTCCGAGAAATTTGGTGAAGCCAACTTCTTCCATGACAGTGTCATCTATGACTGCCGTCGGTCGATGAGTATTCATAGATTGGTGCTGCCTCCAAATATCATGCAACTTGATTTTGATGGTTGATTTTACTTTGAATTCTTTTTTCAAAGTATACAACAATTTATCTCCTCAAAAGATTGGATTTCAGTTTCATGTGTTTTGTTTGAATTGAAACAGAGATTCATATTGTTGGCATATTGGACAATTTGTCCCTTTGAAATGACAGAATTCAGATCATTCACATACAACATAAAAAGTAGGGGGCCGAGAATCGATCCCTGAGGGACGCCAAATCTCAAAGTGGTTGTATGTGAAAGAACTCCATTGACATGAACTTGTTGAGTCCTTCCAGTAAGGTTGACTTAAACTAAGTATGTGGTAAGCCTCTAATACCAGAGGACCATAGCCTGTCAAGGAGTAAGTTATGGTCCACACAATCAAAAGCCTTGGATAAATCGAGAAAGACGCTCAACGTAATCTTGTGATTATCCATAACAATCGTTCCCACTAGGCAGATGGTTGCATTTACAGTTGATTTACCCTGTCGGAAACCAAATTGGTCTTTTGACAGGATTTCGAATCCGTCCAAAAAATTTAGCATCCTGCGCATGAATAATTTTTCAAAAACTTTGCTAACTTTTGCAACTTTGAGTGAATTTGGAAAAATGCCAGTTTTGAAAGAAATGTTTATTAATTGAGTGAGGGGACCCGCAATGCCAAGGTGGCATTTTTTGAAAGGCGACGCGGACATACCATTGACATCCGTGGACTTCTTCGCTTTCAAGTCGTTAATAGCCTTAATGACCTCCAACTCAGTAGCATCCTCTAAAACCATAGATTGAGCCGGACCAAGCTGCTCAGGAGCAGGCGAAGGAGATAAAATTAGGCCAGTTTCGCCAGCCGTCGCAAAGACATTTGCCGTTGTTAAAAACACTCGCTACCTCCGAAGGATCCCGAACAAGTATTCCGTCCACCTCCAATTCAATTTGATTGGACACTCTCCCTGAAGATTTATTTTTATTTATGAGAGCTCAAGCTTCCCAAGAAAAGCTTACTGAATCTTAGTTTTGTATTAATATCGTAGCTCTTCGCTGCCCTCAAAACCTTTCTATAAATTCTTTTGTACGACTTGAAAAAATTTACAAACCCCAAGCTTCTATCCCAACACCAAAATTGACACCAAAATTCCCCTTGTAATCCAATTATTTTTTTCTGACAGTTGAAATTTTTATAAAGATTTTTTGGGACAAAAAGAAATTGAGATGATAATTTAAACAATCGTTGAACGAGTCAAAAGCTTGTTCTGGACAATTTAAACCAATCAAACAATCCCACTTTTCCTGCTGTAACTTTTTGCTAAGCAAAAGAACATTCGCAGGTTTAACCCATTACTAGCAATTAAAGGAAGGCGGAGTGGTGTACGGCATTCTATGAGGGCGGGCTGAGCATGGTAGTCAGAAACGGCAGTTGATACGACAGTAACAGGCAAGCCCCCAATATTCGAAATGACATTATCAATGGCAGTCCGCGAAGTAGGTGTAACCCTGGTGGGAGAGTCCACGGACCACTTTAGACCAAACCCCAGCAATGTTTCCTCGAGCGTTTTAGTTTTGTGGTCATAGACATCTAAGAATTCTATGTTAATGTCTCCTGCAAGGAGAAACTTCTGTCTTCTTGATGTGACATGCTGAAAAAACTGTTCTAATTTTACAAAAAATGTATTTGCATTACCGTTGGGAGATCGGTATAACCCATATATGAAGAGAGGTTCAGAGCCTTTCAAATGTATTTTTACACCAGAAATCTCAAAATATATTTTGCATGACAAATTTACAGTAATTGGGTCAAATTTTGTGTCGATTTTTAGAAAAAGTGCACCTCCCCCCACTTGATGTTTGGCCTTATGTAAAAATTCCATAAAATGGAATTTGGAGTTTTTGAAAACTGCACATTTGTTTTTTTAAAGCCGAATTCAGATAAAATGAAGACATCGGGCTTAAGTTCCTCAGTAAGAATGTTAAGTTCAAAAGATTTATTTGTGGCAACCTGTATATTTTGATGAAGAACACTTAATTTACGAGGGCTATTCAGAAAGTAAGGAACGTTTCCGTCTTACGCCGCTAGGCGAGCGCGTATCGCCTATATTAGGGTATGAGAGCACTCGGGGCCTCAGTGGCTAACCAGCCGTGACACTAGGAGCATTGTAGCGCTGCCCGTTTTCTTTATTTTTAAATTAAAAATGGCCGCTCCTATAAAAAATCCCGCCAGTTGCAAAGTGCAATCGGTAACATGGTTTTTGTTGGCAAAAAACTTAAAACCAATAGAGATTTATCTATTTTTATTCTTTCAATATCAAAACAGTTAAGTCCGTGAAACTTATGGTGGAGCAGCGGTTTTCATGGATCTTCTCGTCAACTTTAGGGACCAGTTTGTCAGTCACAATGCGCGGTCGTCCACTCTTCTGCTCATCAAGAACATTGGTTCGGTCATTTGTAAACTGAATACATAACTTACGCACAGAACTTTCATTCAAGACATTGTTTCCATACATCTCGCACACTTTTTGGTAAATCTTTATCGGTTTTAAGTTTTTTTCCAACAAAAACCGTGTTACCTTTTCGCACTCGCAACTGGTGGGATTTTTTATAGGAGCTGCCATTTTGAATTTAAAAGTAAAGAAAGTAGTTTTTGCTGAGTAGTTTTCTTTTTACGGTGTTTTTAAGTTCTATAGCAATACTTTCAAAGTTAAGTTCTATGCGGTGGTGTTTAATGTCTAAATTTTTGTTCCAAGATTAGAAGACTTTTTTTTCAAAGAGAGCCACTCCTTCTCGTAAATGTACAGATCTTGAAAAATTAGTTACAAGTACAAATTCCTCCAAATTTGTGTTGTTCAGTTGGTTTAGTCCTGTTAAGTTATTATAATAATGTCTGGCCTAAACTGTCTATTTCAAGTTTTAGATTTTCTAACTTTGTAAGCCTCTTTGTGTTAGAGGCTTACAAAGTCTCTAATATAGATATATCTATACTACATATTATATCTCGAATATGTAGATGTGTCTATGAATAAAAAATGATAGATTTTTAATGAGTCATGATTTATTGGAGAATAGTTGTGCCTATTTGCTGTAGTTGCTCTATCCCTATTAAGTAGGCCTACTGGATATCCTAGGTACCCCTGTCTCTTACATCTATAGGGCTCCATTAGAGAATGGAATTTACAAAACTTTTTGTTTCCGAAAATATTTTCTGTTGTGCTTCTATGGTTAACCAGAGTGGCCGCATTACTTGTCTGGGTGTATGGGAATCAGCTACATTGTCGAACCTACATTTAATAATACGTTTTTATGGAAAATGTTCCTTTGACTAAGCAGCCTGCTTACTTCTCTTATCCTGTCACCCGGAATCGAGTTTATTTCGATCATGTTTCTATACTTTTTGGGAACTTGATAACTTAAAGATTTAATAATACAGTCTCCTAATATGAGGGTCTTATCATTGTGTTTCTGGTGTTCTCGTTTTGGGGAACATCTGAGGGCCTGTCATTATCGTTAAGAGACTGTTTGTTGTGGTGAGCTTCACTGCTACTCTGAATTACTTGGGCTTCACTCGAGCAGTCTTCACTGAGTTCAGCCTATGTCATCTCATTAAAATTATTACACTAATTGTATGGATTAAAATTACTTATATCTACATCTAGCATATCACAGCTAAAATATTGTGTGTTATTATTGCCGAATGCATTAGCATAGGACTGAGGTCGTGAATCCTGCTCAGTTGCAGAGTTTGATACAGGTAGGAAGTGGAGCAGTTTTTCCAACTTGTGAATGACTTCAATTTTTTTAATAACCGTATCAGAGAGTTCATCCGTTAGGTTCTTATATTTTTCGATTAGATTGTTTTTGGTCGTTGATATCAACCATAAGAAGTTCAATCACTTTTTCATACTGTTGTTCCCTAATACTATTGTGAGATTGTTGATCGTTACTACTTGGTTCGGATCTAGTCTTAGGCCTAGTGGTTGAGTCATCTAATTTATCATTATCAGTTATTGTTGGTTGGGGTTGTTCAATTTTCCCCATCTTAACAGTAAGACATTCCCTACAAACTCAAGTGAATGGAAAATTCCTTTTGTCTAGGGCCTTATACTGGCCAGAGGTGACTTATGCACATTTGGCAAGGTACCATTTGTTGCAATCGCAGAGTACTGCACGGTCATTGTCGTCTACCTTTTTCTTGCATATGTTGCAGGGTTATACAATTTCTTCATTTTTCTTAACCATGGTTTAAGGTTGGCAGTGGATAGAATGATTATATGGAAAAAGGATGCCCTCTGGTACTTTTGTGGAAATGTCGTTGTTATAAATGAAGAAAAGGAGCGGTCCCATAATCGATCCCTGCGGAACTCAACATGAGATCGATTCAGGAGATGATTGGACTGATTTAATTCTTAATTTTGAAACATGTTAAATCTCAGTATTCTGTAGTCTGTCACTAAGCTAGGAGGAAATTCACCTCAGCGCATCACCTCTAATAAGACCAAGGTCAGACAATTTATTGATGAGAAGCACTGCATCAACACAATCAAATGTTTTGCTGAGATCGTTAAAAAATTCCAGAACCGACTCGCCAGCCTCCATTGCAATGGTACAGTCATTTTCAAAGTCGATCAAAGCCAATTTTGTGGATTTGTTTTTCCTGAAACCATACTGCCGCCCACACAGGAGGTCGTTGTCCTCAAGGTAGGTAGTCAGCTGCTCACAGGCCACTTTTTCAATCAATTTTGAAACAGCTGGAAGAAGTGAAATCGGACGGTAGTTGCACACCTCCACCTCATCCTCCTTCTTGAAAAGAGCCTTGACCTTAGCAACCTTGCAGCCATTAGGGAAACCGGTTGAGACATTGATGATGTGCACCAGTGGTTTCAGAAGGACATCCTGACAGTATTTCAGAACCCTCATTCTTAGGTCGTCAATTCTAGAAGATGACTTTGGTTTGAATCTTTTGAAAATTGTTAACAGATGTTTCTCACTCTCATGTTTCAGATAGGTTTAAAATTATTGAAACTTGTTGCTGTAGTTGTATTGGTTAGGGTCCGTTTACTCTACCGACCATAGACTCTACGGCCCTCTTAAATATTAAATAAAATATTACATGGGGCCACTTACTCTACCGATCATAGGCTCTATGGCCCTTTCTAATAATTTAAAAAAGTAATATAGGTTCATTTAGTCTACGGCTCATAGACTCTATGAGCCTGTTTGAATATTTTTATATAATTTAAAGCGATCATAGAGCCTATGCACCCATTTAAATTAAATGTATGGGTCCAAAGCATCTACTGGCTCATAGAGTCTATGAACCTTTTCAAATTAATATTAAATAAAATTATAAAATACGGCCATAGGCTCTATGAGCCGTTTTATATTAAATACGTTATATATTGAAAAAGAGGTCCACTTACTCTACGGGTCCGTTATATCTACTCTGTACGCACCACTCGCTTCCTTCAGCTCTCGTGCACAAACGAACTGAGATAATGTCACCCGGTTTTCTGCATCCTATTCTACGATAAATAAATATCAATCCATCAATATATGTATCTCTGCATCTATATATCTATGTACCTATCTATCTATATATTTATCAATATCACACGAAAAGGCGATTTTTTTTAACGAAGCTCCTCTCTTATTTGTAGACAAATTTTAACGTTTAAGGTGTAGAAAAATTCGTTTCATTCAATGCATCTCTTTCCATTCACTCATCTATCTATCTATCTATGTATCCGTCTACATATTAAACACAGATTTATGAGTATCATATATCTAGAGAATTATCTATCCCATATTTATAGATCTATCTATCTATTAAACACCATCCGAAACTGGGGAATTAGCAGAAATATTTCAGTGATTTTACAGCGGAGACGATGACTCTTAATTGGTGTTTACACAAACATGGAGGGTTTTGCAGTTTTAAAAATTTCCGCCTCCGTGACCAAAACCGCACAGAGTGTAACCAGCATTAGTGCATAAAAACTAGCTTGTATCCGGCATGCTTTGCAATGCCAAACTTAAGAATTTTTGGCTCTTCAGGTGATTGTTTTTGCTATACGCTCACTCTCCACAAGTTTATATTATCCTCTATAGTTTTTATTACCAATCTTCATACAATACTTTAAATGAGAAAGCTACCTAATTCATAACATTGTATTTAATTTCACCTGATTCAAATCATCAGACCAAAACTTTAGTATTTACTTTCGTTATATTTATCCCCATGATGATCTTTGTTAACGTGGCTCAAAACTATAGGACTATGTTTTTCAATGACAACGTTTTTACATATAGTATTAATGTAAACGACTAAGCCCTACTTAAAAAAAATTCTTAATGCATCACGTGTTGTATGATACCATAGATAACGTTGTTATGGTTAATTGTAACAAGTTTAACTTAATGTGATTGCAATGATCTCTCGTAAGTTTAATTAATTTATTTCATTGTCATACCCTTAGCCGACTAACCATTAGGAGACTATATTATCTTATAATATCATGGGGACAGAGCCTATGCTCGGTAAAATTATAAAGCGTCACTTTCCTTTCTCAGGCAAAGCTCGATCGCTCCGTTTACTTGCTGACTTTTCTTGGCTCGTTTGCTTCGCTTAATCGCCAGGCCAAATGGTGCTACACTTTGGTGTAAATTCGAACTACAGGTTAAAGCTGAACATATTGTTTTTTTAAGATGTGTATAGTTTATAAACTCATTTTTGTTCAATTTTTTGTTCAACAAATTCATTTTTTTTTTTCAATTTTGTAGCTATCAAAAATCTCCATAAGGATAACTTATGGAGATTTTTGGAACTTTTATGGGCTCTAAGACAAAAAACGGATTTTTAACATTCATGGGACCAACTTCAATTTATTCGTCGTGGTCAAATAAACTCTCATATTCAACCAACAAATAAAAGATCCTAGGACACAAGAAATTTTGCTCTTGTATAGTTAACACGGTTTCGAGAATTATCGTGTTAACTAATATATATACTGTATAAATATACACCCCCGTCGCACCTATATATATATATATATATATATATATATATATACATATGAAAATGAACGAATGGTGTTTTTTGGCTTCTGGGGACCTCAAAACGAACAAGTAAAGTGGTCCCGGGCTTAGGTCTTACCATGGCTACTACCGTAATAGCATATTCCCTATAGGGAAATTCGCTAATATATATATACATATATGTATATATGAGTTAACACGATAACTCTCGAACGGATGGGAACGGGGTCATAAGGGGTTTCAAAAGGGTGAAAACGAAGGTCTAAGCATATTTCACCCTTCATTTATCAAATTTACCAATTTTCAAAGAGACCAAAAGAGCTTTCAAAATAAACAATTCAGTATTTTTTTTCATTAACTTAACTTCACAGGTTACAGAGTAAATACCAAAAAGGTTTTCCATGTTATTCTTATTAAAAAATAAGTACCAGCGTACGAAAAATATTTTTCTATGGTACCAGGTTAGCCGAGCCTTGCTCGTTGGTTTTAATTCACTTTTGCTATAGTATCATAATAATAAAGCTATTAAATTTCCACCATCAGCCAATTATACCTCTTCACAGTTAACAGCTGTTTCAAAAAGACTGCTTAACATTAGGGTTCCTTTATTTTTTTTATACCTTTCGTTGTTATTTCGTAACTAAAATAGCAACCCATACGACCAATGTTAAAAATTATGATTTTAAAACTTAAATTTAGACAACATTTGATTTTTTCTGGGATTGAGGCTATTTCTAAACATTTTTTGGGACAAAACGTTCTAAAATGCAAAGTTCAAGCAAAACCTACCCGCTAGATTTTGAGATCATGGAACACACATCCCTCCAGACAGAGCTCGTATTATAGTATAGGATAAAATCTTATATATCTCTTATTTATTAACATTTTTCAATAATTGGTTTAAACCTGCATGAGGTGATGAGTTACTAATATTTGGTCAAAAATCCCTATGGCAGAAAACCTGTATATTAAATCCCATGGCATTTTAATGAAAATCTATGTATATTCTATATTTAAAATACGTGATGCTCTTTTTTGTGAATACTACTCCTCCCTTATTTCTCGACTAATTTCAACGTTTGAGGTGTCAAAAGATTCGTCTACCATTGTAGTTTTGCAATAAGGTTTTAGATTTTTTATATTATTATTCTCAAGGGCACAGGAAGCCTTTAAAGTTTGATTTTTGTCCATTAGATTAACATGGGGAACAATTGTTATTGAATTGCAAAATAAAACAGCTGTTGATAGTCAAACAAAAGAACACATGTGCATTTGTGGGCAAAATATGTTTTTTCATCACTCCGTATACGAAAGTGACAACTTGCCGTACAGCTGAGACCTTGGAAAGTAGTCATTTCCCAAACTGTCACCGTCAGCTGATTTTACTGACCTGTACGGAAAGTAATGTTTGTAAACATTACTTTCCGTCCAAGGTAAACAAACTTTTCAGTACAGCAACAATCAGCTGGGTTTAAAACAAATTAAATTTTGAATTCCAGCTTTGTTTACTGTGTCCAATGGCGAAGAATTTACAAAAATAATCCTCCTTTAAAACTTCCACATTTATTAATAATTGCGTCGTGATGAAAAGTATCGTTCACAACTCGTCCGGAAAGCCCATTTCCAGGCTCAATAGTGTTTTCCACACTCGGCTTCGCCTCGTGCGTAAAACACTATCTCGCCCAGAAATGGGTCACTTTCCGGACTTGTGGTGAAATATACTATTTATCATTTTGCACGAAATCAGCCTGTTTTTTTTAGCTCTCTATCGTACCAAAACTGTTTCTTTTTCGTTCTAGGACTGAAAAATCAGGTGGAGAATTTTTTAGGTCCTAGTACTGAAAAGTCAGCTGTTTGCTAAGTCTATTATTAATCATTTATTAATGTTGAGGAGCAGAATTTTTAAATTGTTATAAAGAGCATTGTTTGTAAATAACAGAAGTGTAAACACTGCATATTACTAACTTTGTAAATATAACCTTGAAAATACAACTTTGTAATTAATATTTTTAAAGATCAAAAGTCTAATTTCGCATTATGATAAAAAAAAAAACGTTGTTCATCACTCGGAGCAAAAGTGTCTTTTTGATGCTTAGGCCTAATCGTGTTTTAAAAACGAGGCTGCGCCTCGTTTTTAAAACACGATCGCGCACCAAAAGACTCACTTTTGCTCCTAGTGATGAAAACTACTATTAGTTGCACCTATACCTCAGAAAAGTTTCCTTTTTTGATCTAGAACTAAGATAGAAAATTTTAATTTTTAACTCAGGTATTTGGCAACGAAAAATCAAAGAAAGAGTTGTCAGAGGGCCAACTCCCGTGCTCCTGTGGCAACTGATTTTCGGGCTGAAACAGGTGGACAACGCTCTGACCTCTAAATGGCCAACCAACTGACTGTCCATTCATGTTTCTCAGCAAGAGGTTTCGGGTGGGGTTCATAACTTCCAGGGATCACAACTACCAGGTCGCTATTTATTAATAAAATTTTTACAATATCATAACTTCCAGGTGTCAGTTCTACCAGGTCTGTTTAGTTTAATATAAATTATATTCACTTCATAACTTCCAGCTATTTTAACTTCCAGTTTCACAACTACCAATCTGTTTATATAAAAACCAATGTTAAATATACTTCCGCTATTATTTATTTATTTTTATTTTTCGTTATCAAGCCGAGTTTACACTGGTCAAGTTACTTGATTCAAGTTGATTTAAATGTTATATAAACATTCAAGTAAAATTGGCTGTTTGTTTTCTATTTTGACTTGAATGAAGTAGGCTATAAATAAGTTATGATTTGCCGATATGATCATCTGAATATGAAACAAACAATGTAAAAAGACTATTTTTTAAACCAATTTAAATGTAAATTCATAGTATCTTAAAATCTAACTGTAAATTGTATACAGTAAAAACTATGCCTATTGTTTTATGTTACGACTAAACTTATTGTACATTGGTAATTTATCTTTTATTATTAATTCGTAGTTTACATCTGAAATATTTATTAGACCAAATAATTGTTATGGACATAAATTGTTTATTTGGACATTAAGTACAAATATTCATAACTTATACATTGAGGTACTAGGCTGCATAAGTATTATTGAGTATGGCCTAAAAAAGTAATTAGCCACAGGTAAATCAAATTTCCCTAAGGAGAGACGTTCTTTTTTATTTTTTAAGGGTTATCTAATGAGCCACATTTTAGCGACAATTCTTAGTAAGTCTACCTCATGGCTTATTCAACTAGTCATAAAATAGAAAAAATCATTGAGAATTCGTTTAAATATTTATTTTACATAAGAATGTTCTGTTATCAAGCGGAGTTGTCCCATCTCACGCCCCTTTACCCACAACCTTTATATATATAGAAGAAGTGTATAGTACCCTTTGAGTGCTTGGAAAATTGTGAGTTGGAGAAGATATCCTATTAGACGTAAAAGCGAACTATTGAGCGCCTGGCAGTATAAATTTATCAAACTACCCTTTGAAGGCTTGGCTTATACTTTATACGTACTCAAGACTTTTTAAGTTTTTGGCATTCGCGCGCTTTTGTTTTGTTTTTGTAAGGCCTCTTTTATGCACGGCGTCGGGCGACGGACGCCTGGCACGCGTCATTGTGATGTTAATTGAATACAATCCACACCGCTGTAGATAAAGCAAATACTTCATAACCCAAGCGCACTAGTTGAAAGTAGAATAGAATCAATCAAGATATGAAATATAAATCTAATTAATGTTGCGCTTGGTGCTGCGTCGGTAACCCTTGTATTTTAATAGAAGTTAATACACCTTACGAATTGTATTATACTTTTTTAATAATAAATAGAATCATGTTAGGAATCATATTTTTACATAAATAAAACAGATTATTATGTATATGCCTAAATGTGTTAAAAACTCTGCTAGTCTGAAATTTTTTTCACCTTATGATAGTAAGCATGAACCCCGTGGTGTTCAATGTAAGAAAATGGTTTAAGGGGACGCTCTATTTATACTTTTTTACTAGACGCAAAACATAAAAAAAAAAAAACTAATATTGGTTGTTGTATTTCTCTGATAAAAAATCACGGTTTTAGTTATTAAAAAATGAAAACGTTGATAAATACGTGCTGTCATAATAGTGAATAAACAAATTTAATGTTTCAATGATAGACTTTGATTGCATTAATTGTTCTTCAAAACGATTAAACCCATAGTATAGTTTACAGTTCTACAGAGCCTTATGAAAAGTTCTATATAAAATTGGAATTCGGAAAGATAAAGACTGCGGTAAATGTGTGGCAATAGAAAGGTTTGTTTTTAATTAATTATTTAGTCTTAGTTGACACGTTAATCGTGTCACTATAATGTTATAAACATTTTAGAATATACCTATCCATAATAATTTGCACGTCACTGCTAAGTACAAATTTAAAAGTACGTTATAGGCTGTACGTCACAGGTCACAGTAAACGTCAGTTTGTACGTCCCTATCACCAGTCACTGTAGTCAGAAGCCGCATTTACACTATTCAACTTCTTTTATAAACTTATGTTTGTAAAACATGTTTTATACAACTTTTGTTTCTAAAACTTGATCTTGTGTTTATAAAACTTTTGTTGTTAAACATTTCATTTTATGCGCTTTACTTCAGTCAAATATGTTTAACATAAGGCCACAGTCCCCTGAGCACCATGAGTGCTTGCGACGATGATGTGGTGTTGGCTGCTGCCGCATGTGTTGTGATTTGCTGTGCTAGGCAGAAAAGAGAAAAAACGTCGCTTTTGGTTACGTCCTTCGTTGCAAGCTAGGAGTAAGTCAGTGGCAGTGAAACATTACAAGATTTAGATCAGGATGACCAAGATTTGTTGGCAGGGGAATTGAGGACTGATGGTAGCTTCAAGAACTTTATAAGGATGACAAGTGCAGACTCCACCACAAATGGTCCACTAACCACTCCTCTAACTTAACAAAACACTTTACTCAAAAATAAAAGCACGTGTTGGAGGCGGAAGAAGGAAGTGTACTGACTTGGACCGCAGAAAAAATGTTTGGTCAACAAGTTTGACGTTTTAAGTAGGTATCAAACATGTTGTTCAACAAAAGTTTATAAAACACAAATTTCCTTTGATCTTTTCGACACGGCTCGGGAAACCTGCAACCTGTTGCAAAACACGATTTTTTTGTTTTAAAACACGTTTGTTGTACAACTTGTTTAAGAAATTTTATTGCATTCTTAAACATGATCAAACCAAATACTATAATTGGTCGCACAACAAAAGTTTATGAACAAGTTGTATTGTGTAAACTGGTCTAGTGATAGCGTTTTTAATGGGATAAAATAATTTTCAAACTTTATATTTAAGTTTTATTTGTTGGAAATAATTTAAATTAATATAATGTAATGTAATATGGTCCTAAACAAAGCAATACTCGTAAGAAAGAAAGGTAAAAAACGAGTATTCATGTGAATAATAAAATACCTTGGCAAAATAGAGTCAAGTTCTATTCAACTACAGTTTTATTTTTATTTTTTCCTTACATACTTTTGTGAAACGCATGTATTATCGTTAATAATACGTGTATTAGCGTCGATAATACCCTATAACGCTAGTTAGCTTGCTTCTTTTATCATGATTTATACAGAAACCAAAACACCTTTATAATTTATTTTTCGTTTTCCATAATATGTAGAACAAATTAGCCAACAGTGCATCATTTAATGATTTTTTTACTAGAGTAGGAATTGATTCTGTGCGAGCTTCGAAAATCTATCGCCTAGCTATCTGTGGGACTTGATCAGTGAGATAGTGCTTATCTCCAAGGTCATAATCCAGGGTAGCGTACGTGGTGTGATGACGCGCGGCACGAGCCGAAGGGACAACTTCCTGCCTTCCCCCCCTCCTCACCGCCTCCACCACTGCCAACATTTGATTATGAGTTTCATCGTGTCTCATGTCAATCACCAAATTTATTCCGTAATTTCTAGCTATAGCCTTTCATTCTCTGCACCAATAAATATTTTTACTGATTATTATCTGGGCAATCTTAAAAGGTACGGTAAACGGTTCTGCGGTAAGGACAGAACACGTGAAATATATCCTAAATGCACATTTAATGTATAAACATATTCCTTGTCAAGACCAGTTTCCAGATATAGGGAGTAGTTTGGTATGTTATTGGTCAAACCAAAAATTCTTTTGATGAAAAAGAACAGAATTTACATAATCACCCTCCCATAGACCCCAAATCTGGCATCCATAACATAGAATAGCTCTTACTATTATACAAAGTAACATATAAACTTTCTGCTCAGGGGTACATTATTTTGGTTCATGAAATTTCTCCAAGCCGAATTTATTGCCAATTTTGCCGAAGCGCATTTTTCTTTTAAGTGAGTCTCCCAAGTTAATTTCGAGTTTAAAATAATTCCTAAGTATCTATAATTAGTAACCACTTCAACTATTTTACCTCCAAAGTACCATTTGTCACTTTTTACTTAGTTTCACTCCGTTTCTAAAAACCATGATCTTAGACTTATTTAAATTTACTTTTAAATTCCAAAGCTGACAATAATTTTCTACATCATTCATCATTAATTGTAAGCTAGTGGCAGTTGGAGCGATCATAACAATATCACCTGCATAAAGCAATGCTTTTATTCTAATGTCTCCAAAAATACATCCTCCTCTCAATGAGTCCACAATATCGTTTACAAATAAACTGAATAACAAAGGATACAAAATACAACCTTGTTTTAAGCCTACTTCTGTTTCAAAATACTCCGTTGTTCCATCTTTGCACCACACGGACGCTAAAGTTTTATCATACAAATCACTCACTCAGCACATGTATCATGTGTGTGGATATTAGTAGGCAAGATAGTTCATAAAACAGTGCTTTTCGGTCAATTGTATCAAAAGCGGCTGTAAAATCAATGAAAAATGTATGTAGTTTTCACCTTTTCTTATTTAAACTTAATTTTACAATATTCGAAAGAATAAACACACTGTCAATAGTGGAATAGCCTTTCCTGAAACCAGCTTGGTACTCACATAGTAATTCTTTGTCCGACAGCCAGGGTACAATAGTGTCGTCACCGCGGCGGGATACGGGCGACGATACTCCGTCCTACCCCCGAAAATCCCCAACGTGAGCAGGTCAAAAACCGACCCGTTGTTGTACAATCACGCAGGTGGATGTCTCCTGGCGCTCATACAAAGTCCTTATTGCTCCGAACTTCCGGTGCCTCCCTCGGTTTATTCCGGTATTATGTACTTTTTCGTGTGGGTCACAATATTTTCAGTTGCTATAAGGTTATTTGTAGCGGATGATATGTAGCATTAAGTAATGTTGTTATAGGCCTACCAGTATATACATTCATACCATCATTACCAAATTCTGTTTTACTATGTTAACCAAACATTCGTGGGCGACGACTTTCAACAATTATTGGGGGGGGGGGGGGGGGGGCTCGAAGAAATTGGGAGAAATTTGATAATTCTCCTATTAAAATTTCTTAATAATTGATAATGCATAATTTTAAGTTCATATAAACCTTGTTTTAACTTATTTTATAACAGTGTTTTATGTAGGTATTAAAAACAACAAACCCTCGTTTGCTAATAATAACCCTAGTACGTCATTCCATCCAAAATCAATTATTTTTATTTGTAACTCTGTCCAACGAATGCCGTTTAAGTGTAGGCCTACATAGTCAATGGTTTTTCCTTCTAGGTTAACCTCAAAAAATATGTTTTGAGTTGTATGTTCTAAGGGTAAGACAAGAAATTAAGCAACTAGATGATAAAACTCAAATTGGTGTCTGGTAGACTTGCAGCATCAGTCCATTGGAACAATTTTATTTATAAAATAAATTGACTTAAAGTTTGATGCTTAGCAAAAAGCCAGATAGCCTATACCCTATCACATTGCTGAATAAAATAGTCAAACTAAAATGTTTTTGGTACAATTTATTTTTTTGAACACTACAAAACAGGTTACGCCCAGTTACATTAGAAAAACGAAAACTACTCAACTTATAAATATCATTTTCAAAACAATTAAAACCTCAACACAATAAATAAAATACGAAATATGTCCCCAGTCTCCAGTTGACTTTTTTTAAGATCTGGGGAAAAATTACTTCTAAATCTTCATAAGCAAAATATAAACTTTCAGAAAATTTTGAGAATTTTAAGAATGAGTTTAATTTTATTATTTTCTTGATTTAGTATAGTATGTTATGAAGTTTTCCTTACAGTTATTACGATAAAAAGTCTAATATTGAAACCATTTTTCTGTAAACAACTCTAGCTTCATTTATTAAGTTAAGGCAGTTACGTTGTTTCTGACATATTTAAAGATACTTTACTTATATAAAAAAATAATGAAGAAAAATGAAAATATTAACTTAAAACATGGACGATGGAATCATTGATTTTGTATAAAAAGTTGATTGATTTTGTACAGTATTTATAGTCAATGAGAGAACTTAAGGAGGCCTATATCTTGCAGTCTTCATTTTCCACACTCTTAAAACTGTATATAATAATCTTAGTTAAAGCAATTTACAGTGTTGATTTGACTTTCTTAACCTTCTTCACTCAACGGTCAAGTTCACTAGCAATAATCAGTGGTAATCAGGATCGGAATTCGGTCCACTGGTTGGTGCATCTCCATCTGGATAGGTGAGCTAAATCCCTTAAGAGAAACGGTGGTACTTTTGAGACTACCGTGGTAGTCGTCAAGGAGTAAATCGCGTGTAAAAAGCCTTTAAAAAGGTATCAGTTATCAATGAGTAAACCCCAATCACACCAATTAGTGCGTGTGAACGCGACCAATTTTTAGATGAGGACAAAATCTGGTGGCCGAATGCGATTGTCAAATTGTATGTAGGCTGATCCTTATAGATTCCATGCATCGAACTAAAAATTCCTTGCCATGTGTTTTACAACTCTAAAAAATAGTTCTTTTACGTTACATGTCATTTACTGATTGTCATATTTAGTCGCATTGATAAGCAAGCCCGAAGTGAAGCCCTAAAACAGCAGCAGGATAAAGTTTTAAAAATTCTGCCAACTAATGATACTCTATTAATCTAGACAAAGAGTATTCCGTGAAAACAAAATTGGGAATAAAGAAATTGAATAAAAAAAAAACGCTCGGGTAGCTTACTCGTTCTAGAACAATATACAAAGGAAATGCCGTAATATCCATGTGTGTTTTATTTATTGTACTTCAAAGGGGGTTTTAATTTACAGGGGTTATATTATTTCATTTTCTATAATAAAATGTGTTAAAGTACAAAGTTATTATAATTTATAAAAATACCAGTTTTACAAAACCCTTTACTTTTACACTAAATCACGGCGGCCGAATGTAAATTTTAACTTGACATCTTTTGGTCTGGGGGGCTGAGCCCCCCCCCCCTCCCCCCGATAAATTGTTGGGGGGGCTCGAGCCCCTCGGGCCCCATGGAGTCGGCGCCAGTGCAAACATTATCAAATAAAAACAAACGAGGTGAAGTTTGTTTGTGTCAGATTTAAACAGTGAAAATAGAGGATAAACGTTTTAGAATATGGATTATATATACATGATAATTTTCACGTCGCTTACTTTTCCCCATAAAACCATAGAATATAACGCTCCTTTGTCTCCAAACTTTCCTTAACGTCGAATGCGCAAACTTGTGATTCGTTTTTACAAAGTAAATCAATTAATATAAGAACAATTATTACATTACCTAACGTGATATAGAGGAATCAATTTATTAGAGTGCGGAATGTATCCGATAGATTACAAAGACGTGCCTTCCCGGGTGCGGATGTATTCGATCGGTTACATACATATAGAATTCTATGGTTACATATAACAATATCAAGGTAATGCGACTGTTTCTCCTCTAGCGTTTGAGAAGGAAACACATATTGTGCATTAACGTGTAGGTAAGGGTATTGAGTTTTAAATTTTGCGCTAGTTAAGATTTTTTGTGATTAGTATATATTCTATAGGTTTTTAATTTCGCGTTATCGTTGGAGGATTGTAAATATAGGTCAGCATGGAAGTTGAGTTTTGGCATTTTATATAAAGTAGTGAACGTGTTAATGGAGGTAATTATTAAACGTTAAAACGTTAAAATTGGTCCAGAAATAAGTGAAAAGTTGTGTTCACAAAAACTGCTTCACGTATTACCGTATATAGATAGGTACATAGATATATAGATGCAGAGATACATATATTGATAGATGGATATTTATTTATCGTAGAATAGGATGCAGAAAACCGGGTGACATTATCTCAGTTCGTTTGTGCACGAGAGCTGAAGGAAGCGAGTGGTGCGTACAGAGTAGATATAACGGACCCGTAGAGTAAGTGGACCTCTTTTTCAATATATAACGTATTTAATATAAAACGGCTCATAGAGCCTATGGCCCTATTTTATAATTTTATTTAATATTAATTTGAAAAGGTTCATAGACTCTATGAGCCAGTAGATGCTTTGGACCCATATACTTAATTTAAATGGGTTCATAGGCTCTATGACCCTCTTAAATATTATTAAATATTACTAGGGTTCATAGAGTCTATGGTCGGTAGAGTAAGTGGCCCCATGTTATATTTTATTTAATATTAAGAAGGGCCATAGAGTCTATGAACCAGTAGAGCAAATGGACCTCCTTATATATTAAATATTATTAAAATGGGGCCATAGAGCCTATGATCGGTAGAGTAAACGGGCTGTCCCCGTTGTATTTTGTGTGTTCCTTCTCCTTATGTTACCCGCTGGAAGATTTTTATGTATTTCTTTACCAACATTGCAAAAATAGTTTCATTTTTTCGCTGATCGCCTCAGGATTAACCATTGCCTTTCCATTTTCTTTTAATTAGGTTATGTTCTATTGGTCCAAGATAGGCGAGGTTATGTTCTAGTTGAGGACATAAAGGTCAAGGATGGTGGTTGCAGTTGTAGAAATGGTACAAATAGCACTGAAATATGTACATTTTGACTAAGCCTAAGCAACTTTTTACTAACATGAAAATATTTCATGAGATGAACTTGATTCAGTTTGAGAATTTTTTAACATAGCTAGCTTCCCTATACTGATGTTGTAAAAGAGCATCTCCCTAATGTATTTTGAGGAATATTATTGATAATATTTATTCAAGAGGATAATCAAAATTGAACCAAATGAAATTGTTTTAAAGCTATGCCCAAGGATTATCCTCAGGAATGGGAAGGTGGACACTATAGACCATTTCAGTAATGGCTTACCCACGCCGATTTCTATGTTCACTACAACTTCACTTTATTCGCAAAGAGTTATACTTGCGGAAGAGTTATACTATTTTAAAATCAATTTGACACTTTAGTTTGGAAATAAAATACTAAAATCACAGTCTAAATGTGGAGCCTTAACGGAGAACTCATTTCTATCCCGAAGCACTGCTGCCAACCAACATAGAACATCTCATCAATTATATGTGAAATACAACAGATTAAGCCCTATCCAAAGATTCCAAAAACTTAGAAAATAGAGTAGGTTGAAAATTGTAGGAGTTCCAATCACAAAGCAAAACCCAAACTTGTTAAGTATAGATGTGTTATTCAAAATAAATATTTTACTCTCGACATTGCAATAAATATTGTTAAAATTTTCAGGTTGAAGATAGCATTATTTCAAGACAAAATGTATGCAAAGCTCAGCAAGAAGGAATCCTGTGTCAGTGTGGCAACTGTAAAAAGGACATAAAGGGTATTGAAACACTTCTGCATAAAAGGTCTAAAATTAAAAAAAATGCCTATGGTAAACCTTTTGTTTGTAAAACATGCAACCTTAGGTTTACTTATAAATGTCGCTTAAAAAGACACGAAGAAACACATAAGGGCTTAAAGTTGTATCCATGTCATGAATGTAACAAGGCATTCACCCAAAGTACTACGTTGAAGTATCATGTTTTGTCTAAACATTCAGAAAATAGAGACAGAAAACATTTATGTAATACTTGTAATAAAAGTTTTTGTGAAATTTATCACCTTAATGAACACATTCGTAGTGTGCATTCGAATAAGAACATTGTTAAATTGGCTTGCAAGTATTGTGGAAAAGAACTTAGAGGTAAAAAAAGTCTTGAAAGTCATGTAAGAATGATTCATGAAAAGAAAAAAGAATTCATTTGTGGAGATTGTAACAAGACTTTTTATGGTAGGAATAATTTAATTGCACACATAAAGACAAAACACCTACGAGAATCATACAGCTGCAAACTATGTGGAAAAGTTTATCAATCAAAACCTGGCTTAGTTGTTCACATGGCTAACAAACATTCAAAAAATGAGCATATTTGCGAAGAATGTGGCAAAGTGTTTAAAACCAAATGTTCTCTTAAAAAACACATGGATGTACATTCAAATGAAAAGCCGTTTATCTGTCCAGCTTGTGGCAAGGGATTTAAACGTAGAGTAAACTTAGACCAACACCTCCACACCCACTCTGAAGCCAGACCATTCCAGTGTATGGTTTGTGACAAGACATTCCGATTGAGAACACACGTCAAACAACACATGGCTGTGCACGGACTCATAAAATCTCACAAATGTCCAACGTGTCATGAAAGTTTTGCAAGAAAATCTGAATTGAACCGTCATCTCTCAACCCATTATGCACTGGACTAGCCATGTCTCAAGGGAATTGTCTTACTGCTGGTGTGATACAACTTTCAAATAGTATTTTACCGCCAATTAGTCGAAATAACAATTTTACATTTTGGGTTTTTTTTAACAACTATTGAAAAAATCATCAATGGTGTGATCAGGTAGACTTTCTGACTGATGTTTTTAAGAAACATGAATTCAAGTTGTAATCTAAAGAAATTTACTAAAGTCAAAGTGTGACAAAGAACTCTCACATGAAATATTTAATCTATAATATTGTATAGAAACATTTTTGTTATTTTAATTTTGTTAGTTTAGATTTTTTAAATAATTAATATGGCTTCATAAAATTAAGTCATTAGGTGCTTTCACACTTGACGACATAATACCCAAAGGACACCAGTATTTTTTTACTGTTTTTACACTTGACAACACAATATTTCTGAGCTTTTCTGCCTATGGATAAAAGTTTGCCAATCTCAAGAATTCGAGCGAAGCCTCTCGGCTCTGTGGCTGGGTTGATAAACCCATGGTGTAAATTTACATTTTACGTCCAACATGTTTAACGCCCTGAAGTCAATTATCTGAACAGTCAATTATCTGAAGTCAATTATCCTAACCTTTGAATGGCCTACTAATTCAGTTTATAGTATTAAAAAAATCTATTGTGAAATGTCAAACTTTTTACAAGTGTTTACAAACATTAACAAATGTGTACAAGTTTTTGTTTCAATCTCTTTTAATAATAATAATAATAAATATTTATTTGTCGTAAAAACATTACAGCATTGACAAAGTCATTTTTTCAGCATCAAGCTAGGTCAATAAAATACAACTTGTAAATAACATCTTCATTAAAATGAAACAGCAACCATCATATCACAAAAAGGTTCAGACAAAATTTTTAAAAAACAAACTAGAAAACAATTTTCTCCATGGCAAAATATTCCTCTAGTGAGTACATTGGGGTGACTAAAAGCCAATTGTAAAATTTGTTTTTAAAAATCTTTTCAGTGTACTTGTTCATTAGGTGTTCCAACTTATTGTAAAATTTTAGACATAATACTTTACGGCTTTTATTACTTTTGGTTAGTCTATGGAAATCTATAACTGCCTTGTGTTTGTTTCGAGTGTTGTATGAATGTGTGTCAAAGTTAAAATTCAAAAGTTCTGGGTTTTTAAAAAGATATATTGTTAAATCAAATAAATAGAGATTGATTACAGTCAAAATTCCCGAATTAATAAAAAGAGGCCTGCGATTAATTATCCTAATTGCCTTCTTTTGAAGAATCAGAACTTCATTGATTCTGCTACAATTACCCCATAGTATGAGCCCATATCTGAAAATTGCTTGGAAATATGCAAAGTATGCAACCTTAACGTAACCAATGTCAACACAAAAGGTTAGACGTCTTAGCAGGTATATGACTCGCGAGAGTTTAGTTGTAATGTAGTCAATATTTGAGCTCCAGGTCAAGTGGTCATCAATGAAAATACCCAAGAAATTAATACTAGTGACAAAATTATCTTGTTCATAGGGATTAATGGACCGTAAAGTGAAAATAAAATTTTGAGTTTTATCAGCATTCATAACGAAACCATTTGAAATAAACCAATCTGAGGCCTCATTTAAAGTTGTTTCCGCCATCTGTTTTAGCTTTTCGAGATCAGAATTGCAGTTAACAAAAGTTGTATCATCTGCATAAAGCAGGCTGTTGGCTTTCACAGAAATAGGGAGATCATTGATGTTGATTATGAAAAGTAAAGGTCCTAAAATTGAACCTTGAGGAACCCCCCAATTAACCTTTAATTCTTCAGACCACTGACCATCAATATTAACCTTTTGTTTTCGGTTATTATGTACATAAGACTCAAAAAACTTAAGGGCAGAACCTCGAATACCATACTTAGATAACTTAGTTAGAAGAATGTTGTGGTCTACACAGTCAAACGCCTTGCTCAGGTCACACAAAGTGGCCTGAGCACAGGCTCTATTTTCAAAGGCTGACAGAACCAGCCTTACTAAACTATCCATTGCATTCACAGTTGAAAATTCCTTTCTAAAACCAAACTGATACATGCTGAGTATATTATTATCCTCTAAAAACTGACTAATTTGATCATATACTACAATCTCTATTATTTTTGACAGAGTGGGGACAACAGAAATTGGGCGGTAGCTTTCTGGGTTCGATTTGTGACCTTTTTTGTAGATGGGACAGACACAAGATATTTTTAGGGGCTTTGGGAACAAGCCTTCCTCAAGACATTTATTAATGCAAATAGTGAGGGGTTGAGCAATAATTGGTAAAAAAGCTTTTAAAAGACTGTTAGAAATGAAATAAATATCCCAGCTCTCAGAAGAATTCAATCTCTTTCCAGCTTTTATGATGTCATCAGATGAAACTGTTTTCCAGCAAAAACGTGTGCAATTTACAGGTGTGTTAAGTGAGAGTTCATTAGCCTATACATTAATTTGATGTGTTTATTTGATTAAAAACAGTCAATAAACTGTTAATTGGTTATATGTGGTCAATAATTTTAATTTTTTAGTATCCGAACAACCCCTGGTCTTAATTAGTTTTGATAATTGACTTTCTACTGAATAGAAATATAGAAACCTGTTCATGCAAGTAAAAGCATACAAACAAATTCAGCTGAGATCATCAGCAACATTGAATTTGGAATGTGTACATTGTTACGGCCCCAATTTTCTACCTGTTTTGGGGCTGGCGAATTTGTTTGTGGCTTCTGGCTTTGATCTTACCAAGCAGATAACCTAGAGATTTATCAAAGTCCTAACATATTTTTACTTAAAAATGTATGAAAACAACATAAACAATGTTATATAAATATATATATTGTAACTACATCACAAAATTAAATCAATTCTTAACATAACTTAAATATAAAACCTCGGACTCTCTGCCTGTGCAACAGGAAATCATGTCTACCATGTCCAGTCATTTCCTGTCCCACAATATTGGTTTCTTTGCCAACTTTTCCTCTCTTCCTCAAGGACGTCTTCCTCTTCACAATTTGGATCGGCCAATCAGATGGTGTTATTGGAATTTGCATTGTTCTGATTGGCCTAGACAATCCATGTGGACTTGACGAGCGGCTGTCCAAAGATGCAGGCATTGCAGTCTTCTGTCCCTGGTCGCTGACCGGATGCAGAGTTGGCAAAGGAATCAATATCGTAAGACAGGAAATGACTGGATATGGTAGACATGATTTCCTGTTGCACAGGCAGAGAGTCCGAGGTTTTATATTTAAGTTATGTTAAGGATTGATTTAATTTTGTAATGTAGTTACAATATCTATTAATATTTAATACGCGACATGTTTTTTTGTACAAGTAACTCTACTACAGTTTTCAACCGATTTCAATGATTTTGGTGTCCTTGTATAGAGCTCGGCATAAAGTTGTTTTGAAAGAAAATTGGTAAATGTCCATCAAAACTGAAGGGCTCTGCAAGCCCTTAAAGTTATATATTTCCCCATCAAGTATAAGATTTTAAAGTTTAACAGCTGCAACGAGTAAACACAGTACGCAAGCGAGATCATCTGTCTATTTATACCAAAAAAGCTATGTTAAACCATGGACTGGTTAAACCACACTGGTTAAGAAGCTGCAATATAGAAGCATAAACAGTAATAAGTATCTAATCTGAATTGCTCGATTTGGAGCAACAAGTACACTAGCACATATTTAATACACGACATGGTTTTTTGTTTATGAAACTCCCCTTACAGTTTTCAACCGATTTTAATGATTTTGGTGTCATTAGATAGAGTTCAAGGTGAAGTTGTTTCTAAAGTAAATTGGTTAATATTAATCCAGTAGGAAGGGCCCTACAAGCCCTTAAAGTTTGTAATTTCCCCATTTGATTAACGTTTGGGAAAGAAATTGATTGATTTACTTTAACAGCTGAAAGAATAAACAGAATACCGGCAAAGCATCTATCCATTCATTCATACCAAAGAGGTTATGCAGTGGTTAGGAACTGCGATAAGTATGTTTTACGATCAATTTTATAAAATTTGTGGGCTTTTCACTAATCGTATAATGATGGAAGAAGGGGTCTTAAATTAAAGTTGTTGGTTCCAGGGACTCAAAAAAACAGAGGCATGCACAAAAAGATACACGTAATTAGAAATGACGTAAAACGTCCTCATAAGAGCATGGGGATCTGTGACACGTCTGTTATGTTTTCATTAGAACATGTGTTATGATTATTTTAAAATTATAGCCGAATGAAGCCAAAGAGTGAAGACGATCTAGTAGTTATATCGTGGCATTTCGCTGTATGAAAATTTGGTGACCCTACTCACAACAAAACCTAGGGATGCCACATTTTTTCAACTTATTATTGGTTAAAAATTGCTTTTAAATGATCATACTGTTAACAAAAATTTGTTTGTTACAGTAAATAAAATTTTTGTTAGTACCTTAACTAAAATGCTTGGTTTCAAGCAAAAAGTACACCAGTTTAATTTAAAAAAAAATTAAAATTAAAATTTTTTTTTTTTTTTTTTTTTTGGGAGTTCGAAGATGGGTCAGGCATCCCAAATATAATTTAAATTAATAGATTCCCCTATTTAAATCCAAAAAAATTGTATCTAAATTGTATTATTATTAATAAATTGTATATTTTTGGTTTCAATAAAAAAAAATTTTATTTCAAATAAGGTCATTTTTAAGCATTATTTCATTTAGGTACTGTTGTTAGCAAATTTTGATTACATTACATTAATCCCATTTATAAATCTATATTATATAGCCCAAATTACAAATAGGAAAGCAGTTATTAAAATTATGTTCAACATTAGTTTACGCTGCTTGAAAAGTCAGATGATAATATTCTAAGGTAGGCCCTACTTTTTGTCTTTACTTTAAACCTGTGGAAAGGGTGTTTGATTGCCGACCAGACGGGGCTATGGCTACTCTCCAATGATCCAACATCGACAAATCTGCAAGTGTGAAACACTACCCTAAGTTCTCACTTAAACTTTTGCCCAACGATATCATGCCAATATCGGATGCATCAATCGACGACAACAACACCGACACTTTTTTGGGGTGACGGCAAGTGTGATAACGGTCCATAAGGTATCATTAATTTTGGTGCTCGCCAAATATATATATATGTTACTTATATATAACATGTAGATATGATGATTAAATGTAACCTTTGCTTTTTTTTATCACATTGAGTCAATAAAACTTGCATGACTAGAGAAGTGTGTGTATATTTTTTACCAGCGACCAAGGAGCACCATAGTAGCGTGCGGATTGACGCTGGGCTGCTCCAATGGTAGAGGGAATAACGGCACGTGAGAGCGCGTGCTCGCACAATACCGCCCTGTAACTGTCTCTGCAAGTGCAGCAATTACACATGAATGGCTCCTGCCAGAAACGTGTACACATTTTCAAAAATTAGATTTCAACGTAGTAACGTTGGAAATGCCATTCAGCATCAAGGTTGATAATTATATAGTTGATATCTCTAAAGTTGGCATTCCTGGAACCAGTGTAAAACGATGAGTTTTTTGTCTCGCCTTGCAGTAGATGTTGCTGTCCCAGAGAGTTAGTGTATCGGGATCCAATGTAAATTGGCTTAACTGGTCAAGTAAAAGGACTATAAATATAATGAATTGAACTATAAATGTTTTGTAAAGCCAACAGGAATTCTAAAGAACCCTATATAAATGAAAAGAAAGAAACAGTGCCAGGGAAAAAACCACTACATGAAGTACATGCAGTAACGTTAAACCGCCAAAAAGATATTTAAAAATATTAAAATTTTATGTTTTATGTATTTTTTTCCATCTTTGATAAACATTGTATTCAGTAATGTTGACTAACAAAAGCATATATTTTCTTATAATTTTATAATATGTTATAAAAATATCATTTTATTATGATTTTTATTAAGTATTAAGAATTCATTTTTAGCAAAGATTTTGATGATATTTGGTAAAGTGGTGTTAGGCAGCATCTACTTTAATGAGTGTTCATAAACCTAAATGATATTACCAAGGGGACAGGGTTTTAAAAGGTTCAAAAATGGGTTTTCGGCATTTTTTTATCTAAATTTATTAAATTCAGTTATTTTTAACATAGACCATTTAAAAGAGCTAACTATTTGAAGTTTTTATCTTAGCTTAAACGGTTATGGGAAATCAACTAAACTTTCGATCTCACTTATTTATTGACATATTGTTATATGTGGTATTTCACTTGATAATAAATAGATTGTTTGAAGTTGATTTTTTATCTTAATTTATTGAACACATTAGAATAATAATCATGTTTTTATACAGAACAATTGACAACATAGAATTATCATATGATATATCTAACATATGGTAATAAAAGACAGTACAGTTCTCCCACACTATTTCAACTGCAGTTAAATCAGTCTGCTTCATCAAGTGGATTTGATGGTTTCTTAATGCGAGGTTTTGTAAAATTTGATTCAATTTCTCTGGTTTGTCAGTTAATGTCTTCTCATCTCTTTCTATTCAATTCCAAAATTGATTGGTATTGTTTCATTTCCGTTCTCAATTGGTGGTATACATACTGGTGTAGTTATTTTACTTCTTAGTGCTGGAGTTCTGAAGATATGTTGAGTAAAGCCATTGTGGCTTATCTGTAACGTACTTCACTATGTTCGTTGTACTCTTAATTCTTCTCTCTTCTGGTGTCTGGACTTCCGATTTGCGCATTTGATTAATATGTCGTTTGCAGATAAATCCATTTTTGAATTTAAATAGATAATATAACTTACCTAATTTTTTAAGTATGATTCCCGTTTTCCAGAATTGTTTATTCTTAGAATAGTATCGAGCTTGGACACTCTCTCCCACGCTTAAATGTTGTGTACGCGTGTTCATAGAGTCATTTTCTTGTTCATACATAGGTTCCAATGCATCACATTTAGTACGAATTTGATAAGATACTTGAAAAATATCTTCTACATGATTAATTCCATTTAGATTTATTGTCTCTTGGAAAGAATTTGAGATCTCATTAGCCAATGAATAGTTTTGGATTTTATTTGCATGGTCTTTGTTTAACTTAGCTTTGTGTTTTGATGAAATGCATACTCTTGAAATGTGGCCAGTTTTGTCACACAATGAATATTTTAGTTGACTTTTGTTGGTGTGACTATTATTTGACATGTGATCACCTTTTACACATCTTACGCATACTCCATCGAGTCCTAATGAATAGAAATCAATGTTTGATCTACTACTGCGCTTTTGATGAAATCTGTCACTGTATTTAATCAGATTTATTTCTACAACAGACATTTTTGACGATATGGCTGATTGTGAAAGGAATTTGGAATCAAGTTTAGATGCTTCAAGACTAATTGCCTCAGAAACAATGTCCTTAAATTCTGTTGAATCAGACTGTAAGAGCTTCTCACGAATTGTTTTGTCTCTTAATCCTCTAATAAACTGGGCGCGGAGGAAAATATCCGCGATTGAATTTTTACATAGACAAGGGTAAGTTAAGTTACAGTCTGATGCTTCACGTTTTAAGGTTGTAACAAAAGAAGTTATAGATTGATTGTCTTATTGATAAATTGACAAAAACTGGTGTTGAGCTCCAATGGAGTTTTTCTTTGGACAAAGATGTTCCTCTATCAGCGTTACCAAAGAGTCATAATCTAATTCCGTAGGTTTACTGGGCGATGCAAGTGTACATAAAATATCAATGTATTTGGCACCTATAGAGTTGAGTAAAAGTCTGGAACTATTTTTTCCCTTGAGAGGTTCTTAATTTCCAAATAATTTTCAAAACGTAACTTGTAATTAGTGAAGGATTCTTTATTTGGATCTGAATGTTCAAAGTTTGTCAGAATCAATAATATATACAGCCCCATGTGGAACTGACTCACTCACTGACTCATCTATACAAATTCTAGACCACTTCCGGGTGAGCTGGAAACTTGATTTTTGGCATGCGGGTGGCTTAATATCTGATACCCCCGGGAAAAGTCTGAAATCCGACAATTTTTCATTTCAACCCCCCCCCCAAAAAAAATAACGAAGGGTGGAAAGCGGTAACCCGAAAATGTAAGGTTTTACTATTTTCGCTGTAACTTTTGAACGAGAGGTCCTATCTCTAATCTGAGGGAAAATCGTTAGTGGGGAATTAAACGCTCTACAAGTTAGATCCTCTGACATTTTACCGTATCTCATCCCCTTCACCCTTAAAAAGGGGCATACTTCAAAAATTTCAAAATTCGTCAACAAAAATTGGACTATTTTAATATTTTTCGTTTAGTATTATGGCACATCGATGAGTGAAATTTTGTACATATTATGCACTAATATAGGTCTAACTATAGTAGCATTCATTGGTCAATTTCAACTTAAGTTTAGTCCAAAAAAATCGTAAACAAACGAAATTCTTAACATTTTTTCATGTATAGTGTTTGTAATTACTTTTATTTGGTAAATATACTGCTATATCGATACATGTTTTTCCAGTATAGTATTCTCTTTTAGATGCTCTATAAGTTTGGTCCTTTGACGTTTGTCCGTATCTCAACCCCTTCACCCTTATAAAGGGGCGTACTTTTAAATTTTATAAAATTTTTCGCAAAAACTGTGTTATTTGGATATTTTTATTTAGTATTATGGCACATGGATGCATGATTTTCTGTACATATTATAATATCAAACAGTTCTTTCTATAGTAGTAGCGATTTGCCAATGTCAATCAAATTTTAGTAGAAAAAAGTGTAAAACCACAAATTCCTTAAGGTTTTTTCATGTAGAGTGTTTTTATTCACTTTAACCCGGTAAATGCACTGCCATATTGTTATATGTTTTGCCATAATTATATTCTGTTATAGACGCTTTATAAGTTTGCTCCTGTGAAATTTTTCCGTATCTCATCCCCTTCACCCTTAAAAAGTGGCGAACTTTCAAAAAATCTAAAGTTTTTTAGAAAAATTGCGATATTTTATTTAATATTATGTAACATATATGCATGTATTTCTGTTTATATTATGAACTCAACAGGTTATTTCTATAGTAGTAGATTTTTTCCAGTCTTAAAAAATTGAAAAACATTCAATTCTAAACATTTTTTTGTGTAGTGTTTGTAAATTACTTTATTCTGGCAAATGCACTGCAAAATTGATATATGTTTTGCCAGTATTATATTTTATTTTAGACGATTGACAAGTTTTCCTATGCGATTTTGCAGTATCTCACCCCCTTAACCCTTAAAAATGGAGGTACTTCCACAATATCGAATGTCTTTCACAAAAATTGCTTTATTTCAATATTTTTCATTAACTGTTATGGCACATCGATGCCTCAATTTTAGTATATATTACGACCATATCTAAGTCTTACTATAGGAGAAGCGATTGGAAAATTTCAATCTAAGATTAGTTAAAAACAATTAATTGTAAGTACTAATCTATTAACTTTTTTCATGTATAGTTTTTTTTGTGATTTTGTTTAACCCGGTAAAAATACTGAAATACAGTACTGATATATCTTTTTTCAGTGTTATATTCTTTTAAGATACTCTTTAAGCTCGGCCCTTTGAAATTTTGTAGCATTTAAAAATAATTTCAAAATTTCAACATTCTTTCACAAAAATTGAGTTATTTTAATATTTTTTTATTTACTGTTATGACACTTAAGATGCCTGAAATTCAGCCACACACAAATACCCTGAGAAGTTTATATAAAATATAAAAAGGATCAATTTATATTTAAAAAATCGAGAGAATATCTTAAATGCTTTAGACTACCTAAACTATTAAACTAAGTAAGGTGGAGGCCCCAACTAGCCTGTTCAGTACTTAAGACTTAGAGCAATTAAAAATTCGGGGCAACCCCGTAAGGGGGCATGGGGGCGGAGCCCCCATCGAGCCGTAGGCGAGTCTATAATATATACAGCCCCATGTGTAACTGACTCACTCACTGATGATAGTAATGTCCTGAAGCGACCGTTAAAGCTAGAGACTTGAAATTTGGCATGGACATTCTTTGAGATGTTTCAATTTAGGGAAAATCATAAAACTACAACTTTTTTACTTTTAAACTATAAAAAATGTAAAAAAATATAGATTTGTCGGTAACGTAGTTCAGCCGTGTGAGCGTATATCACCGTTTGGGTAACGTAGATCACTTTGCAGGTTTAGTTCTCGCTCGTGTTTAATTGATCTCTTTCAACTACACCCGTGTTTGATACAAATACTGTATTACATGTAAACATGAACATCTCTATGTAGAGGACGGTGTTTCGATACATTGAGAGCGGGATATTTCACCAGGGTAATACTCGCTTTGATATCCAGTATTATGCCCAAAAACTACAAATTTTCAACTTTCAAATTATATAAATACCGAGGTGTCGGTTAAGAAGTACGTTGGTTCTTAAAGATATCGCTTGGAGCGCTATTATAGTCGCTTAGTTCTCGCTTGTATTTAAAAGATGTCTTTTAACTACACCTCTTCCTGATAATTACTTTCAATTGGGTGCATAGTTGTTTGCGTATGGTTTTCCTTCTGATTGCTGTGTTATTATTGAAAATGAAGTTTACTGAATCGAAAGCGTATATTTATATTTAGGTGATGTCCGCTTTGATTTCTATAGTAACTTTAAATTAAGGTCGCTTAATTCTCGGTTGTATTTAAATTATGTCATTTAACCACACCTGTTCCTGATGATGTTTTCGCGACAGTTCGCAGAGCAGTGATCTTAAACGTTGTATATAAACCACGTTAGTGCAAATTTCAGTTTACAGTATATTGTAATATAGCTGTAACTGTAATATTACATTTAACAGATGGTGGATTTTGTTTTAAGGATGGTGAAATAAATTTAATGCACGTACAATAAAGTAATACGAAAATGTTGATTGAAATGTGAGGTTCTCGTTTCGTTTTATTAAAATTCATTTGTTCATATTGGATATTGCTATTACACTAGTCTTTCGAGAGACGATTGAGCGTAGTGCTGGAATACTTTGTTATAATTTTATATTATTAATTTTATCATTACTATGGTGAGCTCTACGAAGCTTGTGCGAATACTTTAAACATTATTTTAGTACTGCATATTTTTTGCTGCAGTAACGCCCGTAAAGTAAATGATTAATTGCTAAAAATATTTTAGGTCTTATTACATTTATAGACTTTAGTTTTCTCATGCTGGAAAATTTCTTGTAGGTTTTCGCACAAAAAATTACCTAATACAGTAATTATAACTTAATTTTCTACTATTTGTATGCTGTCTCTCTATATGAATCCCCTGATTGATTGATTGATTGATTATAGCGCTTCAGTTGATAGTTCTGGAACAGTTTTACTTTGAAGAGTTGAATGTCCCAACACATTTGACATCCGGTCTTTGACCTATTTGCTGCAGTCCAGTCAGGCTTAGATTTTAGTTTGGGAAACGATTGAACAAATTAAGTTATAGAACCATTGAACTTTCCATTCTTACCTTGGCTAGCGTTTACCTACTTCCGACGTTTTTTAAACCATCTACATATCTGATGACCCATCAGGCTGAGAAATATTATAATAACCAATTGAATTAAACTCAATAGTAATTTTTCTCGCTGCCACTTTGTCCGACAAACTTCCTCAATGCAGTGCTCTCACCTAAAGTCTCGATTAACCCTATTATTGTTGTAATTTAAAACTATTCTTTACTTATCAATTATTGTAACTCTTTCAGTATATTTTAATTTAACCGAAAATCCTTTTTTGGCTATTATTTCACAATTGGTTTTTTTTACTACCATTGGTTGAAAATGCATAATGTACGCCGATTTTATGGTTCTTAAGTTGCAACTTTCTTCATTTTAAGACTATATAAAGACTTTAAGACTTCATGATTATAGTACCTAATACCCTGTGATCTACTACATACTACTAGGGCTCTATTTTTATTAATTTTCTGAACTAATATATATATAACATTTAAAATTGTTATACTAATAATTGCTGATTTTGAATGATAAAATTGTTATCGTTTCTCTATATGGTACATATATGATTCCTGTGTTTCTTGGCCACCCCGTGGCGGAACTGAAGCATCTTAGCCTATAACATTTTTTGTTAATTTCAAATATCTTGATTTTGTCCCGTTTTTCTTCTATTACATACAACGATCCTCTATATAAACTTATAATTTTATTCCACTTTTATCTTTTCAGAATACAGCTATTATTACCTCAATCATGTGCAATCATAATCGTATCTCCAAATTTTTACACAACAACTTTTGAGCATGACTATTTACATAGTTCATTAATATTTCACAACTCCATTATATTTTTTTACGAAGTAAGGGGGGAGTGGGATTATACCATGAGCCGTGAGCAAATTTCAAAGCTTATTATTATTTATTGTGAGTAGTGTGTATTGGCGGCTTCTGTTACTGCCGTTGGAGTTAAGCCCTCAACTAGCCTGTTGATTGTATGAGGTTTTGACAGTAATTTACGGAATTGGGGCAACCAATTATTGGGTTAAACCCTCCATCAAGCATAACACCTAGAATATTTACATAAATAATATTTATCTCACAGCTCAATTTTTTAAAACTATTTACTAAGGAGGGCTATTAAAACCTATTCATAGGAGATTATTAAAGCTTTTTTTACTATTGATTGTGAATTTAGTGTATTAGACGGTTTTGTTACTGTCTTGGCTGTCCAGTTCTTCTGTTAAACTAAACTATTTCAAACTTGACTTTTTATTAATTCAAACTAGGGGGCAACTCCTAAGGGGGCATGGGGGCGGAGCCCCCATCGAGCCGTAGGCGAGTCCTATAAATATACAGCCCCATGTGGAACTGACTCACTGACTGACTGACTCACTCATCTATACAAATTCTAAACCACTTCCGGGTGAGCTGTAAACTTGATTTTTGACATGCGGGTGGCTCGAGGTCTGATACCCCCGGGAAAAGTCTGAAATCCGACAATTTTTCATTTTAACCCCCCCAAAAAAAAATAACGAAGGGTGGAAACCGGTAACCCGAAAATGTAAGGTTTTACTATTTTCGCTGTAACTTTTGAACGAGAGGTCCTATCTCGAATCTGAGGGAAAATCGTTAGTTGGGAATTAAACGCTCTACAAGTTAGGTCCTATGACATTTTACCGTATCTCATACCCTTCACCCTTAAAAAGGGGTGTACTTTCAAAATTTCAAAATTCGTCAACAAAAATTGGAAGTTTTTTTATATTTTCGTTTAGTATTATGGCACATCGATGAGTGAAATTTTGTACATATTATGCACTAATATAGGTCTAACTATAGTAGCATTAATTGATCAATTTCAACCTAAGTTTAGTCCAAAAAACTCGTAAACAAACGAAAACCTTAACATTTTTCATGTATAGTGTTTATAATTTACTTTTACCTGGTAAATATACTGCTATATCGATACATGTTTTAGCAATATTGTATTCTATTTTAGATGCTCTACAAGATTCATCCTATGACATTTTACCGTGTTTCATCCCCTTCACCCTTAAAAAGCGGCGTATTTCCAAAATTTCAAAACTCGTCAAAATATTGCACTATTTTAATATTTTTAATTCACTATTATATGGCACATCGATGCGTGAAATTTTGTACATATTATGCCCTAATATAGGTCTAACTATAGTAGCATTCATTAGCCAATTTCAACCTAAGTTTAGTCCAAAAATCGTAAAACTCGAAATCCTTAGCATTTTTCATTTATACTGTTTGTAATTAATTTACTTTTACCTGTTAAATATACTCCTATATCGATTTTAGACGCTTACAAGTTCGATGGTATGCGATTTTGCCGTATCTCACCCCTTTCACCCTTAAAAAGGAGTGTACTTTCAGAATTTCTAAAATTTTTCTCAAAAATTGTGCTATTTTGATATTTTTATTTACTATTATGTAATATGTATGCATGAATTTCTATTTATATTATGACCTCAACAGGTTCTATCTGTAAAAAAAAGCTATTTGCCAATTTCAATCGAATTTTAGCCCCAAAAAAATTGTAAAAACACAAAATTCTCAACATTTTTCATGTTAAGTGTTCGTAATTCACTTAAACTTGGTAAATATCCTGCTATATTTATATATGTTTCACCATTAATATATTCTTTTATAGACGCTCTACAAATTTGGTTCTATGACATTTTGGAGTATCTCGCCCCCTTCACCCTTAAAAAGGGGTGTAATTTCAAACTTATACATTCTTCTACAAAAAATTCGCTATTTTAATGTTTTTTATTTACTATTATGGCACACAGATGCCTCAAACTTAGTAAATATTATTGACCCAACTAGTTCTTACCATTTTAGAAGCCATTGATCAATTTCAATCAAATTTAAGACCAAAACAAGTGAAAAAACACGAAATTATTGACATTTTTAATGTAAAGTGTTTGTAAATTACTTTATACTGTAAATTTTACTGCCGTATTGATTTGCATTTCGCCAATAATTTGTTCTATTTCGGACGCTCTACAATTTCGGTCCTTTTCGATTTGGCAGTATCTCACTCCCTTCACCCTTGAAAAGGAGCGTACTTTCACGATATTGAAATTCTTGCACAACAATTGCCCTATTTCAACATTTGTTACTTGTGACTATTCGTTGTTTCCACGTATTTTTTTAACTTCCTCTAAACTACTAACGGCAATTTCCTTTCGGCATCGATTCGTTATCGTCTACTAACACTTCGGGGGAACCATTATAGGGGGCATGGGGGCGGAGCCCCCATCGAGCCGTAGGCGAGTCCTATATATATACAGCCCCATGTGTAACTCACTGACTCACTCATCTATACAAATTCTAAACCACTTCCTGGATAGCTGGAAACTTGATTTTTGGCATGCGGGTGGCTTAAGATCTGATTTCCCCGGGAAAAGTCTGAAACCCGACAATTTTCCATTTCAACACCCCCAAAAAAATAACGAAGGGTGGAAACCGGTAACCCGAAAATGTAAGGTTTTACCATTTTCGCTATAACTTTTGAACGAGAGGTCCTATCTCAAATCTGAGGAAAAATCGTTGGTTGGGAATGAAACGCTCTACAAGTTAGTTCCAATAACTTTATACCGTATCTCATCCCCTTCACCCTTAAAAAGGGGCGTACTTCCAAAATTTCAAAATTCTTCAACAAAAATTGCGTTGAATTATTGCACCCGATGTTGTTGTCTTCAAACATTCAACTTCCGCCCATTTAGAAAGAGCATCTATCCCCACAAGCCACATAGATCCATTAACTGGTCCCGCCAAGTCAAGATGTACCCTTTCCCAAACCTTGTCCGGAACATTCCAGGGGTACAATGGAACTTCCTCAATGTTATCACGATTCTCTTGACAAGGAGTACACTTTTTTATAAAAACATCAATGTCGTGATCGATATTTGGCCACCAGACATAATATCTTGCAACAGATCTCATAGATGCAATACCAGGATGTCCAGAGTGCAAAACTTTCAAAACATCAGTTCTCATAGATTTTGGAACAACAATCCTCCCGAACCACATAAGAATGTCATCTTCGACTACCAATTCATCTTTCCTTTGATTATATGTTTTCAGATAATTTGGAACAACAGCAGGCCAAGATTTACTAAGAACATAGTTTTTTACAATCTTAATTTCTTTATCACTTGACGTTCTCTGTTTCAAGAGCTCAAATGACATAATAGTATTGACTTTATCAATGTTCAAAAACTTTATATATGTCTCACTGGGTTGTTCTTCTTTAATGGGAAGCCTTGATAAAACATCAGCACACACGTTGTCTTCACCTTTCCTGTACTGTATTTCGTAATCGTACTGATTCAACTCTAGGGCCCATCTCACCAAACGATTGTTCACAACTTTAGGCAGATCTCGTGAATCTCCAAAAATCCGTTGCAGAGGTTTGTGGTCCGTCACTATTGTGAATTTCCGGCCATATACGTATTGGTGGAATTTCCTAAGTCCAAACAAAATAGCCAGTGCTTCCCTATCAATATTCGAATACTGCTTCTCAGCTGGAGTCAAAGTTCGACTAGCAAATGCTATGGGCTTTTCCTGTCCATTCTGAAATCGGTGCATAAGTACACCCCCTAATCCATCTTCTGAAGCATCACAAATCAATATCAACGGTTTTGTTTCTTCATATGGCACCACTGTGTCCTTACTAGACAATATTGACTTTACCTTGATGAAAATTTGTTCTTCTTTTTCTGTCCACTTCCATCTTGAATTAGTACCTGTCAATTTATGAAGGCTACTGCAAATAGCATGAAGACCAGGAATGAATTTTTCATAGTAATTTATCGCTCCCAAAAATGATCTTAGTTGTTTGACATTTTCTGGAATGGGCGCGTCTCTGATTGCTTTTATTTTTTCTTCAGTGGGGTGTATGCCTTCTTGGTCAATCATGTGCCCCAAATACGTCACAGAATTTTCGAAAAACTTGCATTTATTTGATTTTGCTTTGAGACCCGCATTCTTCATTCTTTTCAAAACTTCCTTCAGGTTCTTCATATGTTCATCTCTATTTTTTCCCGTTACTATAATGTCGTCCAATAGAACACCCACCTGTGGCAATCCGTCCAATAGTTTTTCCATG
This sequence comes from Neoaliturus tenellus, assembly GCA_030545055.2. Lineage (NCBI taxonomy): Eukaryota > Metazoa > Arthropoda > Insecta > Hemiptera > Cicadellidae > Neoaliturus > Neoaliturus tenellus. The sequence continues at coordinate 167,288,696 of CM061532.1, read as the reverse complement.
TACCTCTGAAAAATGCCTGGACTCGAAGATACCCCAAACGGTAATCTCTTGTACCTATAATAACCATTGTGCGTCGATATTACCAAGTACTTTCTGTGTTCCTCTACAACTTCCAGCTGAAGATACGCGTCTTTCAAATCAATGATTGAAAATTCTTTACCTCCTGCAATTTTGCTTGTGAGTTCTTCAAAGGTTGGAATGAGAGCACTTTCCAAAACCAAATTAGGGTTTAACGTGACTCGAAAATCTCCACAGATCCGTACAGAACCATCATTCTTCTCAACATTGACTGTGGGCGTTGCCCAAGGTATAGGAGTTTTAGCCGGGTCCACTTCTTCTATAACACCTTCATCAACGAGCCTAGATAGTTCATGTTCAATCATTTTTTCATAGGAAAAGGAACTCTGCGGGCCGAAAAGTGCTTTGGTACGGCATCTTCCTTTACATGAATTTGTGCCTGATACCCCTTGATTCTTCCTAAACCCTCCGAAAACACATCTTCAAACCCCTTGATAACTTCCTTTACTGAAGGTTTATCAATCAATTGTTTCATATTATTACTCTTACCTTCAATTTTACTAATAATAACATGTGGTGGTAGTTTCATATTGAAAGCTAACATCCAAGGCAACCCAAACAGTGGTTTATCATTTCCATTCACTACAGCTACTTTCAATCGACGTGTTTCATTGCCTACAGTGACTCTAACGTAACATTCACCTAGTATGTCTAAAATATTATTACCATAAGCTATATATTTTGAAGTAGATTTATCAAGGTTTGGTGAGCCTATTTTTTCCCACAAAGGCTTACCTATCATTGAAGCCCGCGCTCCTGAGTCAAACTCCATGTTCACAAATACATTATTCAATTTTAGATTAATGTGGGCTTTCGGGACTCTTTTTTTCTTTTTATGTACCTCATTTATCTTTAGATGATGTATTTCTTCATTATTTCCTTCATTTGCTGATGATTCTTCATTTAATTGACTTACTTTTCTTGACTTACATACTCGAGCGAAATGGCCGATCTTTTCACAGTTAAAACATTTTTGTTGTTTAGCCAAACATTCGCCATACTCATGCTTTAAGCCACACCTACTGCATGCATTACTTTTATGCTTGAATTGTTTAGCAGGTAAGTTTTTACTTACTTTGGAAACATCAACTTCTTTTCGTGTGCTTTGGTCTATTTCTCGGCGGGCTGTTTCCATAGAAGTTGCTAATTCTAATAAATCTCCTGACGTAACCTTTCTGCCATCATCTCTTAATCCTTCTGGCCAGCGTAGTCGAATTTCCGTTTCAAATTCTGGGAAGTTTACCCCTCCTGCAAATCTGTCTCTAATCCTTTCATCAAAATTAGTTCCATATTTACAATACTGAGCTAAATCCTTCAAACGGACGATGAAATCTGATAAACCCTCTCCACTTTCTCTAATACATTTCTCAAATTCCAGTCTTGCTGAAAAAATGGTTTTTTTAGGTTTATATACTGATCTGAATCCAACTATCAACTCATCCCATGATACTTCATGAACCTTTAATGGAAGGAGAAAATTTGCAACCTTTCTTAAAGGTCCTGGTCCTACATAGGCAAGTAGAAGATCTCTCCGGGCTTCTTCAGCTTTTTTAGAATCTTCTCCTATACCTTTTACCTTACATAACAAAAGGAAGTGTGTTTCATAATCTTCCCAGCTTGTAGATTCATCATATCCTTCACATCTAAACTTTTCTACTTTTGTTTGTAATGGAACAACTGTCTCCTCATCATTAAATCCATATTTATCACGTTTTCTACTCATCGTCGCCAGTGTAAGATTACAAATAAATCCATTTACTATTAAACATGATTTAATTCACATTTTAAAAATCACAACAAACTAAAACCAAAACATAAATATAAACAGTGTAAATAATAAAACAGCTGAAAACCGAAACACATGATAATTCATTATCCTACACTCTACAAGTTAGTTCCAATAACTTTATACCGTATCTCATCCCCTTCACCCTTAAAAAGGGGCGTACTTCCAAAATTTCAAAATTCTTCAACAAAAATTGAACTATTTTTATTTTTTTTATTTACTATTATGGCACATCGATGAGTGAAATTTTGTACATATTATGCCCTATTATAGATCTAACTATAGTAGCATTCATTGAACAATTTCAACCTAAGTTTAGTCCAAAAAAAAACGCAAACAAACGAAATCCTTAACATTTTTTCATGTAAAGTGTTTGTAATTTACTTTTACCTGGTAAATATGCTGCAATATCGATACATGTTTTACCAGTATTGTATTCTATTTTAGATGCTCTACAAGTTTGGTCTTGTAAAATTTTGACGTATCTCACCCCCTTCACCCTTAAAAAGGGGCGTACTTTCAAAATTTCTAAAGTTTTTCAAAAAATTGCGCCACTTTGATATTTTTATTTAATATTAAGTAACATATATGCATGAATTTCTTTTTATATGATGAGCTCAAAAGGTTCTTTCTATAGTAGTAGCTTTTTCCGATTTCAATCAAAGTTTAGTCTAAAAAACATTGAAAAACATTTAATTCTTTAAAGTTTTTCGTGTAAATTGTTTGTAAATTACTTCATTCCGGCAAATTCACTGCAAAATTGATATATGTTTTGCCAGTATTAGATTTTTTTAGACACTCTACAAGTTCGTTCCTATGCGATTTTGCCCTATCCCACCCTCTTCGACCGTCAAGAGCTGCATACTTTCAAATACATCGAAATTCTTTTGCAAAAATGCGGTATTTAAAGAAATTTTATTTACTCTAACGGCACGTAGATGCCTGAAATTTAGTACATATTTTAACCTCGGCTAGGTCTTACCATGGTAGCAGCCTTTGATCAATTTCAATTTAAGTTTAGTCCAAAAAAATTGTAGAAACACGGAATTTCTAACATATTTATGAGTAATTTTTGTAATAGGTCAAACCTGGTAAACATTACTGGTATATATATATATATATATATACATATATATATTACAGTATATATATATATATATATTTGTCCAGTATTGTATTTTATTTTTCACGCTCTAAAACTTCGGTACTATGCCATTTTGCCGTATCTCACCCTCTTCGCCCGTAAAGAGCTGCGTACTTTCAAAATATGGAATTCTTTCACAAAATGCGCTATCTTAATGTTTTATTTACTCTAATGGCACAAAGATGCCTGAGATTTAGTATATATTCTAACCTTGACCAGGTCCTATGAACATTTTCCCATTGAAATTCGCCCCTGCATTCGTAATAACGCAAGGAATTTTTACCTCTCCAACCCGATGAATTTTAAACCATTCCCCATTGACTATTCTTCCTGGGAATAGTAGAGATCTTTTAGGGGATCGACATGACTATATAGTTTATTACATTTTTATTTGATTTCGGTGATAACATCAATAGAAAAATTTCAACTGTTATTGATATACTGTAACGCTTGACACTTTATAAACCATAAACGAATTAGATTCTTTTACGAAATTTTTGAGCCCCCCCCACCGACGATTCTTTTTGCGAATCGTAGGGATCTTTAATGGAAAGGGCGTCTGAGCTATTATGAAGTTTTATTTATTTAGTTTGAAATGGAATATTTTTATTACAATCGTGCTTGAGTTATTTTTTTTCATTTTATTATTGTTTTTCTACTCTGATCATTAACTTGATCTTTTTTAAATCTTGAGCTTTAGCTTTTTTTAAACTAGTGGTAATATTGAATAAACTGTTAAAAAAAACATATTTAGAAACTAACCACAAATTTTGAAATTTAAAAATAATTTTGAACTTTGATCTCTGATTTGCTTAACACTTTAGACAATAATGAATTAAGGATAACAACTAGGGGGCATGGGGGCGGAGCCCCCATCGAGCCGTAGGCGAGTCAATAATATATACAGCCCCATGTGGAACTCACTGACTGACTCACTCATCTATCAAAATTCTAAGCCACTTCCGGGTGAGCTGGAAACGTGATTTTTGGCATGCTTGTGGCTTAGGACCTGATACCCCCGGGAAAAGTCTGAAATCCGAAAGTTTTTCATTTCAACCCCCCCAAAAAAATAACGAAGGGTGGAAACCGGTAACCCGCAAATGTAAGGTTTTACTATTTTCGCTGTAACTTTTGAACGAGAGGTCCTACTGTGAATCTGAGGGAAAATCGTTAGTTGAAAATTAAATGCTCTACAAGTTAGGTCCTATGACATTTTACTGTATCTCACCCCCTTCACCCTTAAAAAGGGGGCGTACTTCCAAAATTTCAAAATTTGTTCACAAAATTGCGCTATTTTAATACTTTTTATTTACTATTAAGGCAAATGGATGCCTGAAATTCAGTACATATTATGATCTCAACTAGGTCTTACTATAGTAGCAGCTATTGGTGAATTCCAATCAAAGTTCTGTCTAAAACAATTGTAAAAACATTAAATTCTTAACATTTTTACATGTATATTGTTTGTAATTTAGTTTAACCTGCTAAATATATTGTTATATTGTTATATATTTTGCCATAGTTTTACTCTATTTTATGCGGTCTACAAATTCGGTTCTTTGACATTTTGGCGTATCTCACCCTCTTCACCCTTAAAAAGAGGCGTACTTTCAAAATTTCAAAAAAAATTCTAAAAAATTGCGATATTTTGATATTTTTATTTACTGTTATGTAATATGTATGCATGAATTTCTATATATATTATGACCTCAACAGGTTCTTGCTATAGTAGTAGCTTTTTGCCAATCTCAATCTAATTTTAGTCCAAAAAATTTTAAAAAAACATAAAATTCTCAACATTTGTTCATGTAAAGTGTTTGTAATTCACTTTAACTTGGTGAATATACTGCTATATTGATATATGTTTTGCTATTACTATATTCTATTATAGACACTCTACAAGTTTGGTTCTATGACATTTTGTCGTATCTCACCCCCTTCACCCTTAAAAAGGGGCGTAATTCCAAACATTATACTTTCTTCCACAAACAATTTGCTATTTTATTATTTTTTATTTACTATTATGGTGCACAGATGCCTCAAACTTAACAAATATTATAAACCCAACTAGATCTTACTATTTTAGCAGCCATTGATCAATTTCATTCAAAGTTAAGACCAAAACGATTGAAAAAAAAAAACACGAAATGATTGACATTTTTTCATGTAAAGTGTTTGTAAATTACTTTACACTGAAAAATTTACTGCCATGTTGATTTATATTTCACAATTAATTTGTTCCATTTTAGACGCTCTACAAGTTCGGTCCTTTGCAATTTGGCAGTATCACCCCCTTCACCCTTGAAAAAAGCGTACTTCCACGATAACGAAATTCTTTCACAACAATTGCTCTATTTCAACATTTGTCGTTTACTGTTATGGTACATAGAAGCCACAAATTTAAATTATACTATGACCATATCCAGGTCTCACTATAGGTGCAGCCATTGGCCAATTTCAGTATAGTAGTTGTTAAAAAAAATGCGAAAATACGAAATTATATACATTTTTTTATTTATAGTTTTTTGTGATTTTGTTTGATACGGTAAAAGTACTGTCATACTGATACATGTTTTGTCAAGATTATATTATTTTTAGATGCTCTACAATCTCGGCCCTTTGAGATTTTGAAGCATCTCATCCCCTTCACCCTTAAAAGGGGTGTAATTTCAAAATTACAATTTCAATTTTTACGAAGGGGTATTAAAACGGATTCATAGGAGATTTTCAAAGTTTTTTTTTACTATTGATTGTGAATTTTGTGTATTAAACCATTTTGTTGCTGTCTTTAATGTCTAGCTCTTCCGTGGAACTAGCCTATTACATACTTGACTTTAATTATTCTAAAAATTTAGGGCAACGTCTGAGGGGGCATGGGGGCGGAGCCCCCATCGAGCCGTAGGCGAGTTGTATTCATACCTTCCTTTTTAGAGGTCTGAATTTCCGAAGTCTTATCTGATCTACCAGAGTTTCCATCCCTATGAAACCTCATTAATTTTTTAAATTGTTTGTTGTCCATTGTATTTTTTCTGGTTCACCCACGTCGCCAAAACTGTTGTGTACGGTATTTTACTTGATAATAAATATATTGATTGAAGCTGATTTTTTATCTTAATTTATTGAACACAGTACCAGGTTAACCGAGCCTTGCTTGTTGGTTTTAATTCAGTTTTGATATAGTGTCATTATAATAAAGCTATTAAATATCCACCAACAACCAACTATACCTCTTCACAGTTGACAGCTGTTTCAAAAAGGATGTAATGTTTCAAAGGAACATTAATGTTATTTTATTTTTCTATACCTTTTGTTGTTAAAATCCATTGTATTAGCCCCTGAACTGCTATTGAATAGTAATAAATTATTACACATACCTTCTGTCAAGCAGCTCAAACATTCTTCCCCACTTAAATTCAAAAGTCCATTGAAAAAGTAGAAAAGATTATTGAACTTATTCACATTACATAGTCTTTGAAGCGCTCAGGTTGTTTCCTTGTTCTTTGTGAACGCCTTTGGTTTTGCATTGCCATTTCCCATGCAGGTACCTCGTCCGGTTGGATTTCTCGGTTTGGTATTTCTTCATGAACGTTATCATTTCTAGGCTGTCGGATTCATGGGACCTCAAAACACTGAGTCGGTCCAAAAGAGATAGACTTCTTCGATGTTTTGTTGACTAGTGTGGAATAAAGCTGGTTTATATGTCGTTTTATTATCCTCCCACTGTCCAATTGTACTAAGTAATGAAGTTTTCCAATTTTCTTGTGCACTTCACCAAATTCCCAAACGTTCTTGTTGTTTTTGAAAAATCTGACTTGCACTCTATCCTTGACATTTAAGCTTCTTGAGGGTTTGCAGTCATTCTTTGAAGGTTGTGGATTGTTAGGGAAAATAGCATTCAATCGAATCCTGAGTTTTCTATTCAAGTAGAGTTCAGCTGGTGACTTCTCGCATGCTAGGGGTGTAGCTCGATATCGAAATAGTATTTTCTTTAGCCTTACTTGAATCGGTATTTGTTCATTTGATGTCGCTAGAAGTTTGTGCTTTAATGTTTGAACGTTTCTCTCGGCCAGGCCGTTAGTCGCTGGATGACCAGGAGCGATAAACTTTTGATAAATTCCATTGTTTTTACAGTAAGTTTGAAAATCATTACTCTTGAAGATGGTAGCGTTGTCTGATACCATTTGTTTTGGATAACCATGAAAAGAAAATATATCTTCTAGGAGAGTGATGGTCTTAAAGAAGTCAGGGGCATCTTTTGAGATTTTTACTTCTGCCCACTTTGATTTAGCATCAACACAAATTAGAAAATAATTGTTATCAATTGGTCCTGCATAATCAATATGCACTCGTTCCCAGTTACTTTCAGGTGTGTCCCAAAAGTGAACTTGTTTTGGAGGATTCGACTTCGTTAAAGCGCATTGTTCACAGCTTCGAACTATTCTTTCAATATCTTTGTCCAAGCCGGGCCAGTAAACGTATCTTCTTGATAACTGTTTCATTTTAGTCATCCCTAGATGTGTCTCATGGAGTTCTTTGAGTATCTTCGACCTTAGAGTTCTTGGTATGAATATTCTTTCTCCTCGGAAAACTACTCCATCTATGAGTGTAAATTCAGAGCCTTCGGCTTTATTTTGAAGTTCTTTTACCAATTTGGCCAGTTCTTGATCTTTTTCTGTCTCGGTCTTGATTGTTGAATAGGTTATTTCTTCATTTGAAATCTGAAAGATCTTGTCGATGTACACTTCATTTACTTCATCTCCTATTATTTGATCATTTGAAGGTCTAAGTTGTTTTACTGGAGTCCTAGATAAGCAATCAACGTTTTTGTTTTCCTCCCCTTTCTTAAATTTGACTGAGTAGTTGAAACCAGATAAAAAAGCTGCGTATCGTAAAAGACGTGCAGATGTCATTTGTGGAAGTACTTTGTTTTGATGGAGAATTCTTGATAGTGGTTGGTTGTCTGTGATGAGATAGAAATGTTTACCGAATAGGTAGTAGTAGAAGTGATTGACTCCAAATATAATCGCTAGAGCTTCGCGATCCAATTGACTATAGTTCATTTGAGCCTGAGTCAGTGATCTTGAGGCGTAGGAAATTGGTCTTTCAATTCCTTCGATACTGTGGCTCAATATGGCGGCAACTCCAGTAGGGCTGGCATCTGTAGTTAGGTTCAGAGGAAGGCTTGGGTCGAATGGGACAAGAACGCGATCACTACAAAGTTCAGTCTTCAACTTCAGAAAAGCAGATTCACATTGTGAACTCCATAGCCAACGTTCTCCTTTTCTTAAAAGACATCGAAGAGGGTAGGTTACGGTTGAAAAGTTAGGTATAAACCTTGTGTAGTACATCATAAGTCCTAAGAATCTTTTTACTTCATCAGGGTTGGAAGGTCGAGGCATGTTCTTGATTGCTTCAGTTTTTGCTGGAGATTTCTTTATTTTATTGTGTTCAATAATGTGTCCTAAATATTCAATTGATTCTGAAAAGAAAGAGCATTTTTGTTTGTTGACATGAAGATCATAATCCGAAAGTCTTTGAAGGCAACGTTCAAGGTTGGAAGTGCATTCTTCAAGCGTACTTCCATGTATAATTATGTCGTCAAAGTATGCTTCGGTTTTGGGAACTCCTTTTAAAATCTGGGAGAGGATTCTGTTAAATTCTGAGGGAGCTGTTTTAATGCCAAAGCTTAATCTTTTCATCAGGTAAGTAAATCTGTGAGTCGAAATCGTCTGGATTTTACTGCTTTCTTCATCGACTTCTAAGTGAAGGTATGCCTTGAACAAATCGAGTTTGCAGAAGTAACGTGAGTTACATAGACTACTCAAAACATCATCAATTCTTCTGATTGGATGATTGGCTTGCACTATTCTTTCGTTAACTCCACACTTGTAATCGACGCATAATCGTACGCTTCCGTTAGGCTTCGGTATGACAACTAAGGGTGATCCCCAGTCGCTACAATTTGTAGGAGTTATTATTCCACTCAATTCAAGTTCGTCTAATTCTTTGTCGACAAGTTCACGTAGAGCATGAGGCACAATACGTTCACGAGTGAAAATAGGTTTTGCTCCTTCTCGAAGTTGAAGAGAAACTTTGATACCGGGTACACATCCTACTTTTTCTTCAAACACACTTGAAAAGTTCTGGAAAATTTCATCTGTAGACTTGTTAGATTGAACATTTGAAATTGGACTGGATTTCATTTGATTGTATACTTGTTGAAGATCAATGTTTAATTCCCTTATCCATTGTCTACCTAGTAAGGCGTCAAAACCTGGTGGAACTATGTGTAACTCTCCCTGCATCGATTTGCCATTGTATTGAACATTGACAATTACTTTACCCTTAGGTTTTATGATGTTCCCGGTGTATGATTTGAAAAGCAAGTTGGTGTCATGTAGGGGAATATTTAGGTTGAGGAGTTGAAAATCATCATCTGCAATTAGGGAATACTTTGCGCCAGAATCTACCTCAAATTTTTGTACTTTACCATTGATTGTGACATCAACTAAGTATTTGTCTATGTCAGGCGAGACCTCAAACAAATCGACAATATTGTTGTTTTCATTAGGAGAACATAGCTCAACTTTGTTTATACCATAGCCTTTGGCTGAGTCTGATTGATTAGAGTTTGAGTCATCATCGAAAGAATGGGTGTTTTGCTTTACTTTTGACGAACTCATTAGAGATTTAATGCAAACCTTGGCTACATGTCCGCTTTTCTTACATAAATTACAGAACAGCTTTGTACAATCGGTGCGACAGTCGCTTACTTTGTGGTTACTTCTTCCACATCTGATACATAGATTCTCGATACCTAGGGCTTTGAAGTTGGGTCGAGGGTTACGAGAATTTGACCTATTTTTGTTAGTCCTATGGGTTGACTGTGATCTAGATCGACCTCTAGAAAATTTATTGGAGGAGCTAGAAACTTTACTTGTGTTACTGATCTCATTGGTTGAAAAAGAGGGTCGAACAGTGTTTTGACTTTGAGTGAGTTGCTTACTTTCTATTTTTGAAGCTTCTAGGGCAATGGCTTTAGTTAGGATTTCATCGAAAGAGGACAAGTTAGACTGCAAAATGTTTTCTCTTAACCAATTATCTCTTAAGCCACGAATGAATTGAGCTCTAAGAAAGGTGTCAGCAATGGATACAGATTTTTTACATTCACACTTTGTTACAAACTCACACTCTGTTAAGTCACGTTGGAGATCAGCTACAAATTCAGAGATTGACTGGTTCTCTTTTTGATATATATTTAGAAAATAGTGTTGAGATACCACAGCACTTTTCTTAGGCATGAGCATTTGTTTGAATGATTTGATTAAGAGATTGTAACTAAGTTTATTGACAGGATTTTCAGGACCTAAATATGAGGCTAGGTTATTGTAATGTATAGATCCAATTAAAACACACAGAAGCTGGGCTTGTTTCTCCTTGTCAGAAACATTTCTCATCAAACAATAGTTTTCAAATCGTTCAAGATAGCAAGAAAATTTCTCTTTTTTCGAATCAAAATTTTCAAAAGGAATTAGATTAGATGTGATTATTGTGTTTCCAGGGGTTTTCTCTTTACCACTCACAAGGGTTGCAATTGTAGTAAGAAGGGCCTGTTGTTGTTGAGACATTAATTGCATAAACTGTGAAAATTGATCAGGATCCATTGTAAAATATAGAAACTACTTTGAGTTGACAAGAATTGAATGAAAATGCTGTTTGAATTGACGTAATACAGTTGAAAACTATGGTTCGAGTTGAAGGCTTGAAATTGGGTACCTTGCCTTACCTTGATCCATCTTCTAGTTATTTTCATTTACTAAAAATTTTGCACTGATAGTTCTTTAAAACAATTGAATGCATTTTATCGTCGCCAAAAAACTATCGTGTCTTTAACTGTTGTTTATAGAAATAACGAGGTGAATACATTGAAAATTCATTTATTAAAATTGACTTTAAAGTATTAACAAAACCTGGATTGGGAAACATAAACAAACATCCTAATTGTAAATTATAATCAGCTGTTATAGACAAATTAAAACTGAATAACATAGAGTAGGCTACTGGCAAATAATGTAGTTATCAATTTTAGAAATATACAACATTCACCAACAATTTGTGATTTATTCCAACAAAATTTGAGCTGCTTGACAGAAGGTATGTGTAATAATTTATTACTTTTGTTGTTATTTCGTTACCAAAATAGCAACTCATAAGACCAATCTTAAAAATTACGATTTTTGAACTTAAATTTAGACCAAATTCGATTTTTCCTGGGATTGAGGCTGTTACCTAAACTTATTTTTGGGCCAAACACTCTTAAATGTAAAGTTTAAGAAAAATCTACCCGCTATATTTAGAGATTATGGAACACACATCCCTATAGACATTGCTCGTATTACAGTAAAGGATTAGAATAATAATCATGTTTTTATAGAGAACAATTGACAACATAGAATTATCATGTGATATAAATAACATTTGGTAATAAAAGACAGTACACGTATCTTGATAAAATTTGGTGTGTATGTACACTAATTAGAAAAGGTTTATATTTGTTTACAAGACCCATATGGCGGCAAACCTACGTAGTCACTCCTATGGGGTTTATGAGGAAAATAATAGTATATTTCGTCACAAGGTCCGAAAGTGGCGTTTTGCCGGCCCCGAGATCGTGTTTCAAGTTCGAGACGAAGTCGAGAACTTGAAACGATCGAGGGTTGGCAAAACGCTTTCGGTCTGAGTTATGAACGATATTTTTCCTCACACTACACAATTCAATAAATTCTAAACAAGTGAAACAATTACTTTTTCGTTCATAACAAACAAAACAAAACATAACCTCAACTTTAACTAACCTATCGAGATGTACTGCTTGAGTTTCTGGTTGCTAGGCAACTACTTCACCTCAGCTAAGGCCACCAAAACTAATACTCTAACGGTAAGTGACTACAGCTGATTCCAAGGTAAAAGCACTATTTTCCCATCTACATCATACATATTTAACAGTTGCTATCAGCTGAACTACTAACTACGTCACTGAATTGTTATTGGTTGTTGTTGTTGTTAAATACCTTATAATATTCTAGATTTCTCTGCTACCGTTTCCATTACCGCCCTGGGCTGGAAAATTTTGCCGGCCTTGGCCGGCAAAACAGGTGTTTCGTTGGTAGAAGTGAGGTTAGAAAACAGGTGATATCAATGTAGTGTGATGAAAAAAGAATATCGTAACTTAGATACTCAAGGCATTATAACTTAGTTTCCTGAAGAAAAAAGTGACACATCTACAAGTATAACAAGTGATACATTAATTGAAATAGTAAAATAAAATCATCGATCAACTGATTATGGACTTCAGATTGTGGTTGTTAGGGAAGTCAGAATTACAAGTATTCATTAGAGAATTATTTGTTGATGTTGAAAGGAAAATTGGAGACAAAACTCTTAAAGGTGGGGGGCTTTATTCCCAAAGCAAAGTATCAAAGTCTAAAATGAATAAGAGTAAGTTTCTGAAATACCCCATATTAGTGTCCCTAAGTGTGCAGGCTGCATTTCACACAATCAATAAAGTTCTGGGATGGATCGACCGAGTAGGAGTATACTCTCCTGAACCGGCTTCAGTCACGGTCAGTTTTAAGTCTCCTTATCACGCGAAAAATAGTTTGATATCCATACCAAGCTAATGGATATCTATATTATTATTAACTAACTTTAGGTTAGTTTCTCGGTTCTAAGATTAAAGGTGTGGAATTTAACCTACATATGTGTATATATATATATATATATATATATATATATATATATGATATTCCGAAATATAAACAACTCTTAGAATTCAATTTTGGTTTTATGTGATTATGTATTAACCTTCAGGTATGTTTTGTTTATATATATATCTCCGTTAACACGATAACTCTTGAACGGAACCTTCAATCTTAATGAAATGCGGTACAGAGGTGTAAGGCAGCATTCTTCAGGTTAAGTTCGAAACCAGCATTATCGGACCTTAGGAACGGGGTTTTATGGGTCAAAAGTTGGGGAGTTTTATGGGTTTTAAAGGGTCAAAATGGGTTTTTGGCATTTTTACAAGTAATTTTAAACATTTGATAATTTTAACTAATCCTTACTAATATTATAAATGAGAAAGCGTGGATGTTTGTTACGCTTTCACGCGAAAACTACTCGATGAATCATCATGAAACTTTGTACACATATTCTGGGAGGTACTAGAAGTAACATAGGATACTTTTTATTTTAAAAGAATTATTTTTTATGAAAGGTTAAAAAAATTATTGTATGAATAAATCAGAAAATTGTTTCTATTTTTTTATTGTTTGCTAAGAAACAAATTTGATGAAAATTTCCAATGACAAGGTAAACTTGATGGCGGGTAAGCATGACGGCGAGTGAGCGTAGCGAACGAACTAAACATGATGGCAGGTAAGTGTGATGGCGAGTGAACGTAGCGAACGAGCTAAATCTCATAACGAGTATCGTGGGTGAAGCCACAAGAAAAGCTAGTACCCTATAAAAGAACTTTAAAAGACAACCAATTTAGTATTTTGAATCATTAACTTAGCTTCATGGTTTACTGAGAAAATTTAAAGAAAGTTTCCATGTTGCAGTAGCTCCTCCTTAACCGGCCCACCTTGGGAACAGGCCTCGGTCAGATAACGATTCGGCCGGTTAAACCGATGTACCCAGCCTAAAATTTATGTAGCCTTAATGCAATTGTGACTCGAAAAAACAACTCTTTTTATTAGGCTACTCTATATAATTTATAGCTAATATCCGACACCCATGAAATTTGTGACCAAACTAAACCAATAATGATTTGTTTCCTTATTTTGTCTACGGGATAGCAAATCCAAACGGTTTCACTCCCGGTGGCATACACCTTCGTCCAGTACAGTACATATTAATTGGTTTGGGAAGGTCAATACAGTCTATCTTCTTATTTCTATAAGGGTTTCGTCTGTTACATCCCTCTTTCTCTCGACCTACTGAACCGATTTTAAAAATTGAGGTGTCATTTTAAAGTTTAGGATGTAGCGTGTGGGCGCATCGTAATTGAAAAGGTCATTTCGTTTCGGACTTCGCCCCCCTCGCCTTTAATTTATTTTTAAAGGGCGCTTTAAAATGTTGACCAGCTTTCTTTGTACGATATTTATAAATGTGAATTGTAATTTAACAGCTGATTACTTTCAGACGAATTTTTAAGTCAGATTGTAATAAAAAATAGATCTCTGTCACTTCATAACCAACATACATGTACTTTAGGTTAGTTTCTCTCATACAGAATCATAAAATGCGCAATTTGCGCACGGGCCACCTCGTATTATATAACGTTGAATAGAATGAAACAGTAGATAAGAAAACAACACTTCCGGCGAAACATAGCCGGTTAAAGCGATGTTGAGATAAAAAATGGCCAGTTAAAAAGATGTTGTTATGTGTTTGGGTTGGCCGGTTAAGAGGGGGTCTACTGTATTCTTATGGGACATAAAATAAAACCTTATATATCGCTTATTTTTTATCATTTATCAATACAATTTTTTTTATACCTATATTAAGTGATGAGGAACTTATGTTTGGTCGAAAACCCTCATGGCAGCAAACCTATGTACTAAATCCCATCCTGTTTTCTGAGGACGTTTGTATTGTATTAACGATTAATGAACGATTAATGTCCAGTACTAGTCAAAACCTAATTATATTAAATCCAAGCTTTACCTTGATCATTTAAAATTAAGAGACATGCTCGGCAGAAACGATTGGTCATATTCACAGAGAATTTTAAGTGTATTACTCGGTAACAATGGAATATTGCTGTGTATTCGGTCAGTAAAGCTCCATGAGTGATCTGTCAAAATAGTTTGTGTCGTTATCTATATATATAATTCCGTAAGCGAATCGGTCCCCACGAAATATCTCGAGTTAGAAGAAAGATAGGGTAACGTATGATGGTTCATTTTAAAGCTTGAGAGCCAAGGACGCAAGGAAAAATACCAGACTTATCGAAAGTTACCTGGGCTTCGCCCCATTGGACCTTGAATCTCCAATGTTAATCTAATGGGAAGACGATTTTGCGTTGTAATGTAAGGAAACACTATTGTAAATTATAAGTCAGGATTTATTTAAAATATCAACTACTAGTGTACAACCAAAATGTAAACAAACATTCTTTTTGTATAAAAACATCTGGTTATCAAAACATATGTAATTAATTCAATATTTGAAAGAGACTGTAAGTAATATCAACACATCTCCCCTCCTTTAAGGATGAATAAAATTTTCTAAAATATTTACAGGTTCAGTCTTTGAGGCTTTCGTACATTGCGACCACTCCGTGTTCTATATAATTCAACTTGATTCGAATTATCATGACTTGGAGTCAGATCTTTACTTTTCTTCCCTTCCTTAGCGTTTGATTCTTTATCAGGCACTTCCTTCAAATGGTAGGAGTTTCTTCTCAGCATCTTTCCATCCGATTCCACGTAGTAAGATCTTGGAGTCTCTGCTTTTCCTTTAATCACTCCGTATTTCTGGCAGTCTGTGACCCATACTGTTTGTAAAGGGTGAAAATCTGACCGTTTGCATACCCGGTGACGACGATTGAAGTTTCTCTCTTGTTGTTTCTTAGAAAAGTCATTAATTCTGTTAAATATCTTTGTATCTACCACCTTAGGCTTCAAATTTTCACTCTGAACAGGAAGAGTGTCTCTCAACTTTCTGCCCGTTAAGAGTTGTGCTGGGCTGTATTTCAACTCTGCTAGAGGTGTATTCCTGTAGCTCAGCAAACCTAAGTACGGATCAACAGATCGTGATATTATGCCCTTCACAATTTTTACTGTTGCCTCGACCTGTCCGTTGCTTTGTGGAAATCTTGGACTACTGGTAATATGATGAAATCCATATTCTTCGGCAAACTCTTTGAATTCCTTCGAAATGTATTGAGGTCCATTATCGGATTGGACTTCCTGTGGTATTCCATGTCTTGCAAAAGCTGACTTCATTCTTTCAATAATGGTTCTTGAGGTTGTCAAATTGGGTAGTAAAAATACTTCTGGAAATCTTGAGTAGTAGTCAATTATTATCAGATATTTCCTTCCATCCCGCTCTGCCAAATCTGTACCTACAACTTGCCACGGCAGTTGAGGTAAAGGCGATGCGATGAGTGGTTCTGGGCGGTTTCCTTTTTGCTCCAGACATGTGGTACACTGTGAAACAAACACTTTTATATCATTTGTATAACCTGGCCACCAAACCACATCTCTTGCTCTTTGAATTGATTTATATATGCCCATATGACCCTCATGAATACGATTTACAATTTCTTTTCTTAATTTTGTAGGTATGTACAAAGCATTTCCTTTCATGATTAATCCTTGAACGATAGTTAGTTCACCTCTGACACTCCAAAACGCTCGACATTCTATTGGAACTTGAGTTGGATTTCTTGGCCACCCTTCTGAAATCAAAGTTTTTAATAACTTACATGTATTATCTTTTCCTTGTTCTTGTAAAACTTCATTAATTCTGGAGTCTGTAGCTGGAATACTATCTATTACATTTCTCTCCAATTCTTGTATTTCATCCAATTTGAAAACATTTTCAGGATCTTCGCTAACTTCAGCAATTGGAGCTCGGCTCAATGTATCAGGAGTGTAAAATGATTTTCCTGAAACATGTTGAATCTTGTATGAGTATCTCATTAACCTCATTCTATACTTTTGTAGACGTGGAGACAGTTCGTCAATGCATTTCCTTCCTAAAATTGCAACTAAAGGTCGATGATCGGTAAGCAGCGTAATCTCCTTTCCAATTATGTATGTTGCAAATCTGTCACAAGCCCAAGTCAATGCTAGAGCTTCCTTTTCGATTTGTGCTTGGTGCATTTCACTTGAATTAAACGACCGGAATGCATAAATTACTGGTTTCCATTGGTTATCAGAAAATATTTCAAGAACTGCACCCGCTCCAAAACTGGATGCATCTGCACAAACTCGTATTGGTTTATTACAATCGTAATGACAAAGTATAGGTGGACTTGTAAGAGCTTCTTTTATATTCGAAAAAGCTTTTTGTTGATCTTGTCCCCAGTAGAAATCATTCTCATTTTTCAGCAGTCGACGAAGGGGTTCTGTCAATTGGGCAAGATTTGGAAGAAATTTACCCACGTACGTAACCATTCCCAAAAGACGACGAACATCAACCTTGGACTTAGGATCTGGCATCTTTGTAATAGCTTCACACTTCTTAGGGTCAGCTTCGATTCCATCCGATGAAACAATGTGTCCTAGAAATTTAACTCTTCTCGTATTAAAAACACATTTTTCATTTAGCGTAACTCCGGCTTCCGACAGCTTCTCAAGTACTACGTCCAAGTTCTTGTAGTGTTCCTCTTCATCCTTTCCAAAAATTAGAACATCGTCCATGTGGCAAACTACTCCTGGAATTCCTGCAAGGATTCGCATCATTTCTCTTGAATAAAACTCTGGTGCACTGGATATTCCGAACGGCAGATGATTGAAACAGTAGCGACCAAAAGGAGTTATGAATGTTGTAAGTAATCTCGAAGATCCTGCAAGTGGTATCTGCCAATAACCACAGTTGGCATCCAGCTTAGAGAATACTTTGGCATCCCTAAGACTAGCAAGTGATTCATCAACGGTAGGAAAAATAATGTGTTCCCTCTTAACATTATTGTTTAATGTAGTCAAATCAACACAAATTCTTATTTGCCCATTTGGTTTTGGTACAATTACAATACCGGAGCACCATTCGGTTGGATTATCCACTGGAGATATGACACCCAACGCCACCATCCTGTCAAGCTCCTCCTTGAGCTTAGGTCTAAGTGGTAAAGCTACTCTTCTTGGGCTCGATAAAATGTAAGGATGAGCCCCATCCTTGAGCTTTATTTCATACTCCATTTTCATTTTCCCCAAACCAGAAAATAAACTAGGGTATTTTTCTGTAGGATCAAACTTAAAATTATGATTAGAACAAACTTGATGTATCCATTGCAAAATGTTTAGCTTTTCAACAGCTGGTCTTCCTAGTAATGGTTCATTTAAGTTATGTAATACATAAATATCTTGAAAACACGAGTTATTGTCCCATGAAAGTTTTGCTGTAAAATTTCCCCTAACTTGTAGTTGATTTTCACATGGGCCAAAAAGATTGGAACTTGTAGGTCGTTACTTATATTTTGAAAAATGTTTAGAGTACAATTCCTCAGAAATAACTGTAACGTCCGCCCCAGGATCGACTTTGAATAGAATATCCTTACCTTCTACTTGTACACCAATCCTCCAGGGTTGACTAGTAAACTCATTCCCATTTACCACCCCAAGGAAAGCATTGTGTTGTACCTCTGAACATGCATAATTTTGTTGAATCTCCCCAACATTTGAGGTACCAGCCTTTTTAGCTTTTAAACAAACCTTAGAAAAATGACCCTTCATTGAACAGAACTTACATTTTGCATTTAAAGCTGGACAGTTGTTCATATACCCCTTTTCATATCGTTTCCCACAACGTATACAAGTATTTGTTTTACCCCCAGTGCTAGGTAAACTTACATTATCGTTTGTACTTGAAACTTTTGATTTAGTAACAGTTTTCTTGTTAAAATTAGCATTAGACTTGGTAATCTTATCTACATTTACAGAATTATCAGCATACTGGTGTAGAATAGCTTGCTGTTTCTTTACAAATTCACTCTGCCTAGCTTTTTGAACTGCAGTTTCTAACGTTAGATTTGAATCAAGCTGTAAAACTTCTGAAAGTTTCTTATCTAGTAGCCCTACAACAAACCTGTCCCGAATGAGTTCATCTCGCAGGTCTTTGTAGTTACAATTATCAGCTAATGTATGTAATGCTGTAACAAAACTATCTATAGTCTCATTTGGTAGTTGAACTCGTAGATTAAATTTAGCCCTTTCGTAAATCAAATTCCTCTTTGGAATAAAATGATTATTTAATTTATTAACAACTGTAGTGTAAGATTTAAGCTCTGCGTCAGACAATTTAAGAGCATTTAAAATTTCTTCTGCTTCAGGTCCCATTACGTAAATTAACGTACTTACTTGTATGTCTTCATTTCTTTGGGCTAGACTACTAGCCTTTCTGCACCTTTCAAACCTCCGAAACCATGTAGGCCATTTTTCTGGAGTCCTGAAATTGAACTGTTCTGGGGCTTGTAATTGACACATTTCCCTCACCTGACCTGCATTTAATCTTTCTGTAGATGTATTAGCATTATCCTCCGACTCTTCATCAGACATTTTACATGTAAATAATTGTAATAACTGACACCATGCGTTGTAATGTAAGGAAACACTATTGTAAATTGTAAGTCAGGATTTATTTAAAATATCAACTACTAGTGTACAACCAAAATGTAAACAAACATTCTTTTTGTATAAAAACATCTGGTTATCAAAACATATGTAATTAATTCAATATTTGAAAGAGACTGTAAGTAATATCAACACAGATTTTTAGATCTACACGTGTGATTAAGCAGATGTTCCAGCATTTTATCATAAACTTAGCTGGTTATTGAGCAGAGATATTTTGAGTTAAGATAACCGCAGGTTATAACTTTTTAAAATTGGCAATGACTATAAAAAAGGGGAACACTAATAGTCATGAACGGATTACGGATCCACAGGAGATTTCATCTTCGTGACCCCATCTATGTCATTAAGGAAACAGGAGTAAAATGATTGGTATATTCATAGTAATTTTTTTAAAGTTAAATTTGGCTTAGACGTGGCATGGTTGATATAATGTCTTTACTCAGTGAATGTAGTTTAGTTATTACTTTACTGGATGCTTTATATATTGGCTATTTAGTAGATAGAGTTGAAGAGTTGAATTGTTTTGTTGAGTGTTTGTATATTTTCGACTGAATCATTATATGTAAACTACTAACATTGGATGACCTCCATATGAGGAATATTTTGTTTTGGTTTTAACAATTCTCTTTTTTTCTTTACGTAGGTCGTAGGGAAACAATAAACGTCCGTTAACCCATAAATACTTCGAGCTTTTCATGTGAATGATAGTGTGCGAAAAGCAATAGTATATCAATCAGTCAGTGTTCTACTTCATTGCCGAACAGACAAACCCGACTACAATCAAAGTACGAGGGACGTCGGTGGTGTTTGAAGGATAAGGGGACATGGTGGCACGAGGGAGACATGGGGCAAATAGGGGAAACAACTGGGGGGGGGGGGCACAGGAGGGTACGGAGATACGGGGAGGGACGGCGGAGATGGTGGCACAGGACCAGGGACGGTGGAGATGGCGGCACGGGACCATGGGAAGGACAGGGTTTTTAGGGGATATGGGGCATGAAGACCACAAGGGGTGCACGGGGGCTACGTTGAAGAACTGCGGGTATGTGGGCACGGAAGAATGGGAGCACAGGGGCATGATGGGGCAAGGGAGTAGGGGGCATGGGGGGTGCTTGGGCCCTGGGGGCATAGGGGTACAGGAAACACGGGTCAGGAGAGGTGAATGGGGGCACAGGGGTCCAGGGGTCTAGAGGTCCAGGGGTGAAGGAGTTAACAGTATTAATGGACTTATGTTGTATTGAATGAACTATTTTATTTATTTAAGATACAAACTCATCATGAACATGTTTAAGTTTAAAACTATTTTTGCCGCATTCGTTAGTATAATAGTGCAATAGTTTTTCTTTTTTTCCCACAAAATAGACTATTGTATTTTAATACAGAGGAAATTATTGGTAAATTATTGATTTGATACCGACCAAAAAGTTTCGTCAAGATTAGGAAATATTTTATTAGGAAATCAAAACGTGTAAAATCACAATACAGCTTGAGGAAAATACAATAATACTGCAAGGAGGTGATAAATTGAAACTTACTTTTGGGGTTAACATCACCATTTTGATTTTTAGGGTCCTTTGCCCCTACACGCCACTAGTATTTATTTATTAACCCTTCCAGGGCTAAATTGAATGGTGGCCTGGTGCATAATTTTTTCATACCAAAATTCTAAACATAATGTTGTAATGTTATATTATTATTTCGTTCAAAATAATTCATATGTTATAAAAAAAAGTGTTTTTAGCGCTGGAATAATTACACATGTTACAAGGGAAATAAAATTTAAGAAGACAGATATATCCTTCTTAAGCCCACAAAAAAACTTAAGTGGACGTATATATCCGTCCACCACCCAGAACGGCAATCTGAAAACTGCTGATAATTTTGAGTATTTTTGTTGGCGGAGGACGGATATATCTGTCTATGTCATTCTGTTGTTTTATCTACTTCCCATCGTAATATAACATTAAAATTAGTTTCTTATAAAAACAGTACAAAAATAAAGGCTAAAAAATTCAAGGTCTACAGATTGTGCGTCTGGTTCAAAGCTCTCTTCGCCAGAATCATTTTTCATATTATAGTAATTTTCTCTGTCAAATATGAAATCCTTTCAGATGCACTTTCATTTTGCACTCCTATAATATCTTCAGAAGAATTTGGGTCATTAGGATTAATAATTTTGAAGTAAAAACTCATAGTACGAATTTACAAAAACGAAAACAAACACTCACTGTAATGTCCTAGCGCAAACTGACAGTTTTGCGCTACACATGTGAAGTTTAAGCGTCAAACAGCTGAAAAAGTCAGGGGATATAATCTTGCCAACTGTAAAAACTAAATATTCCGTCTATAAGTCAATATAATGTTTATTATTGTAATATATACAACATATGGTTTTGGTACTTTTGGGCGGATATATTCGTCTTTTTCCCGGAAAAGAGAACAGTTAAGACGGATATATCCGTTTTCAGTCCGGACCAGAAATGATATTCGACGGATATACGTCAATAGCCCGGGAAGGGTTAATGTGTGGAATTAGTGCCAATAATTAAGTAGTCCTGACATTGAGTCTTTCCTTAGAAAGAAACAATAGCAAGTTTCCCATTAACATCCTTTCTTTTCTGATAAATTTATTACTTTGATCATTTTGTATTTTTATTGTTTTTTAGTTACTTTTGTTGAAATGCAAAATGACTTGATTCAAATCAGTTTTTTTTCATTTTTATTGAATTTATCTTTGTTAGTAAAATTTGCAGCTAGCAGTTTTTAGTTTAAAACTTTAAAATTTAATCCTATTTAATTGAAATATCATTGTCCTATTTGTTGTAAATTTGATAAATTTGAGTTTAATTATTTTTTTCACACATTTCTAATTGAAGTAAAGCATTTTTTAAAGGAAACAATATCCTAGGCTCTCTCCAGTAGTATCTCAGGGGGGGGGGGGGGGTGTTTAGCATGAGTTTGGGTAGTATGCCAAAAAATTTAAATAGCCTCAGCGAGCACAAAAAGGTTGAGAAACGCTGTGTTATATAATTTATTCACAATTTCTTCACTGATATCAAATTTGGGTTAGGGACCTATAAGCTAGTCAAATAAAAATCAAATTGCCCATTAGACTCCATAGCTTAAATGCTGCGGAGCAGCACAGGTCTTCTGGTAGTTACTTTAATTACTATTTATAAAAACGCCACCTTACTATGTGTCCTATACTCTAATTCGAGTAATGTATCTTGTATGTATGCACTCTGATCTCCAAAACTGCTATAATGATTTTCCCCTAACTTTGCAAATAACTTAGTTCTGGGATGAAAATATTAAGTCTATGTATACAGGTCTTCTTCTATATTGACTATTCTCGTCAAATTGGAGGAGTTAAGCACCTCATATTTGAAAACCTATAATGCTATCCCCTGGACCAATAATGCAGACAAAATACGTAATCCTTACCTTTGTCAACAGTCCAATTTGTCAGGATTAAATTATATAAAAATGTTTTGTTGCAAACCACATTTCAGAGTTTGAAATTTGTCAATAAAAAAAAGAACATTGACACGACTAGTACAAATAAAAATGATGATAGCACGCTATCATGGTGATCGGTCAGATCATATTATCACTTATATAAATACCCCCGTCGCAGCAGACCTGCGTACTCAGCGAATTTCCAAATTAGTAATATTAATTTTGACTACATAAAACTGTAAACCAAATAAAACCACATGCTCATAAATAGGGAAATAAATGTCTATTCTCCTTAAGATAAATATAGGGAGAGTATGCAGGTATGCTGCCATGGGGAACACCAAAAGAAGAAAATTTATTTCGACCATATGAAGAAATTTACTAAGTTTTATCAATATCTGTCTATTGCTAAAGAAGTTTGCCTATTCTCCATATGATTAACATGGGAAAAGAGTATGCAGGTTTGCTGCCATGATAAGCACAAAAACCAAGATTTTTCACCATAAATGGATGAATCTCAACCAAATGAAGCTGAATTCCAAGTTTCATCGAAAAATATTGGTTAATAAGTGAAATATTAACACATCCCAATTCTCCATAAGATTAACATTGGAGCCCCAAAATACAATGTACTGTCTTTAGACTTTGTAATATCTCGGTAACCAATGGAGATAGAGCAAAGCTTCAAAATACTAAATTGTGTGTTTTTTTTTAGCTAAATCCAATGGTCAAAATAAAAATTTAAAATTTTTAAAATTTACATATGAAAAATGCAAAAAACCCATTTTTGGGGTACGAAACCCCCCAAAACTACCCCTTCCGGTAGGTCGATATGTCTGGTTTACGAACTCATCCGAATAAACGTAGGATTACACATCTCTACCAAATTTGGTCTCGATCGGACCATTTTTACGAGAGTTATCGTGTCTAGGGACACATACATATATACATATATATATATATATATAACATATATATATATTCTTATTTGGAGAAGTGTCAAACGACTGTTATATTAATAACAACTTTATGGGATAGAACAAAATGAAATGAAAAAGATAAATTGCTAATTTTCGTTTAATACAATAAACGTTTTCAAGCAAGAGAGATAGAAGGATGAAACTTTGACATAATAAACATAAAATGTAAACAAACAATTTTTTGGTATTTACAATTTTGGAAAACATATGATTTTGAAATTATTTTACAGTACAAAGAATAATTTTCAGTTGTGTTGAATCTAGAATATATACTATCTTAAATTTAACCCGGAAGGAGCCTTGGTCTTTAAAACCAAATGGTGTGCCAATTCAGAATTTCTTAGTACCAGTTGGTTGGTTTTTGGGTTTTGATGTGGTTTGATTCTATGAACTGCTTTGAGATTAAAGCAGCCTTCAAAATTTTGGTTGTGGTGAGAAGCAAAACGGTGGCCAGTCATCCGAACTCGTAATGAGTTAGATGTCTGACCAATATATTCTTTAGGACAGTGTTTACACGACAGTTGGTAGATCACATTGTGAGTTTCACATGTTGACCCACCAACTATCGGATAAACCCTGTTTGTAACACTGCTTTTAAAGTCAGTGGAATCACACATAATTTTGCAAATGCCACATCGGGGTTTGTGGCAAGGTTTACAACCGTGATTGTTTACCAAATCGTTTTGAGGCCAAGGATTTTGAATTTTGGGTCTCACCAACATATTTTTTAAATTTTGTGGCCTTTTAAATACGACACGTGGTGGTCTGGAAAACAAATTTTCTGTGGAGGGGGAGGATTTTAAAACATTGAATGCTGCTTTTAGTACACCATTTACTTTTTGCAGTCCAGGAAAATATTCTGTTATGAATTTAGGGTCGGTTTCAAAATTGGTTTGTTTCAAATTGTTTTTAGGTTTTTTCATCTGATTTTCTAACAGCTTTTGAGGGTATCCTCGTTTGATAAAAGCAGAATTCAATTTAGAAATGTACTTTTCAAAGTCAGAGCTGTCACTACAAAGGGATTTGGCACGAATTGATAGACTTTTTGGTATAGATTTTTTCATGTACATAGGATGACAGCTCTGATAATGCAAGTATTGCATTGTGTTGGTATCTTTCACATGGATTTTCGTCTTAAGTATGTCCTTGTCAATGAATAAATCAACATCTAAAAATGTAACAGAAGTTTTAGAAAAGCTCCAATAGAAGTTTAAGCAACAAAATTGATTTAGATCATGCAAAAACTGTTGTAAATTTTCCAAGCCATGCTGCCAAATCATAAAAATATCGTCAATGAATCTAAGCCAAATTAAGGGTGAAAGTAGTCTGTTTGATAGAAAATTTTGTTCCACTAGACCCATGAAAAGATTGGCATAAGATGGGGCCATACGTGTACCCATCGCTGTACCTTTAATTTGTAGAAAATCTTTTTCCATAAATTTAAAATTGTTCATAGTTAAAATCATATGAATTAAAGTAGCTAAGAAATTAGTGGAAGGTTTAGAGTTAATGGGTCTAGAGTTCAGAAAGAATTTGGCAGCCTTCAGACCATCATCGTGTGGAATATTTGTGTACAGAGATTCAACATCAACTGTCACAAGAAAGATTTCTGAGGATTTGGGAAGTACTATACTGGAAATTTTGTTCAGAAAGTCTTTTGTGTCTTTAATATAGGATGGAAGTTGTTTTACCAATGGTTGTAAATGTTCATCGACAAATGCGGAGATTCTCTCTGTCGGCGATCCTATACTAGACACAATTGGTCTTCCTGGTGGCGGTCTTGAAGGCTTGTGGATTTTGGGCAAAGTGTAAAAAACTGGAGCTTTGGGGAATTTGGAAGTTAAAAGTTCAATTGTTTTCCTGGACAGATTTTCTTTGGGGCCGCACTTTTCTAAGAACTCTTGAATCTCTTCGTTAAAGATAGCAGTCTTGTCCTCCTGTAGTCTTTGATAGGTCGATGTGTCATTTAATTGGCGTTCACACTCTGTTATATAATCTTCTTTGTTAAGGAGAACAATACTGTTACCTTTATCGGCTGGCAGAATCACAATGTTTTCTTTGGATTTTAATGATTTGATTGCTCTGAATTCTGATGGTTTTAGATTTTTTGTTTTAGGTAAATTGTCAAAAAATTGTTTTAGGTAAATTGTCATGTTTTCCAAAATTGTAAATACCAAAAAATTGTTTGTTTACATTTTATGTTTATTATGTCAAAGTTTCATCCTTCTATCTCTCTTGCTTGAAAACGTTTATTGTATTAAACGAAAATTAGCAATTTATCTTTTTCATTTCATTTTGTTCTATCCCATAAAGTACATATATATATATATATATATATATATATATATATATATATATATAAAATTTTTAATGACTATTATTTTTGGTCTCTGGGCACCTAAAAACGAAAGAGTAACATGGTCCCGGGCTCAAGTCTTACCATGAGACCTACGGTAATAGCTTATTCCCTATGGGAAATTCGCTAAAACTACAGACTCAGATCCTATTCCCACGACACCAAAAACTTAAAAATCAGTTTTAAATTCTAGGAGTTCCAACCACAAAAAACCTTAGCACATTGAATAAGTATAGATATATAACTCAAAATAAATCTTTTAGTCTCATACATTACAATAAATATGGTTAAAATTTTCAGGATGAAGAAAGCTTTACTTCTGGACAATATGAATGCTCTGTTCAGCAAGATGGAACTACGTGTCAGTGTTGCAACAAGGACATAAAATGTAGTAAAACACTTCTGAAGGATAGGTCTAAAATAAAAACGAATGCCAATGATAAACCTTTTGTTTGTAAAACATGCAACCTTAGATTTACTTTTAAATCTCGCTTAAAAATACATGAAAAAACACATGAGGGCTTGAAATCGTATCCATGTCATAAATGTAACAAGGCATTCACACAAAGTACTACATTAAAGCATCATGTTTTGTCTCAACATTCAGATAAGAGAGAACGAAAACATTTATGTCATATTTGTCAAAAAAGTTTTTTCCAAAAGCAAACACTTAATACACACATTCATAATGTGCATTTGAAAATTAACAAGTTAGTTAAATTGGATTGCAAGTATTGTGGAAAAGCATTTGCAGGTAAGAAAAGTCTTTTAAAACATGTTAGTATGATTCATGAAAAGAAAAAAGAATTCGTTTGTGTAGACTGTAACATGAATTTTTATGATAGGGGTAATTTAATTGCACACATAAAGACAAAGCACCTACGAGAATCATACAGCTGTAATATATGTGGAAAGGTTTATCAATCAAAACCTGGCTTAGGTGTTCACATGGCTACCAAACATTCAACAAATGAGCATATTTGCGAAGAATGTGGCAAAGTGTTTAAAACTAAATATTATCTTAAAAAACACATGGCTGTACATTCAAATGAAAACCCGTTTATCTGTCCAGCTTGTGGCAAGGGATTCAAACGTAGAGTGAACTTAGACCAACACCTCCACACCCACTCTGAAGCCAGACCATTCCAGTGTACAGTTTGTGACAAGACATTCCGATTGAGAACACACGTCAAACAACACATGGCTGTGCACAGCTCATAAAATCTCACAAATGTCCAACGTGTCATGAAAGTTTTGCAAGAAAATCTGAATTGAACCGTCATCTCTCTACCCATTATGTTAAAGATCAATTCTAAGTCATATGTTAATTTAATATGTTTTTATTATTATGACAGATGATCTTGTTTGTGTATGAAAATAGTTTGTTGTAAAGATTGTTCCTAAAAGTAATGTTTGATTAAATTGTTTCATTATCCAAAGTCTTAAGGTTTCTTAATTAAAGTCTTCCTGTCTGTGGGTATAGTTCTATACATTATTTACTGGATTAGTCATTCCTGAAGGGAATTATCTTATTACTGGTGGGATTCAACTTGTAAAAGGTAGTTTACCCACACAGAACTTTAAATCAATTTCACATTTAAGTATTTACAATTGAATTAATTTGTGGCGTGATCAGGTGGACTCTCTGCCAGATGTTTTTAAGAAATATAATTAATTTTAACTTGTAATCTAAAGGAATATCCTATAGGTGTGACAAAGGACTCTCACGTCAAATATATTTTAAAAATTGTACAGATGTAGCCCATTGATTTTTGTTATCCTAAATTAGTAAGTTTAGATTTTGTTCAAATAATTAATCTTTCTTCATAAAATCAAGAAATTGGATGCTTTCACACTTGACGTCGCAATACCATCATGAGAACAACACTATACCAACACAACATCGCTGCATCGCTAATATGGTCCCGAAGACTGGCATGCTAACCACTACGCCACCGATTCAATCAATTTTAATCACCCCTTAATACTGCCTTGCCTGTCCGCTGTTCTAGCTGCTCTTGTGAAGTCACTTTGTGTTATGATTAAGTACACTTTGTGTCACCTTTCTTAAAGTATTAAATTTGATAGTTGGATTGGGATAAAATTTGACCCTAGAAGAAAATAGGAATTACAGAGTTGACTATCCGAACGTCAATTACCTGAAAAGTCAATTATCCGAACCTCCTGAACGGCCTACTATTTCAGTGTCCAGTATTGAAAAAAAAACATAGTTTACAAACATCCACAAATGTGTACATTTTTGTTTTAATTGAAGCCTATACATTATTTGGATGTATTTTTGTGTTTATTATTCAGATGTGTAAATAAGAATAAGAATATTTTTTTCCAGTATTCACAACATATTTACAATTTGTTCATGGAAAATCTAGCCATTTCTCCAGTATGTATGGCTAGCCCAGTTAAAAATAACAAGAAAACAAAAAAACAGTCAGACTTGACACTTAAACTATGAGGGGTTCTCCACAGTGTGTACAAAACAAACTAAATTTAATTTTAACTACTGAAGTACAAGTGACATATGATAGATAAATCAGTATTACCACTCTCCTCAACCAAGGATGAAACATTTTATAACTGAGAGTTATGTTTATGTTTTGGTAAAGTGTTTTTGCAGCACTGTAAATCCAGCTGAATAATAACAACATCGATGGCAGCAACTCTGGTGCCGCGTACACAAAACTTCAAAATTTTTGCCTCAAACTAAATGCATTGGATAAGAAGTCTATTCACGTTAATGTACATAGTCAATGATATTACGATAAACAAGTATTTGTTTGTGTTATTATAACAAAAATAATTGTGATAACTTTTTCACAAAGCTGATATTCAAGGAATAACTTGATAAAATATTAAACAAACAAAATAGCCTATCCATCTGATATGAACTTTTTAGATCAGAACCTGAAAAATTAAGTATATATTGTCTAATTTAAAAGCCAATTTTTTACATCTTTCAGAAATTTCTTTCTAAAGATTGTTGAATAATTGTATTGTTTCTGGAAGGTTATTAAAAAGATTTGGGCCAAGAAAGCAAAAACTTTTTCTAAAAATGATTTTTTTTCACTTTTTGTTTGGTCAAAATTTCTCTCAATCTGCTTCGTGTCTGATGAAAGATTTGGTCAGTTATTTCATTGCCACTTCTATTAGAAAATCTTGAGCACCTTGTAGACAAATAAATATTTCACTGGTAATACTCTAATCTTTTTGTAAGTAGGCATAGCAGATTCTCTTTTATTTTTAAAATTCAAAATCTGCATGAAGTGGTTTTGTGTGACTCTGAGTTGCTCAATAGCTACATTGTCTGCTCCTCCCCAGTTTTCAATACCGCACATCAGCCTTGAATGTGTGACTGCAAAGTAAAGGGTTTTTAATAAATCTGTACTTATTAAGTTCCTCAAAAATAAAACTTACTAATATTCATTCTTATATCAGAATGTATCTTTGCAATGTGAGGCTTCCAAGTTATTTAATCATCAATTATTCCTAAGTATCTAATCTATTTAACTTGGTCTATTATTTCGCAATTACAGGCCATATTACTATTTGTCTGCTGAATGCAGTTATTGGTATGTAGACGTAGATTTGTTCTAAAATTTCTCGCTCTCAGGTCAAAGTTCATAAACTTTGTTTTTTTTTTGCATTAACAATCATTCTATTATTTGTACAAAACTTCTGTAATCTATTCAGGTCATTGTTCATCTTCGCCGATACATTTTCCTAACTTTATTCTCTATGAAAAATCGCTACGTCATCGGCAAAAGTAATAATTGTTCCTTTGAAAAATATTACCGGTACTGCATTATTTGCCAGGCAGAGTTGTTCCGTGAAACTACCAAACTTCCACCATCATCAGAATCAACTGTGTAGGTAGATGAGCAGTTATAGTGCTCAGCTTTATCAAATCATTCAGTAATCAGTAATCAAATCATTTATTCTTTCAAAAAAGTCATTTACATTAATTCAAACACTCCATGCACTCAGTAGAGCGCATGCGGAGTATGAAAATTAGACACTATACTTTCCAATTATATAAGTTTTTGACTAGCAGTCCGTTATTACATTCACTTGTTTGTTGTAGTGCAAATCTTCATGCAGTACCCAAAGTCTTATTCACAAATACTAACTTTAATAAATTAAAAATTACATGTAACAAGCAATAAATGTTTTAATAAGTACAACATAAATATATAGTTAAATAGATGCAGCCAACAAAACATACAGGAAGCATATAAGCAAGAAATTATGGACAGACAAATAAATAGACAACATAAATAACAAGCAGTAAATCCAATAATCGTTAAGTATTAAAATTAAGTGCAGACCAAACATGTATTAATTTTTTAAACATTTGTAATTAAATATTTGTAGAGACAAACTCAATTCTTCACTTTAGTCTTTTTTCATAGTACACTGCACTACCATAAGTTTTAACAAAACAATTGAAATTCTGAGTTCCTACATAACAAAATTGATTTCTATTTGTTTCTCTTGTCATAAATGGAACCTCAAGTAAATGGTACTGCACTGAACGAGTCAATCTGTATATCTGTGTATACCTAAAATTATTTTGATACTTATGAACATACATAATACTTATACTCCATTTTTAGCCCCTGAACTGCGTTTTTTAAGACTTAATACAGGTACATACCTTCGTCCAAACAGTTCAATGTTGTATTTATCCCACCATTTAGTGGGATAAATACAACATTGAACTGTTTGGACGAAGGTATGTACCTGTATTAAGTCTTATACATAATACTGCTATATTTGTGCAATTGACTAAATGTTAATATTTTATTCACTGAAAAAAATGACTTACACTATCGTTACGTTTAACATGATAAATTATACGCAAAGCATGCCTTTGACACATTATAACAGGTGTAAAAATTTTGGGGAAAGTCCCTCCGTAATGAATGATTCCATACCGCAACAGGGGCTCAAACCATGACAGGTACAACTGTTTCAGACATTCACTTCTGGTACAAGTGGTACAATGCAAAGTTTACCTTACACAATTTCTTTGATAAATACACTACATGCTGGTTCCATTTAAGCTAATGATCAATAAATAAACCTAAGTATTTCACATTCTCAACAATATCAATTGATTTACAAGTACAACCATAAATATATTGATTCCTATGACATAATATATAGAAATAATTTTACAAGGCAGCTTTACTTTCACCAAAATAAAAAAATGCAACACGTTTAGATTTAGCTGAATTAATTAACAATTTATCTTGTATTAACCAGTCTGAAATCTCTACTAAATCACTATTTATTTTTACATTAAGAGAGTGTCTGTCAAATACCGAACACACAATCGCTGTATCATCCGCATAAGCTAATACATCTGAGTTTAATTCCATATTTAACAAGCCATTGATATGCAGGGTGTCCAGCTTTGACTGTCCGAAACTTTTCCATGTTGTTCAGCAAGCCAAAAGAAACAAAAAACTTCATATAAAAACATATGTCCTAAATCGTGTCGTTAACACGCTAGCCCCCAATTTATTTATTTATTTATTTTTTTTATTTTATTTATTTATTTATTTATTTTTTTTTTAAGAGGTTGGCGGACCTCTTTTTGCCTTACTTTGCCCCGTCCACATAGACTATTGATCTGTGCGTGGAACGTATTAGACAAAGTAAGGGGGTGAGCCGCTACAGTACAAGGTGAAAGGTACTGATAAAAGTCACTGGCAGAACGCGGATTCGAACCCACGACATCGCTGCCATGGTCCCGAAGTCCGGCGCGCTAACCACTACGCCACCGACTCACCCATAACACTTAATAATTTTTATTTCCGTAACGGATAAATGGATTGGGTTCATATTTCGCATGAACCTTAACTAGAACAATGTTTATTAAAAGAAAAAAAAAATTTTCCAGTGTGTATTTCCAAAATGGCGGACATTTTAAATTTTCAAACTCAAATATCTCAAAAACGGCAAATTTTAGAAAAATTTTACAAGAGAAAAAAAAAGTTGATAAATTTAATTATTTAAACAATGATACCAAATTTGTAAGGATCTGAAAACAAATAATGGAGTTATTGTGATTTTTCTATTAAAATAACATAAATTTGCATTAATTATAATGCAAAATCGTTGCTTTTTTGCAGAAAAATAGCAATAACTCTATTATTTATTTTCAGATCCTTACAGACTTGGTCTCATTGATTAAATAATTTAATTTTTCAACTTTTTTGTCTCTTGTAAAATTTTTCTAAAATTTACCGTTTTTGAGATATTTGAGTTTAAAATTTAAAATGTCCCACATTTGAAAATACACACTGGGAAAAATTAATTTTTTTTTTCTTTTAATAAACATTGTTGTAGTTAAGGTCCATGCCAAATATGAACCCAGTCCATTTATCTGTTACGGAAATAAAAATTATTAAGTGTAAAAAACAAAATGGCGGCTAGCGGGTTAACGAAGCATTTTAAGACATATGTTTATATGAAGTTTTTTGTTTCTTTTGGCTTGCTGAACAACATGGAAAAGTTTCGGACAGTCGAAGCTGGACACCCTGTGTATAAAAAAACATACAGGACCAAGAACCCCGCCCTGTGCGGTTCCATATGGCAACTCTAAAACATTACTTAAGGTGCTATTACTTTAACCACTTGTTGCCTTCCTCTACAAAAGGATTCTAGCCAAGACAGTGCTCTTCCTCCTATACCAAAACTTCTAAATTTTTAATCAAAATATCTATATCTAACACATCAAAAGCTTTCTGGAAATCTAAATACTCTGCCATTATATATTTGTTGCTTTCCTTAGATCTTACTATACTATCTATGTGTTCTTGAACGGCCAAATCAGTGCCCCAACCTGGTAAAAACCCATACTGGTTGTTTGAAAATAATGACATGTCTTCAAAGTTCAAAAGTAAATTATTTTTTACTAATGTCTCAAAAATCTTAGCTAAAGTACTAATTAATTACAGAGATAGGTTGATACGACGACATTTCAAATGGGTCACCTGACTTAAAAGTGGGATCAACATATGCTACTGCAAACAAATCTGGCATTACACCTTGATCGAATGATGATCGAAAAATGTGATATAACAGTGGTACAAAAATATCAATATTTCTCTTAATTACATCAATATCAATTCCATCAAAACCAGAACTATTCTTACTTTTCATTGATTTAATAATATTCATAATCTCTTCCTCTTTACAAGCAAATTCTCTCAGAACCACATTACTCTGAACCTGGCTTTCAACAAACAAATCACTACCAAACTCATTGTTTCTTAGTTTTGCTATTACATTTCAGTACTTAACTCTACCTTTTCTCTATTCCTAGAATACAGTTTGAAAAGGTGATTCTTGCGATTAATCAAATCAATAAGACCGTCACTTGCCCATTCATTCCTTCTTCTATTTTTACTGTTTAGTTTTTTAATATAACAGGAGGCAATGTGGCATTCATTATATCTATATCTTAAAAGAGGAAGTATTTATGTATATATATATATATATATATATATATATATATATATATATATATATATATATGATTTTACTTTTAATGCTCCAGTTATTTATAAATGTTCAGCCTGCCTTATGAATAACACACAATGTGTCACTGATTGTGCTGTTGTAAGTCAGACTAACACTGTAAAAACTTAGGGGTAATAGTATAGATTTTTTGTTAAAATTGGAAACTTGAATTTATATTAGGTTTTATTCTATTTTATCTGGAAATATATTTTTTCTTATTTTATTTTTATGTGTAAAACGGTCTCTGCTTGTAATGTAGGCTAGTTGATAAAACAAAGAGATTTTTTCAGTTATAAGTTAGGTTGATTTAACTGTCCAGTGAATGCTATCAGTTGTCCAATTAAGTGATAAGGAACCTCTTACAGGCATAGCCTCTGAGGCCCTAATTATTTTCCAACAAATTAAAAAATGTATATGTTAATTTATGTATATGTAAAAATGTATATATTATTAATATTATGTATGAGCAAACTGTTTATTTTTATGTTGATGATTGGAAAATAAAAAAGATATTTATTCATTCATATATAACAGAATTTAGTTACATAAATATATACATATATATATATATATATATATATATATATATATATATATATGTATATATATATAACAAAACCGCTGAACAGATTGTAATGAAACTTTTCAGGCATTATTAAGCATTAGTCGAGGATGGTTTGTGTGAAGTTTGTTGCAAATCTGTCCAAAGGGCTCTGACCCAGAGGGCATACAATGGTGCAGTGTCAGGTTTTAGAAATTTAGTGTTTACAAAATTAACTACAGTAATTAAAAATACCCCCGTCGCAGCAGACCTGCGTACTCAGCGAATTTCCAAACGATCTTGAGATATTGTATTTTCCCCATAAACACCATAGGAATGGGTATGTAGGTTTGCTGCCTTGGGATGTCGTTAAAAATTAGTTTTGTTAGGAAATGTAATGGTTATGTTACGTAAATGTCAAACTGTATCAATACTCAGCACTTTTTAATTTTTCCCCATAGGGGGAGTACGTAGGTTTGTCGCTACGTGGGTGTTGTAAGAAAATATCAGTTAAATCCTACCTAGTGAATGTACATACCAAATATTATCAAGTTATTCCAATAAATAAGCGAGATACAGGGTTTTGTTTATTTCCCATTTAAGATTAACATGGAAAACCTTTTTTTTGCTTTTCTCCGTAACCTCTTAAGCCAAGTTAAAAATTCAAAATACTAAATTGTTTGTTTTTTAAGCTCTTTTAAATGGTTTTAGTTAAAATTGTTAAATTTTGAAAATTATGCTTCACAAATGCAAAAAACCCATTTTTGACCCTTTTGAAACCCCATTAAAACCCCGTTCCCATAACCCGATTATGCTGGTTAACGAACTCATGAAAATACACTAGTCTTACACCTTCATACCAAATTTCATCAAAATTGGAGGTCCCCTTCATAAGTTATAAGTACCACGGTCACACACACACATATATATATATATATATTTATAAAATGAATGAACGGTGTTTTTGGCTTCTGGAGACCTCAAACTGAAAAAGTAACATGGTCCCGGGCTTAGGTCTTACCATGGCTACTACCGTAATAGCGTATTCCCTATAGGGAAATTCGCTAAAAGTTTCATTCAAGCAAATGCTTATAATCATAGAAGTAACCAGCTATGAGGTATAATGTTTATGTTCATGTTGTCTTTAGGGCTCTGCCCCACAGACGCTCAAAATTATTATAATCGCCTATACGTGTTGAAATTTGACATGGACGATTCTCTTTGTTCATAAGTACTCTCACTAGGAAACGGATTTGCAAATATAGTTTTTTAAGCTCTTTAGGACTCCACCCCACTGGACATAAAAATTACTTTAGGCCTACCGGAGTTGAAATTTGATGGATAATTCACTTTGCTCATCGGTGCTCACTAAGATACGATTTTGCAAATATAGTTTTTGAAGGACTTTAGGGCTCCGCCCCACAGGACTTCGGAATTACTTTATGACCACCGGGGTTGAAATTTGACATGGACGATTCTCTTTGCTCATAGGTGCTCACTAACAAACAGTTTTGCAAATATAGTTTTTGAAGCACTTTAGGCTCCACCCCACTTCAAAGTTACTTTAGGACCTCCGGGGTTGAAATTTGACATGGACGGATTCTCTTTGCTCATAGGTACTCACTAGGAAACAGTTTTGCAAATATATTTTTTTAAGATCTTTAATGCTCCGCCCCACTGGACTTCAAAATTACTTTAGGGCCACCGGGGTTGAAATTTGATGGACGATTCTCTTTGCTCATAGGTGCTCATTATGAAATGTTTTTGCCAATATAGTTTTTAGGCAATGTAGGGCTCCGCCCCACTGGACTTCAAAATTACTTTAGGGCCTCCGGGTTTGCTATTTGACATGGACATGTCTCTTTTCTCATACGTACTCACCAAGAAACGGTTTTGCAAGTATAGTTTTTGAGTCGTTTTAGGGCTCCTCCCCACTGGACTTTAAAATTACTTTAGGGCCACCGGGGTTTTAATTTGATGGATGATTCTGTTTGTTTATAGGTACTCACCAAGAAACTGTTTTGCAAATATAGCCTTTTAAGCACTTTAGTTCTTCTCTCCACTGGACTTGAAAATTAATTTAAATTTATGACTTCCGGGGTTGAAATTTTACATGGACTTTCCTCTTTGCCCATAGGTGCTCTTGCACTTATCAATAAGGTACAAAAGCAATCTTTGACCATTCCGGGTTTAAATTTGGAAATGCCTGTTTTTCGTAGGCCAGTTTTACGTGGTGTGCTTACGAGTTGGTATGCCTGAAAATTTTTACACTAAATCAAAAGACAAAAACTATTGTTTATCCTTTGGCCTTACAATAAAATTATTATACTTAATTTCTATTCCATTGACTTTTTTTATTTAAAAAACTAATAAAATAGCTTTAATTGAAAATTAATTTGAGCGCAGCAACGCGCGCCAGGTAACTGCTAGTACATTTTAAAACTCATTGATACATTCATTCACTTTGAATTCTAATGTATCCGTTTCAATCTTGTGAAAAATTAGTAACATTTTAAAGGTTCGATTCTGGATCCAGTTGTTATTCGTTATTGGGCTATTAATTATTTATGCTTTTTAACAACTGGTGGATGTTTTTTTTTTTTTTTTATAAGAGGTTGGCAGACTTTTTTTGTTTTACTGTGCCCCTTCCACATAGACTATTGATCTGTGCGTGGATCGTATTAGACATAGTAAGGGGGTGAGCCACAGTACACAGTGAATGGTAATGATTAAATTCACTGGCAGAACACGGATTCGAACCCATGACATCGCTGCCATGGCCTCGAAGTCCAGGGCGCTAATTACTACTCCACCGATTCACCCAAATTGTATCTATATTCTATACAACTATTAAGTGAAAACGTTAAGGCAAACTACTCAATGACCAAAAATATTTACAAATACAACTAGGAATAGATTTTTAATGTTGCTTTAACTAAAAATTAGAAACAATGATGATATCAGCAGTCAACCAAAGTATTATAATCCACATGTTACAGATTCAATATTTGGTTTAACATACACCAAACACCAGAGTGCAGTATCCGTTGGCCTTTATAAACAGTCTGAAATTGGAGTGAGCGGAATGAACGAGCTTGTCTTTATTATAAACAAATCTTTTTGCACTTGGCATTTAGCAGACAGTTTGTTACTGATATTTGAAGAATTGTTTAAGTTTCCCAAACAAAGTCTGGTCCCGTGATACTAAATATTGTAAGATACAAAATTTTTAATCTTATAAAAATCAACACTAACTGTCTTGACATTGGTGGAAAGGACTGCGCTCGCTGACCAGCCGAGGCTATAGCTATTCGGCAATGACCCGACTCTGACAAATCGGCAAGTGTGAAACCTTTCCCTAAGCTCCCATTAAAACTTGTGTTCAATGATATCATGCCAATATTGGATGCACCAATCGACGACAACAATACAGAATATACACTCTTTTTGGGGTGACGTCAAATGTGAAAGTGACCCATAAGATAATATTGTTTTGGTGTTTGCCGATATTGTTTCAGTGTCATGTAATCAAGTGCATAAGTGCTCATTAAATATATATAGTTATATATATACTTGTGTATACAGGATGGGTGAAAATTAATTAGGAATTAAAAAACCTCTTACAAATTTGGTAATGATACTGTATTATACAAAGTAGGGGGGTGAACCACAGTGCAAGGTGAATGATACTCATAACATTCACTGGCAGAACGGGGATTAAAACATGTACATGAGCTTGGTTACATAAGAATATTTATTTATTTATTTTTCACTTTTATTTATAAAAGTGAAAATCCTAAATTAATTCAGAATTATAGACCGGTATCTCTACTGCCAACTTTTTCAAAAATATTTGAAATAGCAAATTATAATCAATTAATAAACTATTTCGAATCAAATAATCTTAATATCAAATCAATTTGGATTTAGAAAAGACAAAACTATAACTATGGCAATATCAAGTTTTGTTAACAAAGTGTCAAAATTTCTTGATAAATCCCAGAATGCCGCTGGAGTATTCTGTGATTTATCAAAAGCTTTTGACTGTGTAAATCATCAACTATTAATTTTTTTTTTATTTTAATAAGAGTTTTATGAGGTAAAGAAAAAAGTGCTGTCATTACTTAAGTCTTACCTCATAAATAGAGGCAAAGTGTTTAAATAAATTACCAAAATTTCTTTAACATTCAAAGCAATATTAAAAATAGGGTTCCTCAAGGCTCAATTTTAGGTCCACTTTTATTTTTAATTTATATTAATGATTTACCAGTAGTCACTAAAAATTGTGAAGTGATTTTATATGCAGATGATACCTCTTTATTATGCTCAGACTCTGACATTAGCAACTTACAAATCATAATTGACTATAATTTAAATAAATTAAAAGAATGGTTTCCAACAAACGGTCTTAAATTGAACCAAAATAAGACACAATTTTTGCAATTTATAAATCGTAACATAAAACAAATTACATTAACTAATTTCCAGTCAATAAAAACAGTAGAAAATACCAAATTTTTAGGCTTACAATTAGACAACAATTTGAAATGGAAGTCTCATATTTCATTACACCTAAAAAAATTACATAAAGCATTTTACGCCATTCATTTCTTGTCCAATATAACCGACTTAAAAATCCTAAAAATGATCTATTTTGAATATTTTCATTCAAGAATAACCTATGGAATTGAATTGTGGGGAATTCAGTTGATAGTAAACAAATATTTAAATTACAAAAGAGAATGATTAGAATAATGTGTAAAAAACATCCTAGAACTCATTGTAAACCGTTATTCCAACAATTAAATATATTGCCATTAACCTCTTTATTCATTTTAAAAAGTATCATGAATATATTTAATAGTAATATTGATATTACATATTTAAATAATGATCATAAATTTAATACCAGACATAAATATATAAATTTCCATTATCCAGGTCATCATTCAAGTCTCTTTCAAAATTCTCCATTTTAAATGAGTATAAAACTGTTTAATTATTTACCCCACAAAATTAAATATATAAATGATGAAAGAAAGATAAAAAAAGTAATTGGAAATTTTATTTAAAGGGAATAAGTGCTGTAGTATAAGAAAAGTATAAAAATCCAGAAAAATTATTGTATTTGAAACATTGCCCAACGACAACATGTTGTGTTTATGCAATAAAGGATTTGTATATAATACATGGGAATCAGTTAAATGTCAACAGAGGCATCTTTGTTGTCAACCAACTTCCTCAGATGTCCAGGGATACATTTTACACTCTTCTGAAGGAAGTCAATTGGAAGAATTGTGATAAAATATTGACAATTCTGGCTAGACGAATGTCAAATTTCAAGTCTCTGTCTTAAACGGTTGCTTCAGGATTTTTTATACCTAAGTGAGTGAGTTATGAATGCGGTTGTATATATTTTAGATGCACAAACTATTGCCAACCGATTTCTTACAAAAGTGAACAGAGGCACTATTAATTGTTAAATATTACTCAGTATTATGACATTATTGCCGGCATAAAATCAGAAAAATTACACCATGTATTACAGTTTTTTAGTACTCAGTTACTTTTCACCCACCCTGTATATTTAATTGTAGATATGATGATGAGATGACATTAATGTAACCTCTGCTTTGTTTTTGTTTTTTTTTATCACATTGAATCAATAAAACTTGCATGAATAGAGAATTTACTGTGTGTGTGTGTGTGTGTATTTTTTGTATATTTTATCTTTAACCGTTATTGTCAGTTATACACGGGTCTTACTCCAGATTATGCCCTCACGTTAGAATTTTACTTTTCGTTGTATGTGAAAGGCGGCAACTCACTGCCGGACATTTCCCCGATTAAGACATTGTACCACTCATAACACAAGACATTACACCTTGCAGGGAGGTAAATTTTACTCTGGACTATTCGCCGACTAAGACTTCATCGCTCATCATTAAGCTCATCATACTAAATAAATGCATCGGGCGGGGTAAAGACAGCTAAGAGAGTGAGAAAGAGCATTAGGTTATCATTTAGGTTACATTGAAATATTCTAAAAAGGATGCTCAGTTTTAAATCAGTTTTAAAAAGGACTGGGATGGTGGCGTTGTCCTGTAATCCAGCTACTTGGGGGTCATGAATTGTGGATAATTATGAGAATGGCTTGTAGATGCGATATTCCCTAGTGGTGATTAACGTCCGCACTAGTGAATACTAGTTCATCCATAAAGACCATCCTCATGATTAGACCAATTAATTCATATATATGAGGTCTAAATTGTGGTTCGGATCCCACTTTAAACTGTAGGCCCCTAGATACCATTGGCTGTTGGTTCGGCTATTAATCAGGGGCGTCGCGGTGCGGGGGGGCCCGTAGCTAAGGGGGTCCGGGGAAGGGCCCGTACAATGGAAAATATGTTGTTTAAAAGTTTTTTTACTCATGTTATAGCAATT
This sequence comes from Neoaliturus tenellus, assembly GCA_030545055.2. NCBI lineage: Eukaryota > Metazoa > Arthropoda > Insecta > Hemiptera > Cicadellidae > Neoaliturus > Neoaliturus tenellus. The sequence goes on along the minus strand of CM061532.1, from coordinate 167,247,993 downwards.
TTAAACTTGATATGTTGCCATTGTATTTTCAAAATACCTGGATGCACCAGGTATTTCTTATAAAATATCAAAATATTTTACATTTAGGTTTCTCAGCAGTGGTCAGCAGTAGGCCTAACCTTAACTCTGCCGGCTGCAGCTGGTCTGCCGCTAGCCGCTATCCCCTGTTGGCTCAACCTGCCCGCCGCGCAATCCGTCGCCATGTTTTACGGCAATTTAATTTTGGGATCCTTTTCAAAATTATAGTTAATGGAAACCTATATTTGAAGCACAATGACCCAAGAAAATCTAAGTGGCTTAAGTACCCAAATAGAGAATATACTAAAGAACGAAACAGCTCTAAGTTTTAGAGGTAATCAAATCATTTGTTTCCCAAACCTCCGCTTATAAATTCCAATGAAGACTAATACTTTTGAAGAATAATAGTAATAAAAACATTTTTCACTAAAATTAACAAAAGTAAATAAATTAATTTTTGATTAATTTTAAACTTGGGGATTTTTGTTTTTTATATGAAAAATGCTTAAAATGCTTATAACAATGATATTATAAACTTTAAAAGTTGCATTTGTTTTTCTTCTTCTTAAAACACGTTTTAATTTTTTGTGCTTAGAGTTAAAAATCAAATAATCCTTGATGCTAGCTAAATAATCCTATACTACAATAAGAGGAATGTCCTGTGGTGATTTACTTTTCATCGATCTCGAAATCTATAGCAAGTAGCTAGGTCTTTCTTAAACTTTGCATTTGAGTTTTTTGGTCCAGGCGGAATTATGAGTTTAGAAACAGCCTCAACCCAAGGAAAAATAGTTCTTTGTCTAAAAATAAGTTCAATAATTGTAATTTTTTTATAACATTGGTCATACTATCAAGTCAACAAAATATGAAAGTTTAATGAAAATAAAATAATGCTACTTTTAAGCATTTGTTTTGAAACAGCTGTCACCGGTGAAAGGTCTAGTTGGCGTAAACCCCTAAGCCTGATTACAATGATACTGTAACAAAAGCGAATTATAACCAACAAGCAAGGCTCGGTTAACCCCTTACTGGATGATGAATAAAATACAAATCAGATGCCTTAAGTTTTGTTACTTTCATTTTTTATAGCATGTCCAAGAGAGGGTAAAATTATAGAACAAACAATTAGATAAGCTGAATGTCTTTAAAAGGATAGTCTGTATATAGGCTGTAGGCTTAGTTGCAATCTGAATAAAAATAGTTTATAGAGATTTAAAATTGGTATTGTGGATTTGCAGCTGCTGCATAGTTACACTTATTGTACATACATGATGATACTTTAACGTTGTCTTGATAAATCTTTTTTTTTTGTAAATGCTAAGTAATAAAAAGGGCTCTACCACCACATGCACATGTAACCATTGGTTGACACTGGTTTACTGCCAGGAAACAGTGATAACTGGTGACTGGACCTATCGGAGGGGGGCCCAAAAATCAGTTTGCAGGGGGGCCTGAAAAAATCAGCTACGCCACTGCTATTAATTAACAGTCCTGTCTAAGGAGAATGTCGGCCTTAGTCAGTAACAAGAATACAAGATCGCGCCACAATCATCCTACTATGTATCATTGAAATTCAGGTTAAAATACCCCCTATGTGAGGTCCCTGTCTCAAAATAGTGATTTAGTGATTTATACAGGGTGTCCCTGAACTCTCTACCAACTTTTTCAGGTATTATTCCTGGGCCATAGACAAGTCAAAATATCATATTCAAAATTTCGAACTCAAAAGTTACTCGTATAGCCGCCATTTTGTTTTTTACACAAAATAATTTTTATTTCCGTAATGGATCAGTGTATGAAGTTAATATTTGGCATGCACCTTCATCATAGCAATACCCATTTTCATGAAAAAAGTTATTTTTTTCCAATGTGTATTTTCAAAATGGCGGCCATTTTAAAATTTTAAACTAAAATATCTCAAAACCGGTAAAATTTATAAAAATTTTACTAGACACAAAAAAGTTGACAAATTTAATCATCTAACCAATGGTACCAAGTTTTTAAGGATCTGACAACAAATAACGGAGTTATTGCGATTTTTCAATTAAAATTACTTTAATTTGCATTAATTACAATGCAAAATCAATGTTTTTATGAAGAAAAATCGCAATAACTCCGTTACTTGTTGTCAGATCCTTACAAACTTGGTACCATTGGTTAGATGATTAAATTTGTCAACTTTTTTGTGTCTAGCAAAATTTTTATAAACTTTACCGGTTTATATTGGTTTTTTATGGTTTTATTTGTTACAATAATATGATACAGTCTTATTACAATGTTCATTTCAATTTACTTTAGTAATATTAATGATTTTATTATGTTTTAAAGAATTGAAGTAGGTTACAATCTATATCTATGTAGAGGAAGTATGTATGTATACCGGGTGTCCCAGACCACACGTACACCCCTTTTAAAACCTACAAAATTGTTTATTCACAAAAACAAGCTGTGCCACCATAGGTAAACTGGTTGCGCTCTATCCATTGATGATAATTTCAATGTACAGGATGTACCAGAAATAACCTACCCAGACTGGAAGTCATTAATTTTAAATATGAACCCCTACTTTTAATGGCATTTTTAGATTCTAGACATAATTTTAAGACTAATTTACAATTTAATGTGTATCCCTAATCCTAACCTTTCGGGAGATAATGGTGATCGAAGTTTGATTTTTTCTCATAAGAATAACATGGAGCAAATTGTCATATCCATTAACACTGAAATTTTTACCTCTAACATGTCTGTCCAAGCATAAAAATATCTTATAACCTCATTTTAGATAATATTTCATTAAAAAATACCGATTTTCACGTACTTAATTTTAGTTTTCTACACATTTTAAATAATTTCCACCATATTGACAAATTCCATATTGAAAAAAAATAATATATTTCAAAACTAATAATTTATGATGCTAAAGTGTTTAAATGAAGAAGCTAAGTCATTTTTATGCTATTCCTTTTTAGTTTAACGGGGAATTTACAGAGATAATGGATGTGAAATTAAGCCCCATGTTATTCTTATGGGAAAAAATCAAACTTAGACCTCCATTATCTCCCGAACCGTCAGGATTAGGGATACACATTAAATTGTAAATTAGTCTTAAAATTATGTCTAGGATCCAAAAATACCATAAAAAGAGGGGGTTTGTATTTAAAATTAATGACTTCCGGTCTGGGTAGGTTACTTCTGGTCCACAATATACATTGTAATTATCATCAATGGATAGAGCGCAACCGGTTTACCTATAATGGCACAGTTTGTTTTTGTGAATAATTAATTTTTTTGATTTTAAAAGGGGGGTCCGGGTGGTCTGGGACACCCGGTATATGTATGTGCCTTTGGACTCCGAAACCGCTTGACAGGTTGTAATGAAACTTTCAGGCATTATTAAGAATTATTCAAGGATGGTTTGTGTTAAGTTTGGTGCAAATCTGTCCAAAGGGCTCTGAGCCAGAAGTCATACAATACTTTGTAAAAATATCTGAAAAAATCTCCATTTTATCTATTTTTATTGGTTGCTAAGAAACAAGTTCAATGAAAAATTCTAAATTTAGGTATTCTAGCGATTTCTAAGATATATAAGGTGAGTGTAGCGAACAAGCTCAATTACCTTTAAAATAAAAGCAATCACGGGGGAAGCTGTGACGGGAAACAGCTAGTATTAATTATAAATTTGACATTTTGATTTCTTTAATTTAACAATTTCAACATGAAAAATACATTTTCTACCTAGACCAAAATAACCAAAAAAATTATAACATAAAGGACCATAATATAATATACTGGGTCTCCATAAAGTCTTGCCCTGATTTCATAGCTCTGCTGTACGGATACCATTATAGCCACATGTATCTTACGTTTCTGGTTTTCAAGGGAATTTAATCTACTTTTTTTCTCATTAATTTGTTAACACCTAACCTTAGATGATTGACAACAATGCAGTTTACTTTTAACGCACTACAAAAACAAATCGTGCTGGCGTGACTAAATTGCCACCTCGTTCACCACCCTTAACCTCTCTGGATTTCTTTAACACGTTCGCGGCGGCGAGGTTTTTGCTCGAACCTCATCACCATCCTGAATGTAAAATTTGTAAAACCCATCGTAGATGCAGCACTGCCCAGTAAAAACCCACGTGGTCCCAAAATACATTATACTATTGAGCAGTGCTGTGCAAAGCTTCAGATTTCTAGCTCAGATCCTTTCTTAAAAATAAATCATATTGTAAAGCAGTGCAGCTTGGGAGCGATCGCACCCATCAGGATGACATTAGGGTTCCGCGTGGGAGCGATCGCTCCCATGCCGCCGCGAACGTGTTAAGCCATTTGATGGTAATAAACCTTTAAGAGAAAAATTAAGGCTTTATTTAGCAAAACTTGTTTTACACAAAACATCTTCAATAAGAATAAATAAACAAATGAATAAAACAAATATGACAAAATAATTAACAAGAGAAATACAATCAGCTGATAATAAATATGAAAATATACAACATTTTTCCCCTCTAGTAGATTTCATAATCATTAAATTTATCGGGAATTTTCTTTTCTCTCGTGGACCTACGAGGTAGTGTAAGATCAGAGTGATCGGAACATTCGCTTTCACTTTACTCTGAATCTTGAGAATCAAATTGTTGGAGAACGATGTCAGATTGGTTACATATGTTTTGGCTTTATTCTTTGATATCAGTCAGTGGGTAGTTTTCATCCCCTCTCGGTGCCAATTGTCTGAGGGATACGATTGATTCTCTTCCATCCTTGTTTCTAATCAATGAATACTTGTAATTGACATCAAGCACTTCAACCTCTTCAACTAGATCGTCATATTTGTTACTTCTGTTATTTTTCTTCATAAAAACTTGTCTTCCCGTTGTCAGCCAAACTGGGATTGAACTTTCGCTGCTGGATCTTCTTAGGTGCATGAACATCTGTTCATGAGGCGTACAGTTTGTTGCTGTGCAAAGAAGGGATCTAATACAATGAAGGGCCTCATCGATCACACTTTCCCATTGTGTTATTTTCATCCGTCTTGATTTCAAAGCCAATTATATGGTATTCCATATCACGCCATTAAATCTTTCGACTTGTCCATTTCCCTTTGAATTATATGGGCTTGAACGACTGGTAGCAACACCCAAGTTGTGTAAAAATGACTTTAGTTCTGACATAAAATTGCTTCCCTGGTCTGAATGTATGTAAGCTGGAGTTCCAAAAATGCTGAAAAGCTTGTAGAAATGTTTAATAACAGTTTTTGCGGTCATATCAGGGCAAGGGAATGCAAATGGATACCGAGAATATTCATCCACAACAGTTAAAATGTAAGTGTTATTTGTTACTGAAGGGATTGGCCCCTTAAAATCAACATTTAATCTTTCAAAGGGTGCCATGGCTTTGATCAATGGTCCACCCGAGCTTTGTCAAAAGTTTGGTTTGATTTCAGCACAAACTGGGCAAGCCACAGTCATTTTTCTGACGTCTTCAACTGAATAAGGGAGGTTATGTGTTCGGACCCAGTGTACCATATGAGTCACACCTGAATGACATAGAGATTGGTGTAGATCGAATAGACTCTGTTTTGCCAACAAGCTCCAGAGTCGAGTAAAATCATCGGCAACTGTATTTTGAGAATTAGGTCTGTATACTGTGTCAAATTTAAAACAAGACAGTTCTAGCCTCCACCGTTGAAGTTTCTCGTTCTTGATTTTACTGCTGTGTTTTTGATCAAATATGAAGGATACTGATCTCTGATCAGTTACAATCTTGAAATGTCTTCCAATTAAAAACTAAATGACATGTATACTATGTATATATGTTTGTATACATGTATATGTGTGTGTGTATACATGCACACAACATACATATACACATGATTATATCATTGTTGCTACCCTCTGACTCGGCGTACTCCTCACCCACCTTAGAAATATCATTACTACGATCAAAAGTGTTTGTTTCATCTAATAAGCCATCATTATAAGTCCCAGGAACAGCCTCCATGATTAGAAACAACAATTCACACTTTCGACACAATATAGCGATACACAATTACTGTCTCTACTCCATTGTAAAACGGAGAAAATGGTTGGAAACAGAAACTGACACTAGACGAGAACAATAGGTCCTCTCCCTCTACGCGGAACTTTGCAACAGAAGTGTACAACCAGTTGCGAGGGAGAAAAGAAGATTTACGAAAGGCATTGCCGAGCGTGCCCGAATGGGCCCGGACGCATCCTAGTATCGCCGAGTGCCGGGCCCTATTGGGCCCGGCCACACACAGTGTGTTAAAGGTCTATTCAATAGAAACATTTTGGTGAAAACAGAATTTACTTATCTTTATCCATTTCAAAATGGCGTCCATTTTTGTAGTCAAAATCCAAATTTACGGAATACCCTGTAATTCTTTTATTTTTTGTCATAAATGACTCCCGATTCAAAATACTTGTTTGAAATAAGCTAAGCTTTACAATGATTTGTCACAAGACCACATTTATTGAAAAACAAAAATTTCCTAAATTTAGTACGGTATTTTTGAAAAGGTTTACATAAACAAAACTCAAAAATTTTAAGTGCAAACACATGTTGTTTTGTACATCAAACTCACGTTGAACTGAGCAACTTTGTAATTTCCACTAATGCCCCGTATCTCTTGTGGTTTTGTAGTAATAACATAAAAATGTATTTTTCCATTTGATTTGCATGTTATAGTCAGTATTTCGTTGTATTATTGGAAGCTTCGATAAGAACAGCTGGTCATTCTTCTCTACCTGTCTTGTCCAGCAGAGTTGCCGGTCGTTGATTTTTCCTATAGTCTTTTTGAATTTTGAACCAAGCCATATGTGTATTAAAATATGCGATGGTTTGTGTTCATTTTTGGTATGTTTACTTTATGAAATTGATATGAATTAATTTCTAAAGCGGAGTTTACACTAGCATGTGGCAGTGGCGCCACTTTTACTGGCTTCAAAGTGGCGCAAAAAATGTACCGTGTAAACCCTAAATGATGCTCCATTTTTATTGGAGAGGTACAGTGGCGTGCCACCGGGAGTGACGCCACTAGCGGGTGACGCACCATCTGTAATATCGCGTCATTTCAGGTGGCCCGTGTAAACAACAACACCAGTGCTAGTGACAGACATCTAGATCAGTTTTGTTTACATAGCCGGATCTCTGTAGAAACGTGGTTTTTCTGGTAACAAATTAAATTCAAAGAAGTGAAGTCCGAACACTTTCAACGTAATCGGACATTTTTTAGGTTAGCCACAGACAACAACAACAAAATAAAAAGAATCATTTCTTTGCAAAACATTTGGTGTCTCCATGGAAACTACGCCACTTACAATGTCATGGCTAAAATACTCACTTTTGTGTGTTTACACAGTGTTGCTAGTGACATGACACTAAAACTGGCGCGATTTAGTGGCGTCACTGCTACATGTTAGTGTAAACCTAGCTTAAGCACGACTTTTGGTCTTGGGGTTTTCCTTATTTTTATTATAAATAACAATGATAGTGCGATAGGTTTGCAAGAGGCACATAAAGATTTGCACTTTCTGGGTAGCTGAGTGGTTAAAGAGCTCGCCTTTGAATCTGAAGGTTGCTGGTTCGATCCTGAGAAAAGTTAGTGCTTTTTGATGGTTCGATACTGGACCCAGCTGCCTTTGGTCATTGGGCTATTAATTAATGATCCTGACAAATGAAACAGCTGATATTTGTCAGTAACAAAGCTACACCTCATCTGATCCATTACAATCATCACACTCACCCCTTCATTCATACTCACCTTAAAATACGCACCACAGAGTGCGTCGGTGTTTCAAATAAAATATCTAAAAAATATCTAAAGCTAATTTAATTTAGGGTAATAGTAATTGTTAAGCATGAAGTGCCTTAATTTTTTTTTTTTAATTGATATTGTTAGAAAATTAATAAGAACTAGTATAGGTGTTGCTCGAAATCGAGCAATTTATTTTCATACAATGCAAATGTTACATTTAGCTCTAAATCAATGACATCCAACCAATCCAATATTGTGAATCTCTTTAATCACCAAAACTACACAATATTTACAGCTGATTATTAACAGATGTTTAAAATGCTTTATTTAATCCCAATGTTATTTAAATGGGAAATTTTGAGATTTCAATTGTGGATAGCGCCTTTATTTTCAGTCCGATTCTTATCAGTTTTTGGCGAAAACAACTACAGGCCAAGCCCTATCCAACGACACCATAAACTTGAAAATCGGTTAAAAATTGTAGGAGGAGTTCTCAGGACAAAAAAACCCTAAAAATAAGTACAAAAAAAAGGACATAAAGAGCGTATTAAATAAGTATAGATTTATGTGATGGGTTTTACGGTCCTGAAGATCAGGTTCCTTCAAGAGGAAATTCATTTGGGAAAAAGGTCTTAACGAGTCATGGTAAAATCATAGTTTAAAATATCTATAATTTTTTTCAAAGTCTTCCTGAAAACCCAAATGTTTCAAAGAACCTAAATTTCAAAAAAATTCAAAAACTTTGTAGTGCCGCTTGCAGTGTTAGCAGAAGCACTGTTCAACAAAAAAGCGGAAATGGAAGCGGCTGAAGGTAACGGTCAACCATTTAGTGATCCAAGGAAAACATTAAATAAAGTTTGCAGTTATTGAGCGTGAAGGCTGTCTTGAAAAAATTTGGTCCCATGAGCAGTATTTTCATTCTATGGAAAGGGTGATTTCACAACTGCCCAAAAGTTCCAGCAAGAATTGAAGAAAAGATAGGGTTTCGTGGGTCAAAAACATCTATGTTAAGAATTTTGAAAAAAAAAGGTTTCAAGTACAGATTGTGTAATGATGGCCGGAAAATCCTCCTTGAGAGAAGAGACATTGTTTGTGCTAGGGCCGTTTTCCTAAGAAAAATTCATCTAGAAAGGATCATCGTTCTGCAGAGGCCCATTTTTCACCTTGAAACTTGGTGCAACCAGAATCACACGAAACACTTTATTTGGACTTAATTCTCTAGGTGGAGGTGGAGTTGAAGTACCAGTCGGCAAGGGTGGCAGTCTTATTGTTCTTCATGTGGGATCAGGGAAAAGAGGATTCTTACCTGAGTGCAAGCTAATCTTTAGGTTGAGCAAAGCCAAGTCGGACATATCACTCGGAGATGAAGAGACCAGACTCCACGAGAAATTAAGCATCTCCAGGATTTGAAAACGGAACTGAATGAACATACCACACTCGGGGAAAAGAACCTCAAAAATAAAGTTATTAATAATGTACCCCAGATAGTCAAGACTCCAAAAAAGGCTAACTCCCAACGGATTACAATCATATATCCACTGTTATTATCAGAACGTTAATGGTCTAAGAAGCAAGATCACAGAACTATCTACGAATGCTGCAATTTATTCTTACAATATTGTATCACTAGTAGAAACTAATCTACTGCAGGATATTAGAGATTCGGAATTAGGGATGAATGGATTCAATATATATGGTACAGGTGTGATGGAACGGAATTAACTAGTAATAAATCAAGTGGTGGAGGCGTCCTCATTGCTGTAAGTGACTGTATTAACAGTCGACTAGTACCTGTGACTGCTTGTTCTATTGAATGTATATTTGTCTGCTGTTCTCTTCCTTGACATTCCGTTCTTATCGGATGTATATATATTACCCCTAATCAAACAACTTTTAAATACAGTGATTTTTGTGATGTGGTTGATGAAATCATTACCTCTTCTGGCTGCCCTGAGAATGTCCTTTTATTTATTTATTTACAATTGTCAGTTACGCCAATAAATGCACACAGGTGCAAAGGCATTAGACTCGTCATGGTTATAACATAAACTAACTTACATTAAATAACAAAATCATAAGTAACTTACAACAATACATACCACATGAGTAATAATAAAGCAGTACCAGGTTAACTGAGCCTTGCTCGTTGGTTTTAATTCAGTTTTGATATAGTGTCATTAGAGCTATTAAATTTCCCCCAACAACCAACTATACCTCTTCACAGTTAACAGCTGTTTCAAAAAGTCTGCTTAATATTAATGTTCCTTTATTTTTGTATACCTTTCGTTGTTATTTCGTTACCAAAATAGCAACCCATAAGACCAATGTTAAAAATTACGATTTTTAAACTTAAATTCTGACAAAATTCGATTTTTCCTGGGATGGAGGCCTTTTCTAAACTTATTTTTGGGTCAATACACTTTTAATTGCAAAGTTTAAGCAAAATCTGACAGCTAGATTTCGAGATCGTGGAACACACATCCCTTCAGACATTCCTCGTATTATAGTATAGGATAAACAATCTATTCCCGCTTGATTATCATCAAGCAGTGGATCCCTAGTGTGTGTCATTTCTTGTGGCAGGTGAGAGAAACTCATTCCCACTGTAAAATGACTGTCTGGACAAATATTCGAAAGCTTTTTTTTTAGATTTTCTTAAACAATGTTCAATTTTCATGGAAGTTGGGATGGTATTAAATATTCTCAAACAACTGTACAATGGCGCAGCTTCAAGAAAAGAGGTCCTGTGAAGAGGGTATTAAAGTAAAGAAGAATTCCTAGTGAAATGATTGTGTTGATGGTTTCTGTTGAAGAATTTATCGGAGTTAACTTTTAAGAAGATGAAACATTGGAAAATGTACATTGATGGGAGTGGAAGAATGCCTAATCTTTGGAATTGTTGTTTGCACGAATCTCTGGGACCAGTTCCTGCAAGTAATCTGATGACTCTTTTTTGGGCATGGAATACTCTAGAAGCCTCACTGGAATTACCCCAGAAAATCAAGCCATAAGAAATTAGGGAATGAAAATAAGCAAAGTACAGCTGTCTGAGGATATCAAAATTAACTGCTTGAGACAAAGTGAGTAATGCATAAAATGCCCTGCTAAGTTTTGGTAGGAGTGAATCGACATGCTGACGCCATGATAATGATAAGTCTAAATAGATTTGGGAAATAGATTTGAAATAGATTTGTCTAAAATAGATTTGAGTCTAGAAATCTAGACCCAAGAATTTCGATGAAGTGACCAGATTTGAGGATAATGAGAGAAGTGAGTCAATATTCTTGAGTTTGTATGGTTTAAATGAAAATTAATAAATTGTGTTTTTTCTGGATTGAGCTTAAGATCATTGGCTTGGAACCATAGATTCATTTGCGAAAGATTTTCATCGAGGGTTTTCAGCAGCTCTCCCTTGTATGGATTGGAGGCAACTATGGATGTGTCATCAGCATACATTAATATTTTTACATTTGAAGCTATTTCTGGAAGATCATTGCAGTAAATTAAAAACAGCAAGGGACCCAATATGGAACCCTGTGGAACTCCAGATATTACTCTTCTGAAATCACTCTGTGCACAATTGTCGATAGCCACTTTCTGTCTCCGGTTGGTCAAGAAAGACCTGAGCCAACTAAGAGCAATTCCTGAGATACCATAATTCCTCAGATTGGCCACCAAAATCTCAAGATTGACACAATCGAAGGCCTTTGATATATTGCAGAAGGCCCCAACAGCAAAATGCGACCCATTTTAATGGGCGACTTCAACCTACCCGACACTGACTGGTCTATTTGTGATCTACATGTGCATTCTGATGAGAGGGTTTTTAATAGTTTCACCGGCTATACGTTAGCTACGAAAAACTTCAACTGTTTAGGGAACATCGTTTCCTCCCTACTTTATTTTACAATTAAATTAATAAAGAAATAAAAATAATAAATTAATATGCAAGGCGAGTTTTTTAAAGTGATCCACTAGCTAACTTGTTTATTCTATATCTGACAGTATACTTCTTATGTGGGACCCCCTCTACTTTTTTATTTTGCTTTCAGGTATATATTTCACTTTTCAAAATGTCCCGCCATTTTTCCAATATGGCGGCCAACATTAAAATTTCTTATGGAACACACTACATTTGCCCCATGGGGGAATGGGGGACCCACTTAACTTTTTTATTTTGCTTTTTTATTTTGCTTTCAGGTATGTATTTTACTTTTCAACATTTCCCGCCATTTTTTCAATATGGCGGCCAATATTAAAATTTTTATGGAACACCCTACATTTTATGGTGTTTTTTAAAATTTCATGTGATTTAAAGACTTTTTCATTCTTTGCCATTTTCCTCTAAACCTAATGGTTAGGGAGCTAGAGGCAATTAAGTACATTTTTATTTCCATAAGAATAACGTGGGGCAAATTTTATCTGCCCATAATTCCGAAACCATTGATTAAAATAAAAAATACTCAAGAAGAATATAAATGTCTTAAATTGATGTTTTAAGAACATTTCACTCATAAAAATGATCATTTTAGTATAAATTAACTTCTTTCCAATATGGGGGGAAAAAATTAAATGTTCCAAATTTTGTTTGTGATTATTAAAAATGCTCTAAAAACACTAATATAAGACATTTTTTTTCTTGAGTATTTTTTTATTTTAATCAATGGTTTCGGAGATATGGGCAGGTAAAGTTTGCCTCACGTTATTCGTATGGAACTAAAAATGAACTTTAATTGCCTCTAGCTCCCCAACCATTAGGTTTCGAGGAATATGGCAAAGAATAAAAAAGTCTTTAAATCACATGCAAATTTCAAATATCCCCGTCGCAGCAGACCTGCGTACTCAGCGAATTTCCAAAGAATTATTGTTTCAACATCAAAAAACTTTGTGGCTATCTTATATAATTAACTAGCTGTTGCCCGCCACGGCTTCGCCCGTGATTAAATTCATTTTACATGTAATAATATCTCTTTAAAGAGCAACGAAATCATCTTTCTTAATAATTGTGTAAGCAGAGCATTGAATTTTGCAAAAAGTTTTCTTAATGAGCACATATGAGCAAAGAGGAACGAATAATATGTCAAATTTCAAACCCCATAGACCTTACGTATAGGGCTCTAAAGGACTTCAAAAACTATTTTTGCAAAACCATTTTTTATTTAGTAGGCAACATAACAAGTAAAAAGTTCAAATTTCAACCCTGTAGGCTATATAGTAATTTTGAAGTCCAGTGGGGCGGAGCCCTATAGGACTTCAAAGACTTTATTTTTTAAAACCGTTTCTTAGTGAGTACATATGAGTAAAAAGGAACGTCCACGTTAAATTTCAACCTCGTATGCCCTAGAGTAATTTTGAAGTCAAGTGGGGCGGAGCCCTAAAAGACATAAAAAACTATCTTTGCATAACCTTTTCTTAGTGAGTACAAATGAGTAAAGAGGAACGTCCAAGTCAAGTTTCAACCGTGTATGCCCAAGAGTAATTTAGAAGTCCAGTGGGGCGGAGCCCTAAAGGACTTTAAAAACTATACTTGGAAAACCGTTTCTTAGTGAATACCTATAAGCAAAGAGGAACATAAATACTAAATTTCAAACCCATTGGCCCTAGAGTCATTTTTAAGTCCAGTAGGGCGGAGCCCTAAAGGACTTCAAAAACTAAAGGACTTGCATACCTGTTTCTTCATGAGTACACATGAGTAAAGAGGAACGTCCACGTAGAATTTCAACCCTGTAGGCTTTATAGTAATCATGAAGTCCTGTGGGGTGGAGCCCTAAAGGACTTTAAAAACTATACTTGGAAAACCGTTTCTTAGTGAATACCTATAAGCAAAGAGGAACATAAATACTAAATTTCAAACCCATTGGCCCTAGAGTCATTTTTAAGTCCAGTAGGGCGGAGCCCTAAAGGACTTCAAAAACTAAAGGACTTGCATACCTGTTTCTTCATGAGTACACATGAGTAAAGAGTCCACGTAGAATTTCAACCCTGTAGGCTTTATAGTAATCATGAAGTCCTGTGGGGTGGAGCCCTAAAGGAAATAAAAAACTATATTTATAAAACCGTTTCTTAGTGAGTACCTATGAGTAATGAGGAATGTCTACATCAAATTTCAACCCCATATGCTCTTGAGTAATTTTGAAGTCCAGTGGGGCGGAGCCCTAAAGGACTTCCAAAACTATTGTAATAATAATCTTCATATTTGCAAAACTGTTTCTTAGTGAATACTTGTGAGCAAAGAGGAACGTCAATGTCAAATTTCAACAACGGATACAATAGAGTAATTTTGATGTCCTGTGGGGGGGAGCACTAAAGGACTTAAAAAAATATATTTGCAAAACCGTTTCTTAGTGAATACCTTTGAACAAAGAGAAATGTCCATGCCAAATTTCAACCCCATTGGCCCTAGACCAATTTAATAGACCCGAGGGGCGGAACCCTGAAGATGCTTTCCAAGAGCACCGAAAATGCGTTTGTTAGTGAGCACCGATGGGCGAAGTGGATCTCCCATTGAAAATGTTCCAAATAATTCTCTTAGGTCATATGGTTTTTCAGATATGATTTTCCTAGATTCATATTAAAAATTGGCCTTAAGAATAACATTAAAAATTTTGAAGTCCTGTGTGGTAGAGCCCTGATGGAATTTTACAAAACCGTTTCTTAGTGAGCACCTATGAGCAAAGCAGAACGTCCATGCCAAATTTCAACATCGTAGGTCTTATAGTTTTCTATTTTCATTGTTTCCTAGATTTGTATAAAAAATTGGCCATAAGGATAACATTAGATAGAAATTTTGAAGCCCTGTGTGGCAGAGCCCTGATGGAATTTTGCAAAACCGTTTCTTAGTGAGCACCTATGAGCAAAGCAGAACGTCCATGCCAAATTTCAACATCGTAGGTCTTATAGTTTTCTATATTCGTTGTTTCCTAGATTTGTATAAAAAATTGGCCATAAGGATAACATTAGATAGAAATTTTGAAGTTCTGTGTGGCAGAGCCCTGATGGAATTTTGCAAAACCGTTTCTTAGTGAGCAACCTATGAATAAAATACCCCCGTCGCAGCAGACCTGCGTACTCAGCGAATTTCCAAAGAATTATTGTTTTAACATCAAAGAACTTTGTGGCTATCTACTATATACTAGCTGTTGCCCGCCACGGCTTCGCCCGTGATTGAATTTATTTAATAGGTAATAAAATCTTTTTAAAGAGTAACGAAATCTACTTCCTTAAGAATGACATTGAAATAATGAAGTAGTGTGAGTGGAGCTCTTTAGGAATTTCGCAAAACCTGTTCTTAGTGAGAAAAGGTTTCTTAAATACAAAAGGCCCTGAGAACATATAAGCAAATAGGATCGACCACGTCAAATTTCAACCCTGTAGGCCTTACAGTCACTTTTAAGTCATGTGGGGCGGAGCAATAAAGAACATAAAAAACTATATTTGCAAAACTGTTTCTTAGTGAACACCTATTAGCGAAACGGAACGTTTACATTAAATTTAAACCCCTAGGATCTAAGGTGGTTTTGAGAATTTGTGGGTAGGAGCTCCAAAGGAAATTTGCAAAATCGTTTCTTGTTGATCACCCATGAGCAAAGAGGAACGTCCATGTCAAATTTCAAACCTGTTGGCCCTGGATTAATTTTGAGTCATGTGAGGTGGAGGTGGAGCACTAAAGATTTTCATAAACTATATTCACAAAACCATTTCGTAGTGAGCACCTGTTATCAAAACGGAAGATCCACGTTAAATTTATAGCCCCTAAGATCTACAGTAATTTTGAGGTTCTATGGGGCGGAGCCCTGAAGGAAATTTGCAAAATTATTTCTTAGTGAGCACCTAAAAGCAAAGAGGAACGTCCATGTCTAATTTCAATCCCGTGGACCCTAGAGTAATTTTCATGACCTTTGGTGCGGAGCCTTAAAGAAATTCTAAAATTATATTTGCAAAACCGTTTCTTAGTAAGTAACTATGAGCCAAAAGGAACGTCCGATTCAAATTTAAAACCCTGGAGACATAAAAGTAATTTTGAATCCTGTGGGGTGGAGCCCTAAAGAACTTTGAAAACTATATTTGCAAAACCATTTATTAAGAAGCACCCATGAGCAAAAAGAAACGTCCATGTCAAATTTAAACCCTGGAGGTCCTAAAGTAATTCTGAAGTCCAGTGGGGCGGAGCCCTAAAGTTCTTCAAAACTATATTTGCAAAACAGTTTCTTAAAGAGTATGTATGAGCAAAGAGAATCGTCCATGTCAAATTTCAACACAAAGCTCTCTCAAAATTTCAACCCCACAGGTATCTAAATTTGTATTTAAATTTGGGGATTGAAATTTTAGAGCCCGAAAGAATTTTGCAAATGATTTTTAGTGAGCACCTAAGAGGCAAGACGAACCTGCGTTTAAAGTTTCAAGTAAATAATTTGGTAGTTCCTGAGATTTCGTGATGAGTCAGTCAGTAATCTCTCCCCGTCAGGTTTAGCTTGTTCGCTGAGCTCACTCGAAGCAATTTTATAATATTCTCTAGTTTTTTCTTACCAATCTTCCCTCAATAATTTAAATGAGAACAGCTGTTTACAAAAATAATATTCCTTAATGTAATCATATGTTCCAATACAAAAATGTTGCTTCCATAAGAATAACATGGTGACTTTGAAGACGTGTGGGGCGGAGCCCCGAAGGAATTTTGCAAAATCGTTTCTTAGTGAGCACCTAAGAGGCAAGACAAAGCTATGTTTAAAGTTTCAAGTAAATCCGTTCGGTAGTTCCTGAGATTTCGTGATGAGTCAGTGAGTGGGATTTCGCTTTTATATATATAGATTTGTCAAATACCACTCACTCATGTATCAGAGAATCTCCATAACTACGGGGTATAGAGGGTTGAAATTTTGCCTGGACGTTCCACTTTGCTCAAAAATGCTCACTAAGAAACAGTTTTGCAAAATTCCTTCAGGTCTCCGCGCCACAGGACTTCAAAATTTCCATCTAATGTTAATCTAATGGCCAATTTTTAATACAAATCAAAGCAACAACGAATCTGAAAAACTATGGGACCTAGAATGTTAAAATTTAGCAGGGGTATTCTTCTTTGCTCATAGGTGCTCACTAAGAAACGGTTTTGCAAAATTCCATCAGGGGTCTGCCACACAGGACTTCAAAATTTCTATATAATGTTATCCTTATGGCCAATTTTTTATACAAATCTAGGAGACAACGAATATAGAAAACTATAAGACCTACGATGTTGAAATTTGGCATGGACGTTCTGCTTTGCTCATAGGTGCTCACTAAGAAACGGTTTTGCAAATTCCATCAGGGCTCCGCCACACAGGACTTCAAAATTTGTAATGTTATTCTTATGGCCAATTTTTAATATGAATCTAGGAAAATCATATCTGAAAAACCATATGACCTAAGAGAATTATTTGAAACATTTTCAATGGGAGATCCACTTCGCCCATCGGTGCTCACTGAGAAACACATCTTCGGTGCTCTTGGAAAGAATCTTCAGGGCTCCGCCCCTCAGGTCTAATAAATTTGTCTAAGGCCAATGGGGTTGAAATTTGGCATGGACATTTCTCTTTGTTCAAAGGTATTCACTAAGAAACGGTTTTGCAAATATAGTTTTTGAAGTCCTTTAGGGCTCCGCCCCACAGAATATCAAAATTACTCTATTGCATCCGTTGTTGAAATTTGACATTGACGTTCCTCTTTGCTCACAAGTATTCACTAAGAAACAGTTTTGCAAATATAAATATTATTATTATATAGTTTTGGAAGTCCTTTAGGGCTCCGCCCCACTGGACTTCAAAATTACTCAAGAGCATATAGGGTTGAAATTTGACGTAGACATTCCTCTTTACTCATACGTACTCACTAAGAAACGGTTTTATAAATATAGTTTTTTATGTCCTTTAGGGCTCCGCCCCACAGGACTTCATGATTACTATAGAGCCTACAGGGTTGAAATTCTACGAGGACGTTCCTCTTTACTCATGTGTACTCATGAAGAAACAGTTATGCAAGTCCTTTAGTTCTTTAAGTCCTTTAGGGCTCTGCCCCACTGGACTTAAAAATCACTCTAGGGCCAATGGGTTTGAAATTTAGTAGTTATGTTCCTCTTTGCTTATAGGTATTCACTAAGAAACGGTTTTCCAAGTATAGTTTTTGAAGTCCTTTAGGGCTCCGCCCCACTGGACTTCTAAATTACTAGGGCATACGAGGTTGAAATTTAACGTGGACTTTCCTTTTTACTCATGTACTCACTAAGAAACGGTTTTACAAAATAAAGTCTTTGAAGTCCTTTAGGGCTCCGCCCCACTGGACTTCAAAATTACTATATACCCTACAGGGTTGAAATTTGACCTTTTTAATTGTTATGTTGCCTGCAAATATAGTTTTTGAAGTCCTTTAGAGCCCCCTACGTAAGGTCTATGGGGTTTGAAATTTGACATATTCGTTCCTCTTTGCTCATATGTGCTCATTAAGAATTTTTTTGCAAAATTCAATGCTCTGCTTACACAATTCTTAAGAAAGAAGATTTCGTTCCTCTTTAAAGAGATATTATTACATGTAAAATGAATTTAATCACGGGCGAAGCCGTGACGGGCAACAGCTAGTCTTATATAATTTAAAAAATTTTCAAGGAAATATAATATATTTTAAGACGTTATATTTCTGAGTAAATTATTTTTATTTAATAATTTGTATATTAATATTTATATTGAAATAAATTACTTTTTTACAGTAATAAAAGTGCATATCCAAAGCTTCTATGCAAAAGGAATGATTTGTTTACAAATAACAAAACATAAACATTTCAAATTTGACAAATATGCAGAAGACAGCTGATCAGCTGATTAGGAACAGATTCCTTACTATCTCCATCTATTTTGCTCCCATTATACACTTATTTTCCATGATAATACCATGGGATTTAGCATGTAGGTTTGCTGCCATGTGGGTTTTTTAACAAATATTAATTACTCACCACCTAGTGAAGGTTCATAAAAATTTTTATTAAGATATGTTGATAAATAAGCGATATATAACTTTTTAAAGATTTACCCATAAGAATAACATGGGAAACTTGATTTGAATTTTCTCCATAACCAGTTAAGCTATTTTAAAGTTTCAAAATACTAAACTGTTTGGTTTTTTAAGCTCTTTTAAATGGTTTAAGTTAAAATTGATGAATTTTGAAAACTTAGGTCCAAAAATGCCAAAAACCCATTTGAAACCCCATAAAACCCCGTTCCCATAACCCGACAATGCTGGTTCGCGAACTCATGAAAATAGATCTGGTCTTACACCTTCATACCAAATTTCATCAAAATCGGAGGTCCGCTTCAAAAGTTATCGGTACCACGGACACATATATATATATATATATATATATATATATATATAGATATATATTATACATATATATGAAAATGAACGAGCGTTGTTTTTGGCTTCTGGGGACCTCAAAATGAAAAAGTAAAGTGGTCCCGGGCTTAGGTCTTACCATGGCTACTACCGTAATAGCGTATTCCCTATAGGGAAATTCGCTAAAAGAACACCCGTGCTAAATTTAACATTCTAGGACCCATGGTTTTTCAGATTCGTTGTTGCTTTGATTTGTATTAAAAATTGGCCATAAGATTAACATTAGATGGAAATTTTGAAGTTTTGTGGGGCGGAGACCTGAAGGAATTTTGCAAAACTGTTTCTTAGTGAGCATTTTTGAGCAAAGTGGAACGTCCATGCAAAATTTCAACCCTCTATATTCCATGGTTATGGAGATTCTCTGATACATGAGTGAGTGGTATTTGACAAATATATAGTAGATAATATTTACAAGGAAGTATAATATATTTAATGGCATTATATTTCTGAGTAAATTATTTTTATTTAATAATTTATATATTAATATTTATATTGCAATAAATGACTTTTTTTAACAGTAATAAAAGTGCATATCCAAAGCTTCCATGCAAAAAGGAATTATTTGTTTACAAATAACAAAACATAAACATTTCAAATTTGACAAACATGCTGAAGACAGCTGATCAGCTGATTAGGAACAGATACTTTATTATCTCCATCTCTCTTGCTCCCATTATACACTTAGTACCAGGTTAACCGAGCCTTGCTCGTTGGTTTTAATTCAATTTTGTTATAGTGTCACATGGTAATCAAGCTATCAAATCTACACCAGACTCTTCACAGATAACAGCTGTTAAAAAACTGCTTCAAATTAAGGTTCCTTCTCATGACACCTCTTAAGATTGTTCATTGGAATACTAGATCCATTATTAAACAGTGGGCAGAATTTGGACAGTTTCTTCACAAAAACAAGGTGCACGTAGCTGCTGTTCAAGAAACCTGGTTGAAGAAACACCAAAATATTAGGCTTCACAATTATGAAATTTTAAGGAAAGACAGAGAGGATGGATGGGGAGGTGTTGCCTTGATCATTCATCGCGCCTTAAGTTGGACTGAAATAGTAGCTCCTGGTGTTGGTCTCTCTGTGGAAGGCCTTGCAGTTAAGCTGAACTATCCTAACAATAGCTCTGTTTGTGTGTATAATTACTATATTAATCAAAACAAAATTCCTCCCGATGTCTGGTCACAGATTTTCGCCGATAACGACGACCAGATTAGAATCATAATTGGAGATTTTAATGCTCATCATACTCATTGGGGCTGCGAAAAGGTTTGTCCAAGAGGAAGACTCATTTTTAATGCTGTTAATGATTCTAACCTAGTTTTTTTAAATGACGGTAAACCAACCACGGCTCCAATTCCGGGGCTTAAACAGAGTGCAATAGACCTCAGTGTAGTTTCACCAAATCTTCTTGATAATGTTGCTTCTTGGGAGGTATTGGGTGACTCGAGAGGAAGCAATCATTTTCCAATCATGATATCACTTGAATATAATTTTCACTCGCAACCACAATTTTATAACCCTACATTTTCTTCAAGAAATATCAAATTGGCCGACTGGAAAAAATACTCTGAGCTGATTGAATTTAGATGCTTTGAAGAATCTCAGCAAAACAGAAATATGACTTTCGAAAGTTTGTTGGATATCATCGATGATGCGGCAAACGTTAGCATTCCTAATAAGAAAGTTTGTACAAACGCAAAAGCTAAATTTGTCCCCAAGTCGTGGTGGACTACCAAATGTTCAGAAGCTGTGGCCTTAAGACGCTTGTATTTCAAAAGATTTAGATTAAACATGACCCCTGAAAATTATGATATGTATAAAGATAAAGAACGTCAGGCTAGGGAAATTATTAATGACGCAAAGTACAAGGCTTGGGAAACTTTATGTGCACAATTAGGTTCTAAAAATATTACTCAGTCGTGGAGGATTGCCAAATCGTTTAAAGGTAAACCTTGTAACAGTACAAAGTCCCCCATTTTTCATAGTTTTGCTTTAGCTGAAAAGTTTATGAATATAATTGCTCCAGATTATGTTCCCCAGTTATCTGAACTCACGTGCCCTTATTTCCAGACTACGGATGGGCTTACTACTTTGTCTGGAGCATTTACTAGGAATGAGTATGAAATAGCTCTAGAATCAAAGAAATCAGACTCATCGCCTGGACTGGACAAAATTTCATATTCTATGATCAAACATTTACCTGATGTAGGTCACCAATACCTTCTCAACTTTTTCAATGACATTTGGTTGGCTAACGGGACAGTCATACCCTCGCACTGGAAACATATCAAAATTGTTCCACTTCTAAAACCACATAAGGACTCTGAAAAAGAAGATTCATATAGACCTATCTCGTTGATGTCATGCTTTGCAAAAATATTAAATACCATGGTTAAAAATCGTTTGGAATGGTTTGTTGAACACAACAAGATTTTATCTCCAACCCAGTTTGGTTTCAGGAAAGGCCAGGGGTGTGTTGATCATATATCTACTCTTTTGTCGGAGATTCACTTGTCGAAAACTAAAAACAAAACGTTGGCTTTAGCCTCGCTTGACCTAACTCAAGCTTATGATAATGTTTAAATCCCTGTTCTGGTTCAGAAAATGTTTATTTACGGGGTTCCTACCCCTATTATTAAGTACTGTTTTAACTGGCTAAGCAACCGAAGTGTTTCTTTGCGCATGCAACACATACTAATTGAAAGACGTCTATATCGAGGCTTGCCTCAAGGATGTGTACTAAGTCCGATTCTTTTTGCCATTTACATAGCTGATGTAAATCAAAGTGTTTCACGTGATTGTTTATCGCTTCAATATGCTGACGATATCATAGTTTGTTCTTCGCAAAAGTCTGAAATTTCGGCATGTGAAGATTTGCAACTGTCTTTAGATAGTCTATCCAAATACTGTTTATCTTTGGGTCTGGCATTTAATCCAAAAAAATGTGGGGTGATGATTATTTCCAGGAAAAGAACGCCGACTACTCACGATTTTATTATGTATGGCGAGAAGATTCCTTTGGTGAATAACCTTCCAATTTTAGGCATAATCTTCGACAATAAACTGAAATTTACTGCTCAATTGGAAAAAATCACTCAATGCTGCTGGAAGCTTATGGATGTCCTAAAGTGTTTATCCTGCAGGACTAAGGGGACACATCCATCGTTTTTATTGACAATTTATAAATCTTTGATTCTGTCAAAAATTGACTACTGTAGCTTTATTTACGGTGACCTTAACGACAAATTTTTAAATAAATTGTCTTTGATTCAAAATTTTGCTTTAAGACTTTGCATGGGTGCTATAAAAACCACCCCAATTAAGAATCTTGAAAGAGAGGCTTCCATACTACCGATTCCTCTTCGAATTAAACAGCTGACAGAAAAATTAGCCATTAAAATTTCATCAGAACATCCAGCATTTTTAAATTTGGCAGAGCTTCTAATGTTATGTGATCATCACCCGTATTGGTCAAAAAAGAAAGTTCCTGGCATAGTTTCAGCTTTCCAAAAACGACAGGAAATTCTCGATGGTGGTTTTTCCGAAGATGGCTCATTATCAAGATATGTTTTCCCTTCCCCTCTACAACTGATTAAAGTGGACTTCAAGCTCTTCAGTGAAATGGAAAATTTTGGCGGTTCCAAGAAAGCAGAAACAAATAATATAGTGTTAAAACAGCTTTCTCTGAGCCAAATGAGATTTTATCAGGCTAACTCTTTCGCGTTGATTTTTACTGATGGCTCCAAAACTTCAACAGGGGTTGGTTCCAGTGTGTATGATCCTGACCTTAACCTGTCTCTCAGTTACGATTACCTGACGCAGCTTCCAATGCATCGGCTGAATTATATGCAATATTTCAAGCCCTTTGTCATATATCTGAAGACAACAGAGAAAAGTTTGCTCTTTTTACAGACTCTAAAGTTTCCGTACAAATCATTTGTAGAGCTCTGAAAGGTGTCACTGATGAATTCTTGGTTTTAAAAATTGTGGAAAAACTTTTGTCACTTCAAAGTACCAAAAAGGTGATTATACAGTGGTTACCAGGTCATATTGGAGTAGCTGGCAATGACAAAGCTGATGATATTGCAAAGAACGCAGCTCGTAACATCTACCTTCCTAAAGTACCCAATAGATATATTTTACAGAATGATTTGGTGAAATTATTAAAGAGAAATGTTTTTCTAACGGCCCAAAACCTTTTTGACAGTTCATTGAAAGGATTGTGGTATAAGGCGATCCAACCGGAGCCCCCCGTCCTGCCTTGGTTCAAGAACGTCTTTATGAATGGAAAGACACACTTCGTTAATTTGTCGTCTGCGGTTTGGACATGTCTACTGTGCTAGCCGACTGTACCAAATACGTAAAATTGATTCTCCTTTGTGTCGATTTTGTAGTGATGATGTCGAAGAAACTATACACCATATTATCTTTGAGTGCTCCACATTTAGCAGAGAAAGGTCTTTCCTTCTTCAGAAGATTGCAAAACATGGATTTCCGTTTGATGTTCAATTTATTTTGTCATCTGAAAAAATGTATTTGTGGTGTGATTTAGTGGCCTTTTTAACGGAAGTTTTCGCAAAGTATAATTTCAAATTATAGTAGTTCTTAGTATGCTGCCTTGTGCCAAGGAACTCTAACGCAAATTTATTCCTGCTTTTTATGAACATTTGACTCTCTGTACTTTAATTTAGTTTCTTTTGTGTAAAATTGTTGGTCTGGCTTCATGATGTATTTCAAGCCACAATAAAAAAAAAAAAAAAAAAAGGTTCCTTTATTTTTGTTTACTTTTAGTTGTTATTTCGTTGCCAAAAACAGCAACCCATAAGACCAATGTTAAAAATTACGATTTTAAAACTTAAATTTAGACCAAATTCGATTTTTCCTGGGATTGAGGCTGTTTCTAAAATTATTTTGTGCCAAAACACTCTTAAATGGAAAGTTTAAGCAAATTCTAACAGCTAGATTTTGAGATCGTGAACACATATCCCTTCAGAAATTCCTCGTATTATAGTATAGGATTTTCCATGAGAATACCGTGGGATTTAGCATCAATCTAGGTTGCTGCCATGTGGGTTTTGATCAAATCTTACCACCACATAGTGAAGGTTCATGATATTTTTTATGAAGATATGTTGATAAATAAGCGATATATAACTTTTTAAAGATTTACCCATATAAGAATAACATGGGAAACTTGATTTGAATTTTCTCCATAACCAGTTAAGCTATTTTAATTATTCAAAATACTAAATTGTTGGTTTTTTTAAGCTCTTTTAAATGGTTTTGGTTGAAATTCTTGAATTTTGAAATTAATGTTCAAAAATGCCAAAAACCCATTTTTGACCCCTTTGAAACCCCATAGAACCCCGTTCTCATAACCCGACCATGCTGGTTCGCGAACTCATGAAAATAGACCTGGTCTTACACCTTCATACCAAATTTCATCAAAATCGGAAGTCCCCTTCAAAAGTTATCGGTACCACGGACATATATATATATATATATATATATATATATATATATATATATATATTAAAATTTCTTATGGAACACCCTACATTTTATGGTGTTTTACCGAATTTCCCTATAGGGAATACGCTATTACGGACATTACGGTAGTAGCCATGGTAAAGACCTAAGCCCGGGACCACTTTTATTTTTTCATTGATGAGGTCCCCAGAAGCCAAAAACAACCATTCGTTCGTTTTCATATTATACTATATATATTATATATATATATATATAATATATATACTATATATATATATATATATATATAATATATATATATATAAGTATATATATATATTCATATATATATATATATATATATATATATATATGAAAACGAACGAATGGTTGTTTTTGGCTTCTGGGGACCTCAAAATGAAAAAATAAAGTGGTCCCGGGCTTAGGTCTTACCATGGCTACTACCGTAATGTCCGTAATAGCGTATTCCCTATAGGGAAATTCGGTAAAACACCATAAAATGTAGGGTGTTCCATAAGAAATTTTAATATTGGCTGCCATATTTGAAAAATGGCGGGAAACTTTGAACAGTGAAATACATACCTGAAAGCAAAATAAATAAACGGTATCAGTTAACTGACACATACTTTCTCCCAACAATATAAAAAAGATGTTAAAAGCTTCAAACATTAATTTCTTGATGACTCAGTTGGATAGTTACCGGCTGCGCAGGGCTCGTTTGACCCTACGCGCGTCTGTGACTTTTAACAACGTACTGCGTTTACCGCTAAACGAAAAATTGAATTTTCTCCGCAACCACTTGACGTAGAGCAATAATTTAAAATACTAGATTATTTAGTTTTTTGAGCTTGATTTAATGGTGATAAGTTAATTTATTTCAAGACAACAGCTATTTTGAAAATCAAAAAATTGATTTTTAAACACTTTTTACTCCATAACTTTTGAACGCGCATTTTCTCTGAGATGCGGGTGGTGTCATTTTATCCACCATTTTAAGCTTAATAAACCACAAAATTTTAATCAAAATCGTTAGAGCCGTTTTTGAGAAATTTTGATTTTTGACGATTTTGAGGGTTTTTGGGGGTAAAATACCCTTAAAAATCAAAAATTCAAAAAAATGAAAAAAACGCCTGGAATTATCGTGGATTTGGACCTATATACCAAATTTCATTAAAATCGGACCATTAGGGCATTCTCTAGCTCTGTTTACATCCTGACACACATACACACACACACACACACACACAGACATCACTCCGAAAACCACTTTTTTGGACTCAGGGGGAACCATAATGGATAAATTCACCAACAACTCAAATTCGAAAATTTTGACGAAAACAATACTTTCTCCATATACTATGGTATAGGGGGAGAAAGTAAAAAGCAAAATAAAAAAGTAAAGAGGGACCCCCATTCTCCCATGGGGCAACTGTAGGGTGTTCCATAAGAAATTTTAATGTTGGCCGCCATATTGGAAAAATGGCAGGAAATTTTGAAAAGTGAAATATATACCTGAAAGCAAAATAAAAAAGTAAAGGGTGTCCCACATAAGAAGTATACTGTCAGATATAGAATAAACAAGTTATCTATTGGATCACCTTAAAAAACTCACCTTGTATACCACACTGTCAAATGAATATAGCTGAATAAGTTATTTCATTTAAGGACATTAGGTAAACAAGTGATAATTAACTAAAATGCAGGGCTTGAGGAGAACTGGTTGAGCTGTAAGTATTGTCGTTGCCATTAAATAACTCATTTGTATTGCAAGGGTTTAACTCATTATTTTGCCCGTCATTTTGCAATATCCAATGTTGCCACCTATCCCAGAAAAAGAAAATTTAGGAGAAATCTGTATTGTTTTACAATACAAAATAGTCTTAAGTAGGAACTTCTTTCATTTCTATTAATTTTTATGACATTTTCTAACATCTTTATACCTTAATTCCCAGACAGGAGCAGTAGTTTGCGTTTTGCCTGATTAAGATTATTATTATATTTTTCATCATCACTATCTTGGTTATCAATCCTAAATGTCTAATATAACGTGGGTCATCTTGCTTTGATGATCCTATAATTATTCTATGCTACATCGAATTGGAAGTGTTAAGCAACTTAAGTCCATGAACATTCTCATTTAAAACCCACAATTTTAGCCCCTGGTCTTATAATAGAGACCAAATAGGTAGCAATCCTTACCTCTGTCATTAGTAAAATTTTGTCTGTATAAAATCTATACTTATTTAATACGCTAAGGGTTTTTTTGTCTTGAGAACTCCTCCTAAAATTTTTAACCGATTTTCAAGTTTTGGTGTCGTTGGATAGGGCTTGGTCTGTAGTTGTTTCCGCCAAAAATTGATGAGAATCGGACTGAAAATAAAGGCGCTATCCAACGTTGAAATCTCAAAATTTCCCATTTAAATAACATTGGGGAATGAATAAAGCATTTGAAACATCTGTTAATAATCAGCTGTAAATACATGTAGTTATTGGCAATTAAAAATATTCACATTATTGGATTGGTCGGATGTCATTGATTTAGAGCTAAAGTTACATTTGTACTGTATTTAAATAAATTGCTCCATTTCGAGCAACACGTATACTAGTTATATTAAAATGTTTTAAACACAACATCTTCAGGGTTTGCAATTGGTCAATTAAAAAGAAGAAAAAAAATTACACGCCACATACAAATAAAAATCACGATAGCTGCTATTATGGTGATCGGTCAAATCAAATTATCAATTATATGTGAAAAAACTACAGATTAAGCCCTATCCAACGATACAAAAAACTTGAGAAATAAACCATGAAAATTGAGAAAATGATTTTTATTCATATTTTTTGCACTTGTAAAATGTAAGAAAATTATTAATGTAAAAAAATATTGTAAATGTTTATGGCCTGAATTTGCTAACTACAGTAGTGTAAGTAGATAGCTATAAAAAATTATTGTTTTCAAAACATTGCCCAACAACAACATGTTGTGTTTACGCAATAAAGAATTTGTATTTGTATTTAAAAATCAGTTTAAAATTCTAGGAGTATCCATCACAAAAACCCATAGCACATTAAATAAGTATAGATATATAACTCAAAATAAATCTTTTACTCTAATACATTACAATAAAAATTGTTAAAATTTTCAGGATGAAGAAAGCATTTCTTCAAGACAAAATGTATGTACAGCACAGCAAGAAGGAATCCTGTGTCAGTGTTGCAACCTTAGTTTTACTTTAAAATCTCGCTTAAAAAGACATGAAAAAACACATGAGGGCTTGAAATCATATCCATGTCATATATGTAACAAGGCATTCACACAAAGTAATACATTAAAGAATCATGTTTTGTTTCTTCATTCAGATAAGAGAGAGCGAAATCATTTATGTCATGTTTGTCATAAAAGTTTTTCCCTAAAGACAATTCTTGATGAACACATTCGTAATGTACATTTGAAAATTAACAAGTTAGTTAAATTGGATTGCAAGTATTGTGAAAAAAAATTTTCAGATAAGAGAACTCTTGCAAGGCATGTTAAAGTAATTCATGAAACAAATGAGTTTATTTGTGGAGAGTGTAACATGAATTTTCATGATAAGCGTCTTTTAGTTATACATATACAAACAAAACACCTACAAGAATCATACAGCTGTAATTTATGTGGAAAGGTTTATCAATCAAAACCTGGCTTACATTTGCACATGACTACCAAACATTCAACAAATGAGCATATTTGCGAAGAATGTGGCAAAGTGTTTAAGACTAAATATTATCTTAAAAAACACATGGATGTACATTCAAATGAAAAGCCGTTTATCTGTCCAACTTGTGGCAAGGGATTCAAACGTAGTGTAAACTTAGACCAACACCTCCACACCCACTCTGAAGCCAGACCATTCCAGTGTACAGTTTGTGACAAGACATTCCGATTGAGAACACACGTCAAACAACACATGGCTGTGCACGGACTCATAAAATCTTACAAATGTCCAATTTGTCCTGAAAGTTTTGCAAGAAAATCTGAATTGAACCATCATCTCTCAACCCATTATTTGCTGGATTAGCGGAAAAGAAACCTGCTCTTTGGGACTGTACTATACGAAGAGTACTTTTTTCCTTAAGCAGGAGAGCTATCAACATGCCACTGTTCGATGGCATCTTTACAACTGAACACATCATGAAGCATCCACGAAGGTGATCAGCGACGTGGCTGGCCACCGTAGTGTAACAGGAGCCTTAAGGAAATCATCTAATTGCTGGTGTGATTCAACGTGTAAAAAGTATTATACCCAAATAGAATTTTAAAACAACGTCTCATTTAAGAGTTTAAACATTGAAATAGTTATCCATCATGTTTTGTAAAGGATCATTCTGTAATGGGACATAGAAATCTCACATCAAATATACTAATAATATTGTATAGGTATTAATTTTTGTTACTCTAAATTAGCTTATTTTAGTATTTTTTTTTTTTTTTTTTTTTTTTTTTGTGAAATGACTAATTTTTCTTCATCAAATCAAGGCATTGGGAGCTTTCACACTTGACGACATGAAAATGACTGGATAAGTCGTTCCTGTAGGGAATTATCTTATTACTGGTGTGATTCTACTTATAAAAAGTATTTTACCGACATAGAACTTTAAATCAACTTCACATTTAAGTGTCTACAATTTAAGGTAGATTCTGGACCCAGTTGCCATTTGTTATTGGGCTATTAATTAATCATGATTTCTAACAACTCATCAATGTTTTTTTTTCTTTTTTTTGTATGAGGGGTAAAAACGTTGGAGCAAACTACTCTGTGACTCTAAAAAACAATTACTATTAGATTATTAAAGTCGTTTTAACTAAAAATTAGTAGCAGTGATGATATCAGCTGTCAACCGAAGTATTATAATCCAAATGTTACAGATTCAATATTTGGTTCAACAAATATACACGTAAATTGAGTTATCATTCTTCCATAAGAGAATTGGAGGTTACATTTTGATCTTGTGTTATTTTCAAGTTCAATTAAATACTTTTACTTAACTGTTCCTTCTTTGACGTGAAATGTAATATTTATTTGATATTGTTTTGAATAATTCACTCAACAATGTAACTTTTCTGACAGTGTATTTTTTATTTCTTATAAACTTTGTTTCTAGTGTTTGTTTACATATATAAAGACACGTTTGCTTAACCTTTTTCAAGTGGTTGTATATTCATCTTTTTTCTCTTTTGTGTTTTGGTTTCTGTTTTGGTTGCTATGCCTCCTAGTCCTGGGAGGGGCAATTCATTTCCACCGGTTTTCGTCCACAAAGCCAATTCTGACCAGTGGTCACGCGTTATAAAGAAAAGAAGGTCTCGCCAAGATGATAGAAACAAAGAAAGTAAACAAATAAGGAAGTCTTCCGACACAGTTCAAGTGAACGATGCATGTGTTACTCAGCCAGAATCCTGCAATGTTGAAGATAACAACCCACATCAAGAAGATTTAACAATGGAAAACGACACTTTGACTGTTGACAACGTCTTCACTGACGATGAAGTAATCGATGGCAATAACATGTCTAATCCTCATTTAGAAACTGACAATTCAATTGAATTGCCCGATTTAACGGCCACTCAAATGGAATCCAAGAAGGATGTTGGTAAACCGCTATACAATGAAAATGATGAAGAGCCATTTATCGTCCACATTGAGAGTCTTCCTGGAGCAGGTAACGTTGGGAATCTTCATCCCCTGAATATAGGCAAGAAAATATTTGGTACAAATGTCGATGGTGTTAAGGAAATTAAACGTTCCAATAAAAATAGGGTTACTTGCACTTTCAAATCAGCTTCCTCAGCCAATACATTTGTGAACTCCACTTTTGCTACGGACAACAATCTTAATGTTTATATTCCATCGTACCAATTAGAAAGGATAGGGTTAGTACGGTACATTGACACTTCTCTAAGTGAGGACGATATTTTAGAGAACTTGAATACGTCCAACGACTTTAAGGTTTTGTCAGTTAAGCGATTAACCAAAACAATGACCGATGAAGATGGTAAGAAGGTAACTAAGCCTATTCCTCTAGTTAGTATTAAGTTTCAAGGAAAACGTTTACCAGACTATGTTTTTATGTTTTATAATAGGTGTGCCGTTGAGCCTTATGTTTCAAACCCTGTTTTGTGCTACAAGTGTGTAAGGTATGGCCACACTTCGAGGAACTGTAAAAGTCAGGTTAGATGCCCTAACTGTCACGAACAACACTTACAAAAAGACTGTACTGCTCAAAATCCATCATGCTTATTCTGTAAGGGCTCCCATTCCTCTTTCAGTAAGTCTTGCCCTGAATATAATGTGCAAAAACAAATTAAGGAAGTTATGGCTTATCGTAATCTTTCTTACAGAGACGCTAAACTATTTTTATTTCCTGATACAGGGAAATATGAATCGTATTCCAATGTGTTAGGTCCCAATTATGACAAATCATTCCCAGCTCTATCATCCACTGCCAATCCTAACCCCCTTAAAGAAAAACTTCCAATCCCTGTTCATCATATCCAGTCTTCAAAGAAGGCTACACTTTCAACTCACCCTAGTAAGTTGCATAAAAATGTCACTTTATTTAAGTCACGTCAATCTCAGCTACCTTCAAGGTATAATAACAATTATTACAAACAATTTCAAAATGAAATAGCTTCTCCTAGTAAACCAGTTTATCTTCAAAAATCACATCAACTTCAACAAGTGTCAAAAAATGACAGTGAAAAATCAGCTGAAACCTTTTATAATATCTTAACTTCATTTAAGAAAAACAAAATCAGTATGGAAAGCGTCATTGAGAAGCTCAAACCCATGATGAATTTCGATTTGGATAGACTCATAACCACTATCGAAGATGGATATTCATCTGGTGAATCACTCTAGGCTGATAACTTTTAATAATCTAGTAACCTATAAATCATTCAATTTAATTCTATTTTTTACTATTCTAATGGCTAGTTTGAACAAGTTGAATGTTTTACAGTGGAACTGCAATTCAGCGATATGCCATAAAGGGGAAATAGAGTATTTACTCACAACTCATGGCATAAACATTGCTGCACTTTCAGAAACCAGACTTCATCCTTTTAAAAATATTACTTTCAATAATTATTCTATAGTCAGGGACGACAGGATAAATAGGACTGGTGGAGGCTCTGCTCTTTTGGTAAGAAAAGATATCGAGTATTCTGTTTTAGATTTCGCTTTACCAGGGGAATTTATAGAAAACGAAATCAACATCGTGGGAATTAAAATACTATTTCAACGCAAGTCTGTAAATTTGTTCTCTGTATATGCTCCACCTCACCACAAGTTGACCAATGATTTGTGGTCTTCTTTTTTCAATTCTTTTGGTCATCCACTTATCATTTTGGGTGACTTCAATGCTCATCATATTGCGTGGGGCAATCATTTTACTGATTTTAAAGGCAACAATCTATACAATTTTATTGAGGATAACAATTTAGTGTTCCTGAATGATGGTGCTCCTACATATTTTTGTGGTTTCCCTTTAAAGAAGAGTGCTATAGACTTGACATTAGTTTCACCTACTTTTGGACCTATTTCTGACTGGTCTGTTGTTGAAGACTGGACTAGTAATCAGCACTTACCAATCTTAGTTAGTATTGGGTATTCAGAGGGAATGTACACCCCTCGGGGGAATTCATCCAGAAAGCTTTGGTGTTTTAATAAAGCAAATTGGAAGTTATTTTCTGAAACTGTTGATAATCAATGTAAAGCTATATCTCTTGAAGAACACCCCCTTGTATCTTATGATGAGTTTTGTAAAGTTTTATTACATGCTGCCTCTATAGCTATCCCTGTTTCATCTCCTCCTTCGAAGAAATTTTCACCTTGCTCTTGGTGGACTCCGGAATGTACGGCGCATATTGAACACCGGAGGTCAGCTTTTTCACAGTATAGGAAGAAGCAGACATTGGAAAACTATATTAATTATAAGAAAGTTGCAGCTACAACCCAAAAGTTTATCCGATCCTGTAAAAGGGATCACTGGATTTCCTTTTGTAACCAGATCAACCGAACAACCAACATATCCGATGTATGGGAAAAAGTTAAAAGAATGAAGTATAGGTTTTTGTCAAATGGTAATACTTCAAGAAATTTAAACCATTTTGCAGAGTGCTCCGAAGATTTTCACATCAAGTACTCTCCTCCTTCTGTAGAATTACCAATTCCTTTGTTTAATGACAACAATTTACAACACATTCATTCGGACCTCATTAAAGATTTTAGTATGGAAGACATTAACTTAGCCATTTCAAATTTAAAAGATAAAACTTGTCCAGGAAAGGATAATGTCCACAACCTATTTTTAAAGCATATTTCACAAGAGGCCATCACAACTCTATTATCAATTTTTAACCAACTTTGGAGCTCAAATCTTATTCCAAGTTCTTGGAAGGAGTATTTAATTGTTCCTATTCCTAAACCAAATAGGAATCCTCGCCTGGCAGAAGGATATCGTCCAATATCAATATCATCTTCGTTGGGAAAACTTTTTGAAAAACTGATTAAATTTCGACTACAGTGGTGGGCAGAAAAAAATTTTCTATTCTCTCCTACCCAATTTGGTTTCCGCTGCGGACGAAGTTGTGCAGACAACTTGGCTATATTTTCCACCGATATTCAAATTGCATTTACCGAATCTCAATTCTTAGTAGCTGCATTCTTAGATATTGACGGTGCTTATGATAATGTTAATCTTAACATCCTATCAAAAAGGCTCATTTCCATGAACATTCCAGCGAAAATTGTAAATTTTATTTCTTTACTTTACCAGGAAAGGATTATACACATAAAGAATGGAGGCATTTATTCGGAGGGTAGAGTTACCAGTAAAGGAATTCCTCAAGGATCAGTTTTAAGCCCTATACTATACTCACTTTACTGCAGAAATCTCAGTTTGACTTTAGACCACTACATTAACTTACTCGAATTTGCTGACGACATTGTAATTTATATAAGCCACAAATCTCTTGAAGCGTGCGAAGGACTGCTGAATAACGCTCTTCGTGATCTATCAACTTGGTCAGTAAATAGCGGATTGGAAGTTTCCTCCTCAAAATCAGCTGTTTGCGTATTTTCACGTAAACGTAATCCTGTATCTTGTAGGATACTATACAAACATCAAGAAATTCAATGTAAAGAAGCCCATAAATTCTTAGGAGTTACTTTTGATCGAAAACTCAGCTGGAAATCCCATATCACACAAATATCTCAGTCTTGCTCCAAAAGAATGAACATACTTAGGTCTGTTTCTAGCATGAATTGGGGAGCAGATCCAGCAGTCTTAATAACTTTATATATGTCACTGATTCGATCAGTTATGGATTACGCTTGTTTTATCTTCGGAAATACAAGTAATGAAAATAAAATCATTCTGGATCGTATTCAGTATAGTTCCCTTAGGTCATGCCTTGGTTTAATGAGGTCCTCTCCATGTAAGGCTATGGAAGTTGAAGCTTGTGTTATGCCTCTAGAAATAAGAAGAGAATTGCTTAGTGACAGATACTTAGCAAAATGCATGTTCCTCCATCTTCAACACCCTCTAAAGAGAAAAATACAAAAACTTAATCATTTAGTAAATACTACTACGTATTGGGAAAACAAAAGAATTCCGTTACTCCTCCAAAGTTATCAAAACTTTATTTGTTGCAATACTCTCGATGTGAATAAGAACAGCTTCTTTCATCCAACTTCTTTCCAAATCGACTACAAATACCTAATTGGCAAAATAGAGCCCTACTTCTTTGACTTGGGTAAAAATAACAATTATGTCAATGAGTGCTTGATGCACGAGTTTAACCGAGCAACACGAGAAATGTGGCCCAACTTTGAATTGCTATTCACTGATGCTTCTAAAAACTTGGAAACTTCATTCACCTCTTGCGCGGTGTTCCACTCCCAGCGAAAATTTCTGCACGCTTTCAAGATTAATTCACTGTTTTCCATTTATTCTGCAGAAGCCATTGCCATCCTTCATTCATTATATTATATAGAAAACCTCTCTTCGAAGTCGTTTGTCATTTTGTCAGATTCTAAAAGTGTTTTAATGGCTTTAATGAACAATCAGCTTAACTTCAATTCTTCACCATTTATTCTTCAAATTAGGAAAAAATACTTTGATTTGAGTTCAAACGGATACACTATAAAGTTTGCCTGGATACCTTCTCATATTGGAATAACGGGTAACGAAATTGTTGATAAAGCAGCAAAAACCGCATGTTCAGAAAACCACCTCTATTGTCCCTCATTTTTTGACATAAAGAAGCTATTTAAAGCAAAGGCGCTAAAAAATTGGCAAAATGATTGGGACTTCCATTCAAAATTTAAAGGAAACCGATTATTTCAATTGAAAAAATCTGCTTCAAGTGCTCCTTGGTTTAAGTTTTCTGCTCGACCAAGAAAATTCATAACAACTATTTGCAGAATGAGAATTGGCCATACTTATACTAAAATGCATTTGTTTAAAATTAAAGTGATTCAAGATCCAAACTGTGAATGTGGCGAAGATGAGGCAAGTTTGGACCATCTGATATTTGCTTGCCCTTTGTGTGACGTTAATTCAAGAAATTCTCTTTATGAAGTGTTGAAAACTCTTAAAGTTCAATTTCCTGTAAATTTAATGACTTTACTTTATGACATGGATGACAAAGTTTTGGACGAAATTTTCAAATTTATAGTGTTTAACAACATTTTCTTGTAATTGCTCTTAAGTACTAATTTGTATCTCTATTTTGTTGTAGTGGGCCTAACATGGTTTTAACCTAAAGCCGAAATAAAGAAAAAAAAAAAAAAAAAAAAAAAAAAAACAAATATACACCAAACACCAGAGTGCAGTATCCGTTGGCCTACATAAACAGTCTGAAAGGGGAGTGAATGGAATGAACAATTTCATGGTGAATAAGCCTCTGAACCACTGATAATAGTAATAAAAGGTATAAAATATCTGTGCACTGTCAAGTGATCATCTCCTCGTTTGTTATTAAAAATAATAAATAATAATTATCGTATGGCTTTTAGTGGAGGGAGATCAGCAATTAACTGATAGTTCTCCTCGCCTGAAATGCCTGCACTTTTTTGTTTTCTATGCAGGTGGACCAACGGCTTAACGTGACTTCCGAACCACGGGAGCGGCCGAACGATCTTTTTGTCCCCGAGCCGGGATTTGAACCCGTGGCCTGCTGGGTGATAACCCAGAGCTCTACCACTGAGCTACGGCCGCTGCCTATTAATAGTTTGTTATTAATAACGGGTTTATTAATAAACTGGCCAGTTATGTTTTTAGTGTTTTCATGTCGTAAATTTCTTTCGTGTGTGTTTGGTTTTAATGTTTTGACGAAGTTCACATGGATAACTACTTGATATTCTAAGCTTGAAAATGGACCCATTAGAGGCCCGAAATCTTTAGTAGCAAGTAACCAAACAAGGATCATTTGAGAGTGCACAGCTATTTTAAACCTTTTATTGGAATGAACAAGCTTGTCTTTATTATAAACAAATCTTTTTGCACTTGGCATTTAGCACACAGTTTGTTACTGATATTTGAAGAATTGTTTAAGTTTCCCAAACAAAGTCCGGTCCCGTGATACTAAATATTGTAAGATACAAAATTTTTAATCGTATAAAAATCAACACTAACTGTCTTGACATTGGTGGAAAGGACTGCGCTCGCTGACCAGCCGAGGCTAGGGCTATTCTGCAACGACCCGACTCTGACAAATCGGCAAGTGTGAAACCTTTCCCTAAGCTCCCATTAAAACTTGTGTTCAATGATATCACGCCAATATTGAATGCACCAATCGACGACAATACAGAATATACACTCTTTTTGGGGTGACGTCAAATGTGAAAGTGACCCATAAGATAATATTGTTTTGGTGTTTGACAATATTGTTTCAGCGTCATGTAATCAAGTGCATAAGTGACCATTAAATATATATAGTTTTATATATATATACTTGGGTATACAGGGTGGGTGAAAATTAATTAGGAATTAAAAAACCTCTTACAAATTCTGTAATAATGATACTAATGTATTATACAAAGTAGGGGGGTGAACCACAGTGCAAGGTGAATGATAATCATAACATTCACTGGCAGAACGGGGATTAAAACATGTACATGAGCTTGGTTACATATGAATACATGGTAATCAGTTAAATGTCAACAGAGGCATCTTTGTTGTCAACCAACTTCCTCAGACGGCCAGGGATACACTTTACACTCTTCAGAAGGAAGTCAAATTAATAATTGTGATAAAATATTGACAATTCTGGCTAGAGGAATGTCAAATTTCAAGTCTCTATCTTAATTGGTTGCTTCAGGATTTTTTATACCTAAGTGAGTGGGTTACAAATGAAGTTAGATGCACTAATTATTTCTAGCCGATTTCTTACAAAAATGAACAGAGGCACTATTAATTGTTAAATATTACTCAGTATTATGACATTATTGCCGGCATAAAATCAGAAAAATTATACCATGTATTACAGTTTTTCAGTACCCAGTTACTTTTCACCCACCCTGTATATTTAATTGTAGATATGATGATGAGATGACATTAATGTAACTTCTGCTTGGTTTTTTTTTTATCACATTGGATCAATAAAACATGCATGAATAGAGAATTTACTGTGTGTGTGTGTGTGTATTTTTTGTATATTTCACCTTTAACGGTTATTGTCAGTTATACACGGGTCTTACTCCAGATTATGCCCTCACGTTAGGATTTTACTTTTCGTTGTGTGTGAAAGGCAACAACACACTGCCGGACATTTCCCCGATTAAGACATTGTACCACTCATAACACAAGACATTACACCTTGCAGGGAGGTAAATTTACACTGGACAGTTCGCCGACTAAGACTTCATCGCTTATCATTAAGCTCATCATACTAAATAAATGCAACGGGCAGGGTAAAGACAGCTAAGAGAGTGAGCAAGAGCATGAGGATATACTGACATACATCAAAATATTCTAAAAGATGCTCAATTGTATATCAGTTTTAAAAAGGACTGGGATGGTGGCGTTGTCCTGTAATCCAGCTACTTGGAGGTCACGAATTGTGGATAATTATGAGAATGGCTTGTAGATGTGATATTCCTTAGTGGTGATTAACGTCCGCACTAGTGAATACTAGTTCATCCATAAAGACCATCCTCATGATTAGAAAAAATTAATTCATATATATGAGTTCTAAATTGTGGTTCGGATCCCACGTTAAACTGTAGGCCCTAGATACCATTGGCTGTTGGGCTATTAATTAACAGTCCTGTCTAAGGAGAATGTTGGCCTTAAGGTACGGCTACACATAGCAGGAAAGGATACGGAAAGGAAACGGAAAGGACACGGACAAAATTCTGATGGGGTGGCTACACATATCGGGACACGGACAGGACATTTCTGAGTCGGAAGGCTCCGCGCCCAGCCGTCAGACGTCGGAAGCCGTCCGACACTGCTCATCCCGCCGGCCGCCACACTCACTACTCATTTTCTGATAGTGTCGGAACCAGGACGGGATACGGACAGGACACGACAGTGGCGGATGAATGCTCGTCTGGCGATCCATCCGACACTGCGAATGTCCTGTCTGTGTCCTTTCCGTGTCCTTTCCTGCTATGTGTAGCCGCTCCCATTTAATAACACAGGGAGCATTCATCAGAAACTGTCCTGTCCGTGTCCTTTCCGTGTCCTTTCCTGCTATGTGTAGCCGCACCTTTAGTCGGTAACAAGAATACAAGATCGCGCCACAATCATCCAACTATGTATCATTGAAATTCAGGTTAAAATACCCCCTATGTGAGGTCCCTGTCTCAAAATAGTGATTTAGTGAAATAGTGATTTAGTGATTTTTATATTGGTTTTTTATGGTTTTATTTATTACAATAATATGATACAGTCTTATTACAATTTTCATTTCAATTTACTTTAGTAATATAAATGATTTTATTATGTTTTAAAGAATTGAAGTAGGCTACAATCTATATCTATGTAGAGGAAGTATGTATGTATATATGTATGTTGCCTATGGACTCCGAAATCGCTTGACAGATTGTAATGAAACTTTCAGGCGTTATTAAGAATTATTCAAGGATGGTTTGTGTTAAGTTTGGTGCAAATCTGACCAAAGGGCTCTGACCCAGAAGGCATACAATAGTTTGTAAAAATATCTGAAAAATTCTCCATTTTATCTACTTTTATTGGTTGCTAAGAAACAAGTTCAATGAAAAATTCTAACTTTAGGTATTCTAGCGATTTCTTAGATATATGAGGTGAGTGTAGCGAACAAGCTCAATTACCTTTAAAATAAAAGCAATCACGGGGGAAGCTGTGACGGGAAACAGCTAGTATTAATTATAAATTTGACATTTTGATTTCTTTAATTTAACAATTTCAACATGAAAAATACTTTTTCTACCTAGACCAAAATAACCAAAAAATTATTACGTAAAGGACTCTAATATACCGGGTCTCCATAAAGTCTTGCCCTGATTTCATAGCTCTGCTGTACGGACACCATTATAGCCACATGTATCTTACATTTCTTTTTTTCAAGGGAATTTAATCTACTTTTTTCTCATTAATTTGTTAACACCTAACCTTAGATGATTGACAACTATGCAGTTTACTTTTAACGCACTACAAAAACAAATCGCGCTGGCGTGACTAAATTGCCACCTCGTTCACCACCCTTAACCTCTCTGGATTTCTTTAAGCCATTTGATTTGTCGAAAATTTGGTTTATTTTTCCCCAGTTCCTAATTTAGAAACTCTAAAAGACAAAAAATAAATATAGTGACATCCGTTATTCAGGAAATGTTATCTGAAACCAAAAAATGGTTTTTAATAAAAAATTAAATAAAAAGTCGCCTAGAAGATTTACAATCTACACAAGGCGCAGAAATTGAAGTTTATTGAGTTTGTGCATTGCTATAAAAAACTTAAGAAGTGACTTGTTAAAACTGAAAATAAAACTTTGCCTTATCACCAATTGTTTTTATATTATTTGGTTTCTTTATCAGGGCAAGATAACTGGCTGGGTACATCCTACTATCGCCGAGTGCCGGACCCGATTGGGTTCCACATCATTTGATTGGGTTTCACAGACAACGTGTTAAAGGTCTATTCAATACAAACATTTTTGTGACAACAGAATTTACTTATCTTTATTCATTTCAAAATGGCGTCTATTTTTGTAGTCAAAATCCAAATTTACGGAATACCCTGTAATTCTTTTATTTTTTGTCATAATAACTCCCAATTCAAAATACTTGAAATAAGCTAAGCTTTACAATGATAAAAGCTGAGCTTTACAAGACCACATTTATTGAAAAACAAAAATTTCCTAAATTTAGTATTTTTGAAAATGTTTACATAAACAAAACTCAAAAATTTTAAGTGCACACATGTTGTTTTGTACATAAAGCTCACGTTGAACTGAGCAACTTTGTAATTTCCACTAAAGCCCCGTATCTCTTGTGGTTTTGTAGTAATAACATAAAAATGTATTTTTCCATTTGATTTGCATGTTATAGTCAGTATTTCGTTGTATCATTGGAAGCTTCGATAAGAACAGCTGGTCATTCTTCTCTACCCGTCTTGTCCAGCAGAGTTGCCAGTCGTTGATTTTTCCTATAGTCTTTTTGAATTTTGAACCAAGCCATATGTGTATTAAAATATGCGATGGTTTGTGTTCATTTTTGGTATGTTTACTTTATGAAATTGACATGAATTAATTTCTAAGCACGACTTTTTGTCCATGGTTTTTCCTTATTTTTATTATATATAACAGTGATAGGGCGATAGATTTGTAAGAGGCACATAAAGCTCATTTAATTTAGGGTAATAGTAATTGTTTAGCATAAAGTGCCTTAATTTTTTTTCTTTTCTTTTTTTTCTTTTTTTTTAAATTGATATTGTTAGGAAATTATTAAAAATTTATGTGATGGGTTTTACAGTCCTGAAGATCAGGTTCCTTCAAGAGGAGATTCATTTGGGAAAAAGGTCTTGACGAGTCATGGTAAAATCATAGTTTCAAATGTCTATAAATTTTTTCAAAGTCTTTCTGAAAACCCAAATGTTTCAAAGAACCTAAATTTCAAACAAGTTCAAAAACTTTGTAGTGCCGCTTGCAGTGTTAGCAGAAGCACTGTTCAACGGGTTAAGCGGGAAATGGAAGCGGCTGAAGGTAACGGTCAACCATTTAGTGATCCGAGGAAAACATTAAATAAAGTTTGCAGTTATTGAGCGTGAAGGCTGTCTTGAAAAATTTGGTCCGATGAGCAGTATTTTCATTCTATGGAAAGGGTGATTTCACAACTGCCCAAAAGTTCCAGCAAGAATTGAAGAAAAGATAGGGTTTCGTGGGTCAAAAACATCTATGTTAAGAATTTTGAAAAAATAGGTTTCAAGTACAGATTGTGTAATGATGGCCGGAAAATCCTCCTTGAGAGAAGAGACATTGTTTGTGCTAGGGCCGTTTGCCTAAGAAAAATTCATCAAGAAAGGACCACCGTTCTGCAGAGGCCCATTTTTCACCTTGAAACTTGGTGCAACCAGAATCACACGAAACACTTTATTTGGACCGATTCTCTAGGTGGAGGTGGAGTTGAAGTACTAGTCGGCAAGGGTGGCAGTCTTATTGTTCTTCATGTGGGATCAGGGAAAAAAGGATTCTTACCTGAGTGCAAGCTACTTTAATTTTTTATTTTGCTTTCAGGTGTATTTCACTTTTCAAAATTTCCCGCCATTTTTCCAATATGGCGGCCAACATTAAAATTTCTTATGGAACACCCTTTATTTGCCCCATGAGGAAATGGGGGACCCCCTTTACTATTTTATTTTGCTTTCAGGTATGTATTTCTCTTTTCAAAATTGCCCGCCATTTTTCCAATATGGCGGCTAATATTAAAATTTCTTATGGAACACCCTACATTTTATGATATTTTTGAAATTCGCATGTGATCTAAAGACTTTTTTATTCTTTGCCATTTTCCTCGAAACCTAACGGTTGGGGAGCTAGAGGCAATTAAAGTACATTTTTATTTCCATAAGAATAACGTGGGGCAAATTTTATCTGCCCATATCTCCGAAACCATTGATTAAAATAAAAAATTCTCAAGAATATAAATGTCTTAAATTGATGTTTTAAGAACATTTCACTCATAAAAATTATCATTTTAGCATAAATTAACTTCTATCCAATATGGGTGGGAAAAAATTAAATGTTCAAAATTTTGTTTGTGATTATGAAAAAATGCTCTTAAACACTAATTTAAGACATTTTTATTCCTGAGTATTTTTTATTTTAATCAATGGTTTCGGAGATATGGGCAGATAAAGTTTGCCCCACGTTATTCTTATGGAACTAAAAATGAACTTTAATGAACTTTAAAATGAAGCCTCTAGCTCCCTAACCTTTAGGTTACGAGGAAAATGGAAAAGAATAAAAAGGTCTTTAAATCACATGGAAATTTAAAAAACACCATAAAATGTAGTGCGTTCCATAAGAAATTTTAAAGTTGGCCGCCATATTGGAAAAATGGCGGGACATTTTGAAAAGTGAAATACATAAATGAAAGCAAAATGAAAAAGTAAATGGAGTCCCACATAAGAAGTATACTGTCAGATATAGAATAAACAAGTTACCTATATTGGATCACTTTAAGAAACTCACCTTGTATACCACACTGTCAAATGAATATAGCTGAATAGGTTATTTCATTCAAGGACATTAGTTAAACAAGTGATAATTATTAACTAAAATGCAGGTGTTGAGGAGTTTTTTTTATTTTTAGCTGTAAGTATTGCCGTTGCCTTTAAATAACTAATTTCAAGGGGGCGGCAACGATTTGGGGTGCTTTTGTCCGTCATTTTGCAATATCCAATGTTGCCACCTATCCCAGAAATAGGAAAATTATTAGAAATCTGTATTGTTTTACAATACAAAATAGTCTTTAGTAGAAACTCATATCATTTCTATTAATTTTTATGACATTTTCTAACATCTTTATACCTTAATTCCCAGACGGGAGCAGTGGTTTGCTTGCCTGATTAAGATTATTATTATATTTTTCATCATCACTATCTTGGTTATCAATCCTAAATGTCTAATATAACGTGGGTCATCTTGCTTTGATGATCCTATTATTCTATGCTACATCGAATTGGAAGTGTTAAGCAACTGAAGTCCATGAACATTCTCATTTAAAACCCATAATTTTAGCCCCTGGTCTTATAATGGAGACTAAATAGGCAGCAATCTTTACTTCTGTCATTAGTCCAATTTTGTCTGTATAAAATCATATTAAAATGTTGCAAACACAACATCTTCAGAGTTTGCAATTGGTCAATTAAAAAGAAGAAAAAAAATTACACGCCACTTACAAATAAAAATCACATTACCAAAAACTTGAGAAATAAACCATGAAAATTGAGAAAATGGTTTTTATTCATATTTTTTGCACTTGTAAAATGTAAGAAAATTATTAATGTAAAAAAAATTGTTAATGTTTATGGCCTGAATTTGTTAACTACAGTAGTGTAAGTAGACAGCTATCAAAAATTATTGTTTTTAAAACATTGCCCAACAACAACATGTTGTGTTTACGCAATAAAGAATTTGTATTTGAATTTGAAAATCAGTTTAAAATTCTAGGAGTATCCATCACAAAAACCCATAGCACATGAAATAGTATAGATATATAACTG
This sequence comes from Neoaliturus tenellus, assembly GCA_030545055.2. Taxonomy (NCBI): domain Eukaryota; kingdom Metazoa; phylum Arthropoda; class Insecta; order Hemiptera; family Cicadellidae; genus Neoaliturus; species Neoaliturus tenellus. The sequence continues at coordinate 167,204,531 of CM061532.1, read as the reverse complement.
AAAATAAATCTTTTGCTCTAATACATTACAATAAATATTGTTAAAATTTTCAGGATGAAGAAAGCATTTCTTCAAGACAAAATGTATGTACAGCACAGCAAGAAGGAATCCTGTGTCAATGTTGTAACAAGGACATAAAATTTAGTAAAACCCTACCTAATGAAAGGTCTAAAATAAAAATGAATGCCAATGATAAACCTTTTGTTTGTAAAACATGCAACCTTAGATTTACTTTAAAATCTCGCTTAAAAAGACATGAAAAAACACATGAGGGCTTGAAATCATTTCCATGTCATATATGTAACAAGGCATTCACACAAAGTAATACATTAAAGAAACATGTTTTGTTTCTTCATTCAGATAAGAGAGAGCGAAATCATTTATGTCATGTTTGTCATAAAAGTTTTTCCCTAAAGACAATTCTTGATGAACACATTCGTAATGTACATTTGAAAATTAACAATTTAGTTAAATTGGATTGCAAGTATTGTGAAAAAAAATTTTCAGATAAGAGAACTCTTGCAAGGCATGTTAAAGTAATTCATGAAACAAATGAGTTTATTTGCGGAGAGTGTAACATGAGTTTTCATGATAAGCGTCTTTTAGTTATACATATACAAACAAAACACCTACAAGAATCATACAGCTGTAATTTATGTGGAAAGGTTTATCAATCAAAACCTGGCTTACATTTGCACATGACTACCAAACATTCAACAAGTGAGCATATTTGCGAAGAATGTGGCAAAGTGTTTAAAAGTAAAAAATTTTTAAAAAGACACAAGGATGTACATTCAAATGAAAAGCCGTTTATCTGTCCAACTTGTGGCAAGGGATTCAAACGTAGAGTGAACTTAGACCAACACCTCCACACCCACTCTGAAGCCAGACCATTCCAGTGTACAGTTTGTGACAAGACATTCCGATTGAGAACACACGTCAAACAACACATGGCTGTGCACGGACTCATAAAATCTCACAAATGTCCAACGTGTCATGAAAGTTTTGCAAGAAAATCTGAATTGAACCGTCATCTCTCAACCCATTATTTGCTGGATTAGCTGTCTTAAGGGAATCGTCTAATTACTGGTGTGATTCAACATGTAAAAAGTATTATACCCAAATAGAAATTTAAAATAACGTCAAATTTAAGAGTTTAAACATTGAAATAGTTATCCATCATGTGATGTAAAGGATCATTCTGTAATGGGACATAGAAATCTCAAATCAAATATACTAATGATAATTAATAGGTATTAATTTTTGTTACTCAAAATTAGCTTATTTTAGTATTTTTTTTCATTGTTGTAAAATAACTAATTTTTCTTCATAAAATCTAGGCATTGGGCGCTTTCACACTTGACGACATGAAAATGACGGGATAAGTCATTCTTGTAGGGAATTATCTTATTACTGGTATGATTCTACTTATAAAAAGTATTTTACCCTCATAGAACTTTAAATCAACTTCACATTTAAGTGTCTACAATTTAAGGTAGATTCTGGACCCAGTTGCCATTTGTTATTGGGCTATTAATTAATCATGCTTTCTAACAACTCATCAATGTTTTTTTTTTTTTTTTTTTTTTTTTTTTTTTTTTTTTGTAAGAGGGGTAAAAACATTGGAGCAAACTACTCTGTGACTCTAAAAAACAATTACTATTAGATTATTAAAGTCGTTTTAACTAAAAATTAGTAGCAGTGATGATATCAGCTGTCAACCAAAGTATTATAATCCACATGTTACAGATTCAATATTTGGTTCAACAAATATACACCAAACACCAGAGTGCAGTATCCGTTGGCCTACATAAACAGTCTGAAAGGGGAGTGAACGGAATGAACAATTTCATGGTGAATAAGCCTCTGAATCACTGATAATAGTAATAAAAGATATAAAATATCTGTGCACTGTCAAGTGATCCTTGTTTGTTATTAAAAACGGGTTTATTAATAAACTGGCCAGTTATGTTTTTAGTGTTTTCATGTAGTAAATTTCTTTCGTGTGTGTATGGTTTTAATGTTTTGACGAAGTTCACATGGATAACTACTTGATATTCTAAGCTTGAAAATGGACCCATTAGAGGCCCGAAATCTTTAGTAGCAAGTAACCAAACAAGGATAATTTGAGATTGCACAGCTATTTTAAACCGTTTATTGGAATTAACAAGCTTGTTTATATTATAAAAAAGTCCTTTTGCACTTAGCATTAAGCACACTATTTGTTTCTGATATTTGAAAAATTGTTAAGTTTCCCAAGCAAAGTCCGGTCCCGAGATACTAAATATTGTAAGATACAAAATTTTTAATCTTATAAAAATCAACATTAATTGTCTTTGACATTGGTGGAAAGGACTGCGCTCGCTGACCAGCCGAGGCTATAGCTATTCGGCAACGACCCGACTCTGACAAATCGGCAAGTGTGAAACCTTTCCCTAAGCTCCCATTAAAACTTGTGTTCAATGATATCACGCCAATATTGGATGCACCAATCGACGACAACAATACAAAATATACACTCTTTTTGGGGTGACGTCAAATGTGAAAGTGGCCCATAAGATAATATTGTTTTGGTGTTTGACAATATTGTTTCAGTGTCATGTAATCAAATGTAAAAGTGCTCATTAAATATGTATAGTTATATATATATATATATATATATATATATATATATATATATATATTGTGTTACAGGATGGGTGAAAATTAATTAGACACTAAAAAACCTCTTGCAAATTCTGTAATAGTGATACTTATGTACAGTATCATACAAAGTAGGGGTTAAAGCCACAGTACAAGGTGAATGGTACTGATAGAATTTACAGGCAGAATCCGGATTAATACATGTACATGAGCTTGATTACATGGCGATCCTCCAGTTTATCAACATTTTGAACTGAATAGTAGTTGTTAAGAAAAATTTTATAGTGAATTTAGGCGTTTAAATATTTTTATATAATGCTATATTCTTCTATTTAATAGGGTGTTCAGCAAAAAATCATTATATTACCATTTGTAATTGGTAATATTTACCATATACCATTGAAAATATCATTCCCTTGTCAATAAAAGTCAGGGGAATGAGAAATTTTAGGTTAGAATTCAATACTGTATTGAGAAACTGTTAAAAAATAAACTGCTTTTAGTACATTATGTCAAGTTAGTAGTCGGAATAAATATAATTTGAATATGTTCAAAACTAACCCTCCTTGTGCCAGACAAAGAAACAAATTTCATCTCACTGAACTAAACAACAAGTTGTAATGGCTTCTTCACGTGCCATACACGTCTGGACAAATGATCAAGTAAAACTGCTCAAGTTTCCCTACTAATATTATAAATGTCAATGTCCTGTTGTTTGTTAGACTTTCACGTGAAAACTACTCAACCCCGATCATCATGAAACTTTGTACACATATTCTTGAAGGTATCAGAAGTAACATAGGATACTTTTTATTTTAAAAGAATTATTTTTTACCTAAGATTAAAAAAGATTTTGTATAAAAAATCTTTTATTTGTTGCTAAGAAAAAAATTCAATGAAAATTTCCAATATGGCTTCAACACGAGCGAAGCCGCAGGTAAAAGATAGTCTTTTAATACTAGTGGTGGGATTTTCAAAACTTGACAGGGCAATGAAAATTATCAGCAGGACTAAGTAAAATAAAGAAAATAATATGCTTTTGGAAAATGTTGAAAATATTGTTAGATTGCCTGATTTTGTGGTGTGTTGGGAATTTAAAACTCTGATATTTTAATCTTTTTCTATAGGCCTACACTAATTGTTGTTATTTTTGAAACGACTGAGTCAGGTTTGTGACATGGCAAGGTAATGAAAACCCATAACTTAATAATTAAATAAATATATAAACAATCCCATTTAAAAACATTGAAAACCTACTATTTTGTAAACATAAATGGCCTTGTCATAATAACTTAAAAATACAATTTCGTAGTCAAATATTCTATGAGCAGGAAAAGAGTGACTGAAAAATTATGACAAACTGGAGAATTGCTCACAAATAAAACATGGGAATCAGTTAAATGTCAACATAGGCATCTTTGTTGTCAACCAACTTACTCAGACGGCCAGAGATACACTTTACACTCTTCTGAAGGAACTCAATTGAAGGTATGGTGATAACATATTGACAATGTACCAACTATTTCCTGTTGCCGATTGCTGGCACAAAATAAGTAAAACTACAGCATTTTAGCACCTAGTTACTTTTCACCCATCCTACATGAAACTTGAAGATAAGATGATAAGATGAAATGTAACCTCTGCTTTGTTTTTTTATTATCACATAGAATCAATTAAACTTGCATGAATAGAGAACTGTGTGTGTGTTTTGTACATTTCATTTTTTACCTTTTACCTAAATTATTCTAAAAATGATGCTCAGTTTTATATATTGCTTTTAAATGGTTTTATTCATTACAATCATATGATTAATTTACTTTAATAATATCAATGATTTAATTACTTTTTAAAGAATTGAAGTAGGCTACAATATTAGGCCTAATTATAATGACATTTTAATATCATTGGCCACTTGTAAAATACATTTTCTACCCAGACCAAAATAACCAAAAAATTAGAGCATAAGGGCTTTTAATAAACAACAACAAAATATTACCCAAAATTAATATTGAACCAAGCAAAAAGGTTATTGCTATATTAAATGGGAACCATCACAAGCGTGAGTGTTGGGGGCAACGCTCGTGAAGGCGTATTGGGCAAGCCTGGACCCTGACACACTACCGTACCACTTCAGGCACCGAACAGCTCTTTCGTTCGATCTTTGCCAAAAAACCGCCTCCAGAGTGCTCACCCGTCCTCGCAGTATGGTGTCTGCAACGGTGTACGGTTCCCAGGTCACACTATCCAACTTGCTCCTTTTGTCCAGGACGATGACCTCTTAATCAGGAAAATTCCGTTAGTGTGTTAATAACTAAATACCCCCGTCGCAGCAGACCTGCGTACTCAGCGAATTTCCAACCAAAGAATTATTGTTTCAACATCAAAGAACTTGGTGGCTATCTTATATAATTAATAATCTTTACAAGGAAATATAATATATTTAATGGCATTATATTTCTGAGTAAATTTAATAGTTCATATATTAATATTTATATTGCAATAAATGACTTTTTTAACAGTAATAAAAGTGCATAATCCAAAGCTTCCATTCAAAAGGAAAGATTTGTTTACAAATAACAAAACATAAACATTTCAAATTTGACAATTATGCAGAAGACAGCTGATCAGCTGATTAGGAACAGATACCTTATATCTCCATCTCTCTTGCTCCCATTATACAATTATTTTCCTTAAGAATACCATGGGATTTAGCATGTAGGTTTGCTGCCATGGGGGTTTTTGATCAAATCTTAATTACTCACCACCTAGTGAAGGTTCATAAAAATTTTTATGAGGATATGTTGATAAATAAGCGATATATAACTTTTTAAAGATTTTCCCATAAGAATAACATGGGAAACTTGATTTGAATGTTCTCTATAACCAGTTCAGCTATTTTAAAGATTCCAAATACTAAATTGTTTGTTTTTTTAAGCTCTTTCAAATGGTTTTAGTTAAAATTGATGAATTTTGAAAATTTAGGTCCAAAAATGCCAAAAACCCATTTTTGACCCCTTTGAAACCCCATAAAACCCCGTTCCCATAACTCGATCATGCTGGTTCGCGAACTCATGAAAATAGACCTGGTCTTACACCTTCATACCAAATTTGATCATAATCGGAGGTCCGCTTCAAAAGTTATCGGTACCACGGACACATATATATATATATAGATATATATATACATATATATGAAAACGAACGAACGGTGTTTTTGGCTTCTGGGGACCTCAAAATGAAAAAGTAAAGTGGTCCCGGGCTTAGGTCTTACCATGGCTACTACCGTAATAGCGTATTCCCTATAGGGAAATTCGCTAATATTCCCTATAGGGAAATTCGCTAAAACCATGCTTTTAAAATGTTCAGAGGCTGGTTTCAAGACTAATAAGGGTCTTCCGATCATTTGTTTTTTTATGTAATTTTCATATTTGCAGGGTTATTTAAAAAGGTGACAGAATAATATTCACTAGGGATACCTGGCTGGGTAGCTGAGTGGTTGAATCTGAAGGTTGTCAGTTCGATCCTGAGAAAAGTTTGTGCTTTTTGATGGTTTGATAAAGGACCAAGCTGCCTTTGGTCATTGGGCGGATTATTAATTAATAATTAATGCTCCTCGCAAATGAACCAGCTGCTATTTGTCAGTAACAAAGGCACACCTCATCTGATCCATCACAATCATCGAATCATCACATTCTACCTTCATACATACTCAACCTTAAAACACGCACCACGGAGTGTGTCGGTGTTTCAAATAAAGTATCAAAGTATTCTAGTGCCTCATATTAATCTGATTGGGTTGAAATGAAATGAAATGAAATGAAAATACTTATTTATTGAGGCGAATTTAGGACCACATGGTCCTTTCTTACAATTAACCTCTTAAATAATTACGTATTGTTAAATTAATACTAACTCAATACAAATAACAAATATATAAAACTTTTCAAAAACAATTAGAATCACAAAATTATTTTTTTTTATACATCATTTAAATAAAATAACATATCTTCAAACACATTCACACCCGCATTCTCACACTGCTACATCTACACCTAGCGCATGCCATCCCGCCACGCCACGGCCATCCGGTTGAGGTAGAATTTCTTCAGCGCCGCCATCAGCCTGGGACGGGACTCAATTGATTTAATCGTGTGGGGCAAGGAATTCCAAAGACGGCAGGCAGTGACGGTAAAAGATCTGTTGAAAACCATTGTTTTGTGGTGCGGAATGCGTAAAGTTGATGAGCCAGAACGAGTGTTTCTTGCGCCTCTCTCATCCAAAAATTCTAAGTTGTTTGCAAGGTAATTTGGAAGGCCAAGCATGATTACAGAATGAGTTATGGAAATAATCCGCAACTGTCTGATGTCAGATAATTTTAAAAGAGACAATTGAATATAAAAAGGGGTCACATGATCATCTCGTTGAAGATTGTATAAAAAACTAATGCAATAATTTTGAGTCCTTTGCAATTTTGTAGCCAGGGCGACAGTCATATCATTAACTACAGAGTTACAGTAATTGAAGTGTGGTAACACAAGGGATTTAATCAGTAGCAGTTTAAGGAGAAAAGGTAAGAGCCATTGCATCTTTTTGAGAGTGTGAACAGAAGCAAACACCCTTTTACAGGTATTCACCACTGTATCTGTCCAGTCAAGTGTGTTACTTATAGTCAAGCCAAGACTCTTAACTTTGCCTTAATTGCAACAGCTTTGGGTTGACATTGACTTGTCTAGAAAGTCAACAATTGTTCATTATAGTTAATTTCTTATATTCTCAAACTTTATTGTCAATTTTAACCAAACATTCATTAGGTACCGATGATACATGGACGGCACAACTAGCCTACTCTTTTCTATTGTGAGATTAGTGTGTCCTCCAAGAAACGTTATGTCCATTACTTAAATCTCAGATTTTAATTTTTGCCCCTGAAATATAAATGACACAGATTGTTTGCACCGTAATTAGTGATGTGAAAGCTCAAACAAATCCCAATGCTATTTTAATGGAAAAAATAAAATTTAATTGATGGATAGTGTCTTTATTTTAAGTCCGATTCTCATCAATTTGTGGCGGAAACAACCACTGGCCAAGCCCAATCCAGGCACCAATCTTGAAAATTAATTGAAAATTATAGATGTTCCAATCACAAAAAAGTGTAAAATAATAGTTTACTTGTTAGCCTGCTATAAAAACACTTTGAGATTGTAACCGAGACTTAAAACTTAGTTTCTCTCGGCCTTATAAAATTTCTTTTGTTTTAAAACTATACTATGATTTTTTTAAGTTAATAAATGTTATTTTTAGATTGAATTTTGTATTTTGTTTGCTTTAATAGTTTTAGTAAATTACTAAAAAAACACCACATTACCATGCTACCTTATACTACGATCTATATCTTAAACGAGTAAGGTATATTTATATGTATGCACACTGATCTCAAAAATGGTTTTAACGACTTTCTCCATACTTTGTAAATAGCTCTGGGAAAGAAATAATATTCTATGTATGTATTCATGTATCTAAGATAGGATTAATCCTATTTCGTTATAATCTTTTTATTTTATCTTTTTATTATAATTTTTATTTATTTATTTATTTATTTATTTTTTGCTTAGGCAATGAACCATGAAATATTACTTCAAAAATACAAATTAAAACCAAGAACATAAGAAACAAAGTTTAACAATAAATTGGATTTCTAAATGGTTTGAAGTAACTCGTGTTTATATTACAGTAGGTAAGCAATTTTCTTCGACTAGAAATTTTGCTAATGAAAACCAAACTATAGTCGGCGTCAATAGAACGGGCGGGTGAAGGTCAAGCTAATTAACATGTAGTTAAATGAGCAAAAATCAGCTGGCTTATTAAAAGACTTGACCTTGACACGCCTGTTCTATTGCTCCTGACTATAAAGGATTATCTTCTTTTCATAAACTTATAACGCTGAGATTTTGAAGATTTTAAATTAATTTTGAATAAATGAGAGGTTAAATTTCTGTGACTAATACTTAACCTATTGATAATAATGATTTCTAGGATGGTGAAATTAAGAAGTCGCACCCTTTATGATAGCTTGCGAATCCCAGTAGTTTTGCCAATATATTTTCTACTTGATTTTGATTTGTAAATCACTAGTTGAGGGCAATTTGTTATAATTTATAATAATCCCATCAGCAATAAATTTCTTAGCCATGTAATCAACAATTTCCTTCCCAATTATTCTGCTGTAGGATAGTAGCTATGCAAATCTGACGTCAAAATTACCCATTATCAACTTCAACCAAAGTTTCCTAATGTCCAAGGTTACAGAAGATGTTTTTCTAGAAATTTTCAACAAAACCAGTGATTGTAGATTGCTTTTGGAATCAATCTGATAAAGCACCTTTGTTATATTTGTGTGTTTAATGTAATTTAGAGATTAAAGAAAAGCTAATGCTTCAGCCTGGAAAATTGAAGTGCAATGTGGTATTTTGAACAAACCAACAATTTTATTTTTATGATCTAAGAAAGCGAGTATTTTTACCAATTTAAAATACTTGACAGGCTATTATTGCCGTTTAATGTTTGCAAACTAGTATCAGAAAACTTGTAAATTTGTACAACTTAGTAAATCAAGAAATGTGTAAAGATGGAGCTTGGAAAATGGCCCCTTTTTCTATTGAAAAATTAAATCTTTTTCTTAAATTATTTTAATAAACACTAGTATACGTGTTGCTCAAAATCGAGCAATTTATTCTCATACAATACAAATGTTACTTTTAGTTCTAAATCAATGACATCCGACCAATACAATATTGTGAATATCTTTAATCGCCAAAACTACACGTACTTTTTTTAAGAGGTTGTCGGACTTCTTTTTGCCTTACTTTGCCCTGTCTACATAGACTATTGATCTGTGCGTGGATCGTATTAGACAAAGTAAGGGGGTGAGCCGCTACAGTACACGGTGAAAGGTACTGATAAAAGTCACTGGCAGAACGCGTATTCGAACCCACGACATCGCTGCCATGGTCCCGAAGTCCGGCGCGCTAACCACTACGCCACCGACTCACCCATAAAGCTGATTAACAGATGTTTAAAATGCTTTATTCAATCCCAATGTTATTTAAATAGGAAATTTTGAGATTTCAATGGTGGACAGTGCCTTTATCTTCAGTTCGATTCTTATCAGTTTTTGGCGGAAACAACTACAGACCAAGCCCTATCCAACGACACCAAAGACTTAAAAATCGGTTAAAAATTGTAGGAGTTCTCAACACAAAAAAACCCTAAGTGTAGTATTAAATAAGTATAGATTTTAAGTACCCTTTTTCATTATATTATTTTATTTTATCGACAACTAGTTACGGTCTTTGACCATTTTCAAGTCAATTTAAACAAACAAATTTTTATTTTATCATTTGATAACATTCATAACATCTGTTTTCTTGATTTTCTTCTTAATATTTTAGTCAGATTATATAAAGTAGGGTGAGTGCACCAGTGAATGACCGTTTAAGGTTGAGTTTCCACTTGAATCTTACATATTAAAACAGGCTTTTACGCTACAGTGTAGGGAATAGTTTAAATGTCTTGCCCGTATTCTTCTATAGTTCCTAATGGTAAAACTTAATGCATTATGTTAAAACAGAGTATTGAAAAATACACTTTATCATACATAAATCATTGCACCAGTGAATGACCGCCTATCCACCAGTTAATGACCGGTGTTTCCCCAGTGAATGACCGGTCATTCATTGGTATCAGAAAACCAACTATAGAATGGATGTACCAGTGAATGACCGTTAAAAATAGGTCAACTGAGACAAAAACCACCACACAAAAGATACACACAATAATTGCGTAAATATTGTATTTCTTGCAAATAAAAAAATATATTTTATAGGCTCTAAAAATTTATCATTGAAAATCGTATAAAGTAACAGCATTTTGGAACTGAAAGTTAAAAAAAATGAAATTTAAACCAAATGTTAATCTTGCCTACAACATTTTATTATTTATTTATCTATCATCGTTTTTGAGCCAATGAGATTTATATAAAATAAAATGCATACATACTGACTGACAGAAAATACATGTTACATCGCATTTTAAAATTGTATTAACACCACTCTCCCTCCTCGCCACCGAATAAGCTGTTAAGATTCTCACAGAGTCGAAACTGGAACCCTGTATATTAACAACACTAACAATTTCAAGATCGTTAAAATAGGGATTCTAGTGAATGACCACTGTTCTTGTAGTAAATTTCCGTAAACATTAGGCCCCGGTCAAAATTTGGTCTATTGTATCCACATGATTTCTGATGTTTTTTTAGTGCTTCCTAGCACTTAATCTGCCAGAAAACATTGTTTCCAAAACGTTTAAAGAAAATTGATCAAAATCTAGTGAATGACCGAAATGGTCATTCACTGGTTATACCAATAGTTGTGATCCAGTAAATGACCTACTGTATAATTAAATTGTTGGTTATGATTTTTGTATTAAAATGAGTACAGAACTGTGCCTTAACATGTTTACTGTTAATTACATTTATTATATTGCAGTTTCAATCAATAATCAAAGAACAATGAAGAATACAGATAACATTGTTTGTACGATACGCTATAGTGGGGAAGCTCTAAGATGAACTGGGTGGAACACTTAATTTTGTTTGTGTTACAAACAGATGTTTGACACTTTATTTTTGAACCAGTGATAGGGAGGATCCAAATCAGAATCCGAAGTTACTTTTAAGGCCGTTTATGATAGACTAGGCAAAAGGTAAAGCTTAATATACTGTTTTTTATACGAAACGGTCATTCACTGGGGGGTGGTCATTCACTGGTGCACTCACCCTACTAAGTTTTTAGTTGTTGTGTATCATTTGATATAGTTTCTATAAAATTGCCTTTTCATAGTTAATAAAAAGAACTTCTAAATGGTTTTTTTTTTTAAATATTCATGGTGTTAAGTAGTTTTTCCGGCCATTTTTTACTATTTGTGTAAATTCAAAAGTCTTCTTTTACATTGAGTTTGTCTTTATTAATTTCATATTCGAGTACTCGTAGATTATCATTGATGATTGTGTAGCAGTGATTAGATTTTAGGAGGTGTTCTGCGTAGTTTGATTTCATCAACGTTAGAGTTGTATGCTTGTGTATGTTCTTTGAATCTTATGTTAAAATATTCTTTCTCAAAATATTGAATTCATGTTTTATTTTTATTTTTTATTTTAAGTATTAACCTATATTTCATTAGTTTTTTGTAGTTAACTATGTTTTTATTATTATTTAAGTGCAAAATAAAGAGGGAGGAATGGAGGGCTATAGGAGGAGTTAAGAGGCCCTCATAAAAAATAATACTAAAATATTGAACAAATTTTATTGTTGGAAAGTGATTATAAATTGTAGTTATAAGTGTTTTATCTTAATACAAAAGTCTATATTAAATTTGTTTGTATGAGTAGTAAAATGTTATTTTTGTTACTCCATGTTTGGATTAATAGTTCACGATTAATACTGAAAAAAAACTGTAAATACTGGAAATACGCTGGAATTCTAAAATCAGATTTCAGTATATACACTGAATGTTGTTTTGAGGAAATGTCGACTATGGATTTATTAGGTGAGACAGTAAAAGGCCATTATGGAGTTAAAAATAAAAACAAAGAAAATCCTGAAAACTGCTGAGTTATGCTAGTTTTATGCACAGCGTGAGTGCATTACATGACAATCTGGATCTAGATTCAGACACGCATATGCAACATTTTGCAAAATCGGTCACGTGTTTTTCCTCGCACGTTTCTAATAAGTTGTTTAGGGAACCCCAAAGATAGTTTTATTTCAGTCTACGTTGGGTTTATAAACTTACAACATGCACTTGGTGGCATTGAACACTTTCTACGATTTGTTTTGCAAAAAACGCAGAAAAAAAGGCGCTGGTGAATGCATCCTATAAACAGAGTAAAGCTTGAGACAGGTTTATTCTACACATTGTTCGATGAATTAAAGAGTGACAGTGGTAAGTTTTTTTAAACTTTTTCTGTATGAGTAGAAGGTCATTTGATGAACTTTTGCCTGTCGTGAGGACACAGCTAGTAGAAGAGCCACATTTGGTGGCAAGATTGGCTTTTCTCACACGATCAATTCACTAAGTAAGTAAAATGAATCTACTACAAGACCACTTTCCGATGCTAATATTTCTTGACCTTAAAAAAGCCTTCACAATACAATACGTTTATTTCCATAACATTTACATTTACAGAAATTACATATGAAAGAAAACTATTCCTCACAAGACAACTAGGTCTGTGTGTGAGGAAGAGCGCATCAGTCACCACTTTCACTTCTTCTAGAAACTGTAAATAAGAAAAATAAAATGAAAAAAAAACATATATGACTAAATTTAAAAATAAATGGAGCTGGATTTGAAATTTAACACTAAATTGTGGAATTTTGAACTACTTTAATTTATTTTTCTTACGACTAAAACAACGTGAAAAAAATTAAATGCAAGTTTTCATATAATATCAGAACATCCGATGTATGTTTACGTGTAGGGTGATTGTAGTATTGTCTCAGTCTTGGCCGATGCGGAGCAGCCACTCCTCCACCTTCCGCTTATAAACAGAGACAGTGTCACCCTCTGAAATAATTATCTCGTTGGGAAGGTTTTATTAAGTTGATGGGCTATATAAAAAGAGTTAAACTGTTCTGCTCTGATACTCAGCTTTGGGACATTGAAACCAAAATTTAACCTATTTCTTGTAATATAGTGATGGGAAGTGACTCTAAAAATACTCTCCTTATTCTATTTAATGTAAATTAACAAGGTTTTAAGATAAAGCTGTCTAATATTTAGAACGGGAAAATCTCAGAATACTAAGTGAGTAGGATTGTTTTTATAATCGATCTTTAAGTGATAGCGAGCGGTTCCAGCACCGAGGCAGAGGCACCACCCCACGCCAGTATACCGTATTGTAAGATGGACTGTACATAAGCATAGTAAACAGTCCTGCAGTGATCCACAGTCAGCACACGACTCAACTGTCTGAATCCATAAATCATTCTTCTGATGTTTTGCTTGACATACTGAACATGTGGTTCCCACGACATCTTTTTAGCGAATTTCCCTATAGGGAATACGCTATTACGGTAGTAGCCATGGTAAGACCTATGCCTGGGACCATGTTACTTTTTCATTTTGAGGTCCCCAGAAGCCAAAAACATATATATATATGTGTGTGTGTCCGTGGTACTGATAACTTTTGAAGGGGACCTCCGATTTTGATGAAATTTGGTATGAAGGTGTGAGACCAGGTCTATTTTCATGAGTTCGCGAACCAGCATGATTGGACCATGGAAACGGGGTTTTATGGGGTTTCAAAGGGGTCAAAAATGGGTTTTTGGCATTTTTGAACCTTAATCTTTTTAATTCAACAATTTTAACCAAAACCATTTAAAAGAGCTTAAAAAAACAAACAATTTAGTATTTTGAATTTTTAACTTGCCTTAACAGGTTACGGAGAAAAGCTAAAAATAGGTTTCCAATGTTAATCTTATGGGAAATCAACAAAACCTTGTATCTTGCTTATTTATTGGAATAACTGGATAAAATTTGGTATGTACATTCACTAAGTAGTGTTTAACTGATATTTGCTTACAACGCCCATATGGCGGCAATCCTACATACTCACCCCCATGGGGTTTATGGGGAAAATTTTAAAGTGTCGAATATTGGTACAATTTGATATTTACCTTACCTAACTATTACATTTTCTAACAAAACAAACATTTTCTAACAACATCCCATGGCAGC